>CM055894.1:63771326-64263826 GCA_029582155.1 Panopea generosa | reverse complement strand
TGGATTTGAACTGTAGTCTGTACTACCTTGGCGACTAAAGTGCCATCATATATTGAATCAATTCTATCACAATACGTGCATTCTCATCATAACATGGTCTACGACTTAATGCATTATAGTCAATTCTATAACAATATGTGCATTTCTCATCATAACATGGTCAACGCCTTAATGCATTACAGTCAATCATATCACAATATGTGCATTTCTCTGCATTACAATCAATTCTGTCAAAATATGTGCATTTCTCATCATAAAATGGTCTACGCCTTAATGCATAACAATCAATTCTATAACAATATGTGCATTTCTCATCATAACATGGTCTACGCCTTAAAGCATTACAATCAATTCTATCACAATATGTCATTTCTCATCATAACATGGTCTAGCATTATAAGCACTTATATTACAATATGTCATTTCTCATCATATCAAGGTCTACGCCTTAATGCATTACAATCAATTATATCACAATATGTCATTTCTCATCATAACATGGTCTACGCCTAAATGCATTACAATCAATTTATTAAAATATGTGCATTTCTCTGCATTACAGTCAATTCTGTCACAATCTGTGCATTTCTCATCATAACATGGTCTACGCCTTAATGCATCAATCAATTATATTACAATTTGTGCATTTCTCATCATAACATGGTCTACGCCTCAATGCATTACAATCAATTATATCACAATATGTGCATTTCTCATCATAACATGGTTTACGCCTTAATGTATTACAATCAATTCTATCACAATATGTGCATTTCTCATCATAACATGGTCTACGCCTTAATGCATTACAATCAATTCTATTACAATATGTGCATTTTTTATCATAACATGGTCTACTCCTTAATACATTACAATAAATTCTATCACAATATGCGCATTTCTCATCATAACATGGTCTACGCCTTAATGAATCAATCAATTATATTACAATATGTGCATTTCTCATCATAACATGGTCTACGCCTCAATGCATTACAATCAATTATATCACAATATGTGCATTTTTCATCATAACATGGTTTACGCCTTAATGTATTACAATCAATTCTATCACAATATGTGCATTTCTCATCATAACATGGTCTACGCCTAAATGCATTACAATCAATTCTATTACAATATGTGCATTTTTCATCATAACATGTTCTACTCCTTAATACATTACAATCAATTATATCACAATATGTGCATTTCTTATCATAACAAAGTGTACGCCTTAATGCAAAACAATCAATGCTATCACAATATGTGCATTTCTCATCATAACATGGTCTACACCTTAATGAATCAATCAATTATATTACAATATGGGCATTTCTCATCATAACATGGTCTACGCCTTAATGAATCAATCAATTATATTACAATATGGGCATTTCTCATCATAACATGGTCTACACCTTAATGCATAACAATCAATAATATCACAATATGTACATTTCTCATCATAACATGGTCTACACCTTAATGCAAAACAATCAATTTTATCACAATATGTACATTTCTCATCACAACATGGTCTACGCCTTAATGCATTACAGTCAATTCTATAACAATATGTGCATTTCTCATCATAACATGGTCTATATCTTAATGCCTCAATCAATTCTATCACAATATGTGCATTTCTCATCATAAAATGGTCTACGCCTTAATGCATTACAATCAATAATATCACAATATGTACATTTCTCATCATAACATGGTCTACAACTTAATGCATAACAATCAATTTTATCACAATATGTGCATTTCTTATCATAACATGGTCTACGCCTAAATGCATTACAATCAATTCTATTACAATATGTGCATTTCTCATCATAACATGGTCTACGCCTCAATGCATTACAATCAATTCTATCACAATATGTGCATTTCTCTACATTACAATCAATTCTGTCACAATATGTGCATTTCTCATCATAACATGGTCTACGCATTAATGCATAACAATCAATTATATCACAATATGTGCATTTCTCATCATAACATGGCCTACGCCTTAATGCATTACAATCAATTATATCACAATATGAGCATTTTTCATCATATCATGATCTACGCCTTAATGCATTATAGTCAATTCTATAACAATATGCGCATTTCTCATCATAACAGTCTACACCTTAATGCATAACAATCAATTATATCACAATATGTGCATTTCTCATCATAACATGGTCTACGACTTAATGCACTACAGTCAATTCTATAACAATAGGCGCATTTCTCATCATGAAATAGTGTACACCTTAATGCATCAAGCAATTATATCACAATATGTGCATTTCTCATCATAACACGGTCTACGCATAATTGCATTACAATCAATTCTATTACAATATGTGCATTTCTCATCATAACATGGTCTACGCCTCAATGCATTACAATCAATTATATCACAATATGTGCATTTCTCATCATAACATAGTCTACACCTTAATGCATTACAATCAATTAAATCACAATATGTGCTTTTTCATCATAACATGGTCTACGCCTTAATGCATTACAATCAATTCTGTAACAGTATGTGCATTTCTCATCATAACATGGTCTACGCCTTAATGCTTTACAGTCAATTATATAACAATATGTGCATTTTCATCATAACATGGTTTACGCCTTAATGCATTACAATCAATTCTATAACAATATGTGCATTTCTCATCAGAACATGGTCTACGCCTTAATGCATTACAGTCAATTCTATAACAATATGTGCATTTCCATCATAACATGCTCTACGCCTTAATGCATTACAATCAATTTTATAACAATATGTGCATTTCTCATCATAACATGGTCTACGACTTAATGCATTACAATCAATTCTATAACAATATGTGTATTTCTCATCATAACACGGTCTACACCTTAATGCATTACAGTCAATTCTATCTCACAATATGTGCATTTCTCATCATAACATGGTCTACGCCTTAATGCATTACAATCAATTCTATAACAATATGTGCATTTCTCATCATAACATGGTCTACGCCTCAATGCATTACAATCAATTCTATCACAATATGTGCATTTTTCATCATAACATGGTCTACACCTTAATGCATTACAATAAATTATATCACAATATGTGCATTTCTCATCATAACATGGTCTACGCCTTTATGCATTACAATCAATTCTATAACAATATGCGCATTTCTCATCATAACATTGTCTACGCCTTACTGCATTACAATCAATTCTGTAACAATATGTGCATTCCTCATCATAACATGGTCTACGCCTTTATGCATTACACTCAATTCTATCACAATATGTGCATTTCTTATCATAACATGGTCTACGCTTTTATGCATTACAGTCAATTCTATCACAATATGTGCATTTCTTATCATAACATTGTCGACGCCTTTATGCATTACAATCAATTCGATAACAATATGCGCATTTCTCATCATAACATTGTCTACGCCTTACTGCATTACAATCAATTCTGTAACAATATGTGCATTTCTCATCATAACATGGTCTACGCCTTTATGCATTACAATCAATTCTATAACAATATGTGCATTTTTCATCATAACACGGTCTACACCTTAATGCATTACAATCAATTCTATAACAATATGTGCATTTTCATCATAACATGGTCTACGCCTTAATGCATCACAATCAATTCTATAACAATATGTGCATTTCTCATCATAACATGGTCTACGCCTTAATGCATTACAGTCAATTCTATCACAATATGTGCATTGCTCATCATAACATGGTATACACCTTAATGCATTACAGTCAATTCTATCACAATATGTGCATTTCTCATCATAACATGGTCTACGCCTTTATGCATTACAATCAATTCTGTTACAATATGTGCATTTCTCATCATAACATAGTCTACACCTTAATGCATCAATCAATTATATCACAATATGCGCATTTCTCATCATAACATGGTCTACGCCTTAATGCATTACAATCAATTCTATCACAATATGTGCATTTCTCATCATAACATAGTCTACAACTGAATGCATCAATCAATTATATCACAATATGCGCATTTCTCATCATAACATGGTCTACGCCTTAATGCATTACAATCAATTATATCACAATATGTGCATTTCTCATCATAACATGGTCTACACCTTAATGCATCACAATCAATTATATCAGAATATGCGCATTTTTCATCATAAAATGGTCTACGCATTAATGCATTACAATCAATTATATCACAATATGTACATTTCTCATCATAACATGGTCTACGCCTTAATGCATTACAATCAATTCTATCACTATATGCGCATTTCTCATCATAACATGGTCTACACCTAAATGCATTACAATCAATTCTATCACAATATGCGCATTTCTCATCATAACATGGTCTACGCTTTAATGCATTACAATCAATTCTATCACAATATGCGCATTTCTCATCATAACATGGTCTACACCTAAATGCATTACAATCAATTCTATCACAAAATGTGCATTTCTCATCATAACATGGTCTACGCCTTAATGCATTACAATCAATTCTATCACAATATGCGCATTTCTCATCATAACATGGTCTACGCCTTAATGCATTACAATCAATTATATCACAATATGTGCATTTCTCATCATAACATGGTCTACGCCTGAATACATTACAATCAATTCTGTCACAATATGCGCATTTCTCATCATAACATGGTCTACACCTAAATGCATTACAATCAATTCTATCACAATATGTGCATTTCTCATCATAACATGGTCTACGCCTTAATGCATTACAATCAATTCTATCACAATATGCGCATTTCTCATCATAACATGGTCTAAGCCTTAATGCATTACAGTCAATTATATCACAATATATGCATTTCTCATCATGACATGGTCTACGCCTTAATGCATTTTAATCAATTTTATCACAATTTGCGCATTTCTCATCATATCATGGTCTACACCTTAATGCATTACAATCAATTCTATCACAAAATGTGCATTTCTCATCATAACATGGTCTACGCCTTAATGCATTACAATCAATTCTATCACAATATGCGCATTTCTCATCATGACATGGTCTACGCATTAATGCATTACAATCAATTATATCACAATATGTGCATTTCTCATCATAACATGGTCTACGCCTAAATGTATTACAATCAATTATATCATAATTTGCGCATTTCTCATCATAACATGGTCTACACCTTAATGCATTACAATCAATTATATCACAATATGTGCATTTCTCATCATAACATGGTCTACACCTTAATGCATCAATCAATTATATCACAATATGCGCATTTCTCATCATAACATGGCCTACGCCTTAATGCATTACAATCAATTATATCACAATATGTGCATTTCTCATCATAACATGGTCTACGCCTGAATGCATTACAATCAATTCTGTCACAATATGTGCATTTCTCATCATAACATGGTCTACGCCTTAATGTATTACAATCAATTCTGTAACAATATGCGCATTTCTCATCATAACATGGTCTACGCCTTAATGCATTACAATCAATTCTATCACCATATGTGCATTTCTCATCATAACATGGTCTACGCCTTAATGCATTACAATCAATTCTATCACCATATGCACATTTCTCATCATAACATGGTCTACGCCTTAATGCATTACAATCAATTCTATCACCATATGCGCATTTCTCATCATAACATGGTCTACGCCATTATGCATTACAATCAATTCTATCACAATATGTGCATTTCTCATCATAACATGGTCTACGCCTTAATGCATTACAATCAATTCTATAACAATATGTGCATTTCTCATCATAACATGGTCTACACCTTAATGCATTACAATCAATTCTATCACAAAATGTGCATTTCTCATCATAACATGGTCTACGCCTGAATGCATTACAGTCAATTCTATCACAATATGTGCATTTCTCATCATAACATGGTCTACACCTTAATGCATTTCAGTCAATTCTATCACAATATGTGCATTTCTCATCATAACTTGGTCTACGCCTGAATGCATTTCAGTCAATTCTATCACAATATGTACATTTCTCATCATAACATGGTCTACACCTTATTTCATTTCAGTCAATTCTATCACAATATGTGCATTTCTCATCATAACATGGTCTACGCCTGAATGCATTACAATCAATTCTATCACAAAATGTGCATTTCTCATCATAACATGGTCTACACCTTAATGCATTAAAATCAATTATATCACAATATGTGCATTTCTCATCATAACATGGTCTACACCTTAATGCATTACAATCAATTCTTTCACAATATGTGCATTTCTCATCAGAACATGGTCTACGCCTTAATGCATTACAATCAATTCTATCACAATATGTGCATTTCTCATCATAACATGGTCTACACCTTAATGCATTACAATCAATTCTATCACAATTTGCGCATTTCTCATCATAACATGGTCTACGCCTTAATGCATTACAATCAATTATATCAATATGTGCATTTTTCATCATAACATGGTCTACACCTTAATGCATTTCAATCAATTTTTATCATAATATGTGCATTTTTCATCATAACATTGTCTACGCCTTAATGCATTGCAATTTAAATGTAATCGGACTGCTATATGAACTATTTCATAATTGAATGTTGCTAATACATCCATTCACATACTTTTAATAGTGAATTTCCTTCAGGATAAATAGTGATGAAAATGTTTGACAGAATAAACAACAACGTTAAGTTTATTTTCCAAATAACACAATAACTACATTCTTGGGAGCGGTTGATACTCTTTCATAGCAACATCATTTACTTTTCGACAATGACAACAACGAAGAATTGATGAATCGGGTTTAGTGAACATTAAGATGGGAAATAACCTTGGAGAAAAAGCAGGTTCGATAACTCCATTTTCTTTATTTCTGCTTTAGCAACATGTCTTTTTGCTAAAGGTGTTCTTTTGGGAAATGTTTAAATAGGTTTGCTATTCCCGGTATCTATATGATGTGTAACCAAATCTGTTTGACAAATATCTCGATGATATTTTGAAAAGATACTTTGATTATCAATAAGAAATTGTTTAGATTTCTCTTTCTGATTTTCATCAAGATGAACGATAGATTTATCAAACAAACCAGTTAGGTGTTCAGGGACACTACTAGTGTCTTTAGCTACTCTACTTTATACTGATCCCACATTTCCATTATCATTTACTGTGACAGCAGTTAAAGTATTCTCATATATTGTACAAATTAAGTTTGAAGTCTCGAGGAAATCCTCTAAATCCTTCATCTCAGCTGTAAGTTTCGAGGAAAACCTTTAAATACTACATCTCACTCTAAATCCTTCATCTCAACTGTAAATCCTTCATCTCAACTGTAATTTCGAGGAAAACCTCCAAATCCTACATCTCACTCTAAATCCTTCGTCTCAACTGTAAGTTTCGAGGAAAACCTCTAAATTCTCATCTCACTCTAAATCCTTCATCTCAACTGTAAGTTTGAAGTCTCGAGGAAATCCTTTAAATCCTTCATCTTAACTCTAAGTTTGAAGTCTCGAGGAAATCCTCTAAATCCTTCATCTCAACTGTAAGTTTGAAGTCTCGAGGAAATCATCTAAATCCTTCATCTCAACTGTAAGTTTGAAGTCTCGAGGAAATCATCTAAATCCTTCATCTCAACTGTAAGTTTGAAGTCTCGAGGAAATCATCTAAATCCTTCATCTCAGCTGTAAGTTTGAAGTCTCGAGGAAATCCTCTAAATCCTTCATCTCAACTGTAAGTTTGAAGTCTCGAGGAAATCCTCTAAATCCTTCATCTCAACTGTAAGTTTGAAGTCTCGAGGAAATCCTCTAAATCCTTCATCTCAGCTGTAAGTTTGAAGTTTCAAGGAAATTATTTCTGTCTACTCTACCATTTTTTGTTCTACTGTTCTATTGTTTCTTATATTGTGATTAAACTTCAATTCAGGATCAGGGTTTTCCAATTCGGACAGTTTAGGCTTGATACTGTAAAGATCTGACTCTAAACTGTTTAGTCTGCAATTGTGTATTTAGGATTAAAATTGTACTTCTTAATGTGCTAATTTCTGTTAATATCAACATTTGTCATTTGATTGTTTGGGAATGAGTGACTCTTGTGTACGTCACTTATTGGTTCATTCTCATTGTTTGAACAGTAAGTGACAAACCATTTTCATTGTTCCCTTCAGAAACACACTCTGTTCTCTTATCTGGAGAACCCAAACCGTAAACATGTACATATTTATCTATTTTGAATAGATCAGTAACTATTAAAACATCAATAATTAATGATCTTTCTAGACAGAAATGCTATTATGCATTTACATGTAATTATATTTAATGAACAAATATTTGTAAATTGTAAACTTTTCTATAGATATATTTACAAATCAATGTTTATTTTCCAGAAAACAATCTAGATCTGACAAGACCAGAATAAAGAAAAGACTGAATTTTATTGTTTAATAAAAAAAAAAATATATATTTTCTGTCTATGTTTATACTTTTTCTTTTTCTGTTGTTTTAGAGAACTTAATATGATAATCTTTTATCAAAAATGTTCAACACCTTGAACTTAAATAATCCCACATCTGACACCAGATGTAACGCCAGCCCTGATGTCAGTTACTGGATGTAATGAATACATAACTAATTGGGGCTCGGTTAAACAAATCAAATATGGTTGGAATAGTCGGGGAAAACAAATCTATATGTGTTTTTAATATGTTTTAGTATATATGATTATATATATCTACAATACTGTAGTAGAGATTTGGTAACCTATCTTGTAGTCTATTAGATATATTAATATTGGTTCATTTGCTACTCGGTGGTCTAGATTTATTATTTCTTAAAACGAGAATTTAAATGAATCCGTTTATTTTCCGACTCCGGTAGAAAATCCGATTTTGTAAATAACGTTGTACCAGATTCGGTAGAAGACCGATCCCGGTAATCAAATGGATTTATATAGAAACTTAAATTATTCTGGTCAATATCAGGTTAATGAATTAAAAAAACAACAACTACACCCCTTACCACTCCTCCCCCTCTCCACCTGGTCAAGGTTTTATATTTTTTGTTTATAATTGCATATCTTGAACCAGCAAAGAATCTGAGCCCAGACACATGCTACAGATTTTTATTTTTCACCATGTTGTGATCAATAATGTTGCAATGGAGCGCAAGGGAACATTTGGTGGTGGAGTGAGACGTTCTAAGGCAGCAATCTCTGTTTTCACTCGTTCTGCATGTACGCTATCATAATGATTATTCTACCCATTTGTTATTTGTGCTGCTGTGGTGAATGTGTCCTTTGAAAGCTGCGATTTCTGTTGGCATATAATTATTAATATTTTCTGGCGTTACGGCCTTGACTGTTTTAAATCTTACCTTGTCATCTAAGTTTGATATATCGATAAAGATTATATTCAAAGACAAACTTGCATTGCTTTTACGGAACTGTTCTATTGCAACAGATATAGTGATAAACAGAGATTGCTTTGAAATATCCATAACATGCACTATTCAATATATACGGCATACGTGGTTTCCCCAGAACACTTTGTGAGTATATAACCTCCGCAGGCAAGCAATCCAATTGAAAATAAAATTATCATTTTATGTCATGTCAAATGTAGATTAAATTTAATTTTATTCAGTTGAAAGTTGTTTTAAGAGAACATATAGTCCCACTTTCTACAAGAGGGTTACATACAAATAAGCTGATGAAATATTAATCAGTAGCTTTTGAAAATCAACTAGGCCTACGGGTATATCTAGTTATGCAGAGAGACCATATACACCACTTATTTTCTAACGGAGAACGATTGTTTTAGCATATGAGTATGTTCCGTCAGAAAAAGTTATGCAATGTGCGTAATAATGCTGATGCATTTAAAATTCAATAAGGACGATATAACGTGCGATTCTCAGTACGGTGATACTAAGTTGTTATCAGATCTTAATAGAAGAGGCGGGCAAAACAATGCTTCGTTTTTCCTCTAGCAGAGTATAAAATAGTGAATATGCGCAATGCGATTATTACTCGCATATGTATAAGTGCTATTTGGAAATCAACCCACCCGATGATGACGGGCATTGCATGTGTGTGTTAGACAATGGCGGACAATTTTATTATTTTGTTAACACACTTCCCTAATATCCACTATATCATAAACGTCAGATAATGGTGTCACCGAATACTCAAACAACTGGCTTTTGTCATTTATACCGAGGAAAGCAACTATTGGCTATAGGCAGGGTCTGGATTAAAACGTTTAATACAAGTTTTTTTATTAGCAAATTGGAAATAACTATTGCTTCTGGCAATTTATAATATAAATGTAACGTGCACCGAGCGGATTATGCACACAAATACTAATAGATATGATATAAGAATTTTCCTTGGGCTACTGGCCGTTTGATTTAAGATAAATAGTGATTTTTTTCAATATACTTTGCTTTATTATTGGATGACAAATGATTGAATAAATGATTCGTGTTTAAAAAGAATAATCTCATTCAATTAACTTATACATATAAAACCAAATTATAAATATTTCGAACTAACGTTTCAAACAAACGTTTCGCACAGCACTAAACACTATGCCCAGAACTGTGTTTTAAATAAATAAAACTAGACCTGCAGCACTCCAAACTCGAAACCCCGAGCTGCACCAAAGTCTCAGACTTACGTCTCAAACACTTGCCCAGGACTCTGTTTTAAATAAATAAAACTAGTACTGCAGCATGTTTCAAACCTGTCCCAACACCTATCAGAGACAGACAATGGTACCCAACAGACTACGACCCGGAGCACTGTTCACAAGTTTCGGAGGGTTCTGCAACTCTTATTCAAAACTGCACTTCTGAGAATCCCTCATTCACTTGTGACATTCGGTCCAAAGTCCAAGTCTGTATTACCAAATAATAATTAATTAACAAATTAATTAAGCAACGACTTCTCACAGGTCGTTCTCCGTCAAGTTGTAACACCAGACTGACCCAAAATAGTGGCGGTCGTCTGCTTATATAGCAAAAGTCACATGACCTAGTCACATGGCTTCAATCGGGCATTCTTAGCGTTGTCGAGATTATGCGATTCCATTGAATCAAATTCAATGAGCATCTGCCTGACAGTTTATTAACAACGTTTTCTGTACGTTTATTAATGTCACTTAATTAACAATAAGGGATACTATGAATATTCATATATAAAAGGTATATATAAAGTTATCAACCAACAGAAAAGTATAAAAAGGTAACAAAATACATCGATGTTATGGATTTCTATAGATACAAGGCGATTTTCGTCACGCAAAATTAATTCAAATATGGCTTGGACATACACATTTGTAAGTTTCTTGTTTTAGCTTAAGAGGTTCGGTTATGAATTTTCACAGATTCCAAATTATGTTCTTACTTCTTGTTGACAAAATGTTTTTAAATTTATCAATAATTGGGAAATCAACATTTTTATGTTTAATTGTTTTAGATTAAGGACAACATAAGAGTAATTGATACTCTCATTCAACAAACTTCAAATTACATACCTTTTAAAAACGATTTCTCCATACTGTATTTGTGTTTCTCCAACACTTATCCAAGAGGTCCCATGTCAGATCTGTGTACATTTACCCCCATTTATCTGAGAGGCTCCATGTTATATTTGTATCATTTTATCAACACTAATCTAAAAGTTCCATGTAAGATGTGGGTCAATTAAAGGGAACGCAGTCTAAATACCTAAATACAAATTGATAAGCACAATCTGGAACCCGTTTCTCTTACCTTCGTTATTCTTAAGATTTTCGTACGAACAAAATGTGACACATGGAAACCTGTCATTGGAGTAGTATTTTTACAAATTTTAAAAAAGAAAATTACTTACAAGGCGCTTTCGCCTTCTCCAGATACATCCCGATGATTATCATTTACTTGATTTTGCAACTGCATCTGATTGTGTATGCTGACAGTTGCTTACTGATGGGCCTGAATATGTCTTGTCAAGCTTTAGAGAGATTTAGTTCGGCTCTTCGGTGGTATACGGAGTTTACAAATCGAGTTAGAGTTAGCCTTATGATTAATAATTTTTTGGTTTGTCTCTCATCTGGTTAGCATACTTATTGATTATATCTAGATGGCTTTTACGTGTCTGTAATTCACTTGGAATTCCAATAAAAGATGATAAAATGGTTTTTCTTTCAACTAAAATCATCATATACGGTATTGAAGTTGATTCAAAAAGCACACAGTATGGCAGTATGGCATCGTGGCTAGGGGTAGTCCTAATCAGTTACCATTTGGCGGTTTATTTACTAAAGTTTATGCTGCTAGTACTATTGCGTCTCGTACTTCAGCGATTGATTTGTACATTTTGTATATGTCATCGTTTAGTACATGCTTTACCTGAGGTGACCTAAGGTTTTTATATATCAAAATGAATACATTTCATTATTGGCACTATTTACAATGGTTTATGGGTTATTTTTAACTATGGTGGAAGCTTGTTTACAGACGATCACAATTCTGAAAATTTGATACACCTGCTCTAATATGTCATTTGATACACCTGCTCTAATATGTCATTTAACAAAGAGCCTGACAAGTGTACTGATATGTTTCTGCCAATGCATCATTTTAAACACAAACAACAAGATACGCTGTCGTCTCATCATATATACCTCAGAACTCGAGCATTTCCAATATATATCGAGTGCTGGCTATGACTCGTTTGTCCACACGCGTAAGTCGGTTCCATTTTTCCAGTTTCTTGATGGTAGTCCAGTGTTATACAGCTATGTTACTGCTTAGTTGGAATCACTCATCAATTTCGTGAGTTTAGATCCCAACTTATACAAGCCTCATTCGGTTCGTATGGAGGCAGCTACTGTAACCATTCAGCTAGGTTACTCTGCAGATGAAGTGCTGAAGATGAGGCGTTGGCATTTATATGCCTTGCAAAATTACATGATATTGCCATCTTTATCATTATAAATGTGATTATTCATTAATTTGAGTAAATGTTAAAAACACTATTCATGTTACAGTAAACGGAGAATCGCACTCAGTGTTGTTTTAGACAAAACAGTTTGATTACGTTTATATTGTGTGTAGTCTTTATGGATGTCAGCGTAGGTTGATCCTATTAAGAATGTTGCATTTTATGAGGCTGAAAATAAAAACAATATTGATTGTACATGTATTATCATATTGATACAAATTTGTACAAATACAATTAGATAGTTGTAAATGTTGATATTTAGGTATTTTAACATAACAATAAGACATGCGGATGTTAGCGTTACGCTGGTCTGCTTTACTTATGTCATATATTGTGATTAATAACAAGAAAAACAAAGGATCTCACAGAGCAATATTGTTTACCACAGTTGTTGTAACACTTTTGTCTCAATTTTTTTTATTAGTATATTTATTTCAATGTAGATCTAACATATATTAGAAAGTAAACTGAGATAATAATGCAGAACCATCATCTGCGGATTGGCGTGTTAATGGCGGATGTTTACCCACCTTTTATATGGGAATTGTGGATTGTATTGTGTTAATAACTTGGTATTTGATTCTAGTCATATACGGTTTTTAGAGTCTAGTCAATTAGTTTGTATGTGACTTCATGCATTATAATATTGTGTTTGACTTTTTATTATAGTGCAGTCATTTTATATTAAAAGGACATATATACATACTTGGAATTTGTAATTTCAATTTTATTCCCATATCAAACTAGCTCCTATGATGGTATTGAATAACCAACATAAATATTAAGCAGACACAAAAGTTGATTATTGTTAATCATTTGGTTTGTGTGGTTAATCAGCAGTCATTTCGGTTCAAATATCTTAATTTCGGTAGTTATGCGTTTTCTGTATATGTTGAACGCAGTGTATTACGTGATCACTGGACCCCTGCATTTTCTACACGGCAACATAATCTGTGATAATAGGTGCCTTCAAATTGAGAAGAAATTATTTTGACCCGCCACCTTTCTCCAGTTCACCGCCCTATAATCAGTTCTGTTACCTTTCAGATTTGACTGCTGATTATCTACAATTGATTTCCATTCGATTCATTGCTATTGTAAGTCGCTGAATTAATCTATAATTGTGGGTAGCTCATATTGATCATATTTGTAGTAATTTAATTTCTATACTATATGAGCTTACTGTAATGGCGGATATTTGCCCACCTTTTATATGGGAATTGTGTATTATATTGTGTTAATAACTTGGTATTTAATTCTGGTCATGTGCGATTTTTAGAGTCTAGTCAATTACTTTGTATATGACCTAAGGCATTACAATATTGTGTTTGACTTTTTATCAAAGTGCAGTCATTTTATATTAAAATGACATATACACATACTTGGTATTTGCTATTTCAATTTTATTCCCATATCAAACTAGCTCAATAACCAGCAGCGAAGATTAAGCAAGCACAAGATATTATTTATAAGGCTTACGAAACTTTGATGATGTAAGCGAAACATTGAATGAGTTTTTCGTAACTTCAAATTTTACACTTAGAATTTCATAAAACAAAAACCAGAAGACCTCTCCGATAAATATGTTCAATATGATTCACACAGCGGCTGTTCCTGTCCTGGCGTGTTGATCTATCGTTCCACGAGGTTCAAGGCCTCTGATTTGTCTGTATTTGTGATTTTAAACTTGACGTCTTTTGTCATTCTCCTCCATTCCTGTTTAAACGCTGACCCACTTATACAGTACAGATAAAAGTTAAATGTGTAATTACTAAATATAGGAATGCCAATGAAAGAATTAAGTAATTGTAAGTTTGCATATTGCTCTGTGTGTGGTACGATATTTATATAATTTAAAACGATGGTAAATACACACACAGGCATTGTTGTTATTATGAAAAATGCACTCAAAACAAACAGCATCTTTGTAGCAGAATGTCTTCGTCTGTTACTTAAGCTGTATCCCGATCTAAAGGTTGTACCCTTTTCCTTTGTGATATCAAGGTCAAGGCGATAAGGATATTTCCCAACACTACCAGTATGATTGGGATAATGTTTAAAAATACCAGCACAAGCGCCAAGAAAGCGCCATGTTAGCACGTAAAACTTAAACAAAGCAGAAGACTTGAATGAACATTTGTTGGTATTCTTAGTAATGTCCATTTCAAACACAAACAGCAGAGGACTTGCAAATAATGCAAAAACAATAAATATAACTGCAGCGCTAACGATTGCATTTCTTTGCGTCATTTTAGCCATCGTGAAAACTGGATATTTGGCGAACAGTATTCTTTCCATCGTGAGTATAACCAGTAGCCACACTGAAAAGCCGGCCGTTGTATAAGTAATCCAATCGTGCATTATACACGTGAAAATCGACCAGTTCCTGATGTGCGAATCATTAAATGCCAGATCTGCAAACCGCAAGACAGACGCCCAGAGAAATACAGAATCAGATACGGCCAAACATAGCAGATAGACGCTTGTTGACTGTTTTCTCATTCTCGCTCGAGATAGAACAGCTAGCGCTAGCGCGTTGCCCACGGTTCCAAACAATAGTAATATTATAGGAGTACTTCTCCACAACCAAAGTGCTACAAGACATTGTGTGAAGACTGGTTCCTCACAACTTGACCTCACAAATACACGAGGGGAGATGGTTACAGATGAATTATTGGCCATTGTTGATTTAACTTTCAATTACTTTGTTGAGCACATTAACAAATAAACTTGCACACACATACGAGCGTATAATTCCTGTATGACAAGAAAGGTTTCCTTGAAAGTACATAACATAAACATTTTACTAAAGTTTTCTTTTATGATATTTCAAATGTATTTACTATATTCGGTTATATGTGGGTTATCCAAACTCTTCTATTTTAAAATCAATATTTAATCGTTTACCATTTATTTTAATCACATATTTATTTAATGTTGTAACACGTTTACACTACCACACGGCTCAAAGCGTAAACATCCAACTAAATTAACATAAACCATTAAAATACACTCTATTGTCTGTTCATGTATTTTGCCTATAACTCTTCAATATTTGTTGTAGGATATGTTTCAATATTTAATGGACTATTAATAATTTAAAGTCACACAATCCAGTAGCACGGCAATCCCATTGTAGAATAACAAAGTATTGATTAGTTCCTTATTTATGTATAAATCATTGATAAGATATAACCATCTCATATCCAAATCAGTATGATGAAAATCAGATATTTGCTAAATCATCGATAAGATACATGTATAATCATTTTCATATCCAAATCAGTATGACGAAAACCGGATATTTACACGTCTGCTGTGTTTGTTAATTTCTGGCATTTCATCCATAAATTATTCAAACGTTTCAAATATAGTTAGACAGATATTCAATCGGCTAATTACTTAGACATTATGAACACTCCGTAAACTGTAATTTTTAAATAAGAGTTAAACAACACAAAATGGCGATTTCACTACTATAATGAGTCTATCAACATACCAAACTTAAAAGAAAAAAAAACAGCACAAGAACACGTGAATATTTGTATGATGACGATTTCTTCAGTCAACCCACACCGTTCTACATATGGTATAATACATTTCGCTTTAAAAATCGCATTCCACTCGACCGAGTACCAACAACACAACCACATCTAACTATGACAAAAAAAAACATCAAAAAACAGTTAATTGCTTAACAACAACGGCAGACACCAAATATCCGTCTATGACATTTGAAATATAAGTGAAGATTTAATTGCTTTATATTTTCAGGAAAGCTTTCAATTTAATGCAAAATGTACTCTAAATATTGTCACCGAATCCCCTAGACACTAGTTAAACCGACAAAGGAAATCCTTTGGTACGAATCTGAGCTTGAAGCAAGTAATAAGATAAACTGACATTCATAATTGATTCGCGTGGAAAATATTATTATGACGTGTATTTAGTATTTGTTTATTAAACACTACTGTAACAACAGAAATAGTGTAACAATACAGTTCTTCATTTTTAAATCCATTACGCTAAGTATCCTTTGGGATACATGTACTGTTGGATTATTTTCAGATACCGGATACATAATGTATCGCTGACAAGGAAATGGGAATCCATTGAGAATTGTTTAATCCAATGTATACTTACAAACTTAATGAAAACATGTTAATAATATTGAAACACACAAAGGTTCTTGTATCTTGAAACTCTGTTATGGTCAATAGGTTGCTCATTCCTAATATGTTTTATTTAGAAAACAACAACCGAAATGCTCAATACATCGGCATATACCCAACATCGGTAAATTACATTTGTGTTAGGTAGATAGAACATTTTTAGACGCAGAAATAGACGGGCTTTGTGCCAAAGGCATAGTCCTATCGATGTCTGAACGATCGAGCTTTGCTGTCGTGATCAAAACCAAAATAATCGTGCGGGACCGGGACTACTTTTTATTCGTTGAATTTTATTTTCTACAAAATATTTCAACTAATTTGTGGACATTGTATAATGTTTATTAAAAATACACGATCTGGAACCAAATGGTATAGCATGTATTTGCTTTGAACGCCATTTGAAACACAAACGTGTCCTCTTTGGTTTGTTTTAAAGAACTCCTCATTTAGATAATGACCATTGCTCCAAAACTGAAAACTCAGTCCACTTAGCTATTTATGAAAAACATGATTTTGACAAAATTCAAAGTGAGGTCGCTAGGATAGTAACCAGTGCTGCAAACTTATTTCTATTGAACAACTTGATCATGACGCTGGTTAGTGAAGCCTACTACCTTATCTGCAGAGTTTCTATTCAACCTTGTTCCACCGACAGTAGGTAACACATTTTGATAAGCTTTACGTTACTCAAAATGTATTCAAACCATGCATGCACGAGCAAGCTATCACTACAACTCTTTTCTACCTTCATACATACGAATGGAATAACCTTGCAGAGGCAATCCGGAACTCTGAATCTGTCTCATCTTTTAAAAATGTATATGAACGTCAACTTAACATACCTTCAAATTAAAAGTATTTCCTTTTTGGAACAAGAAAACTTCATATTTTCACAAAAATTGTTAAATATTTAATGAAGTGTTGGTGAAACTGAAGCTTAATCTCAAAAGTAAACATTAACCGTCAGATCACAGGGGAAGTTCAGAAGTAAACATGAGCCGTCAGATCACAGGGGAAGTTCAGAAGTAAACATTAGCTGTCAGATCACAGTGGAAGTTCAGAAGTAAACATGAGCCGTCAGATCACAGGGGAAGTTCAGAAGTAAACATGAGCCGTCAGATCACAGGGGAAGTTCAGAAGTAAACATTAGCCGTCAGATCACAGGGGAAGTTCAGAAGTAAACATTAGCTGTCAGATCACAGGAGAAGTTCAGAAGTAAACATGAGCCGTCAGATCACAGGGGAAGTTCAGAAGTAAACATAAACCGTCAGATCACAGGGGAAGTTCAGAAGTAAACATGAGCCGTCAGATCACAGGGGAAGTTTAGAAGTAAACATTAACCGTCAGATCACAGGGGAAGTTCAGAAGTAAACATGAGCTGTCAGATCACAGGGGAAGTTCAGAAGTAAACATTAACCGTCAGATCACAGGGGAAGTTCAGAAGTAAACATGAGCCGTCAGATCACAGGGGAAGTTCAGAAGTAAACATTAGCTGTCAGATCACAGGGGAAGTTCAGAAGAAAACATTAGCTGTAAGATCACAGGGGAAGTTCAGAAGTAAACATTAGCCGTCAGATCACAGGGGAAGTTCAGAAGTAAACATTAGCTGTCAGATCACAGGGGAAGTTCAGAAGTAAACATGAGCCGTCAGATCACAGGGGAAGTTCAGAAGTAAACATGAGCCGTCAGATCACAGGGGAAGTTCAGAAGTAAACATTAGCTGTCATATCACAGGGGAAGTTCAGAAGTAAACATTAACCGTCAGATCACAGGGGAAGTTCAGAAGTAAACATGAGCCGTCAGATGACAGGGGAAGTTCAGAAGTAAACATTATCCGTCAGATCACAGGGGAAGTTCAGAAGTAAACATTAGCTGTCAGATCACAGGGGAAGTTCAGACGTAAACATGAGCCGTCAGATCACAGTGGAAGTTCAGAAGTAAACATGAGCCGTCAGATCACAGGGGAAGTTCAGAAGTAAACATTAGCCGTCAGATGACAGGGGAAGTTCAGAAGTAAACATGAGCCGTCAGATCACAGGGGAAGTTCAGAAGTAAACATGAGCCGTCAGATCACAGGGGAAGTTCAGAAGTAAACATTAACCGTCAGATCACAGGGGAAGTTCAGAAGTAAACATGAGCCGTCAGGTGACAGGGGAAGTTCAGAAGTAAACATTAGCCGTCAGATCACAGGGGAAGTTCAGAAGTAAACATTAGCTGTCAGATCACAGGGGAAGTTCAGAAGTAAACATGAGCCGTCAGATCACAGGGGAAGTTCAGAAGTAAACATGAGCCGTCAGATCACAGGGGAAGTTTAGAAGTAAACATTAACCGTCAGATCACAGGGGAAGTTCAGAAGTAAACATGAGCCGTCAGATCACAGGGGAAGTTCAGAAGTAAACATTAGCCATCAGAACACAGGGGAAGTTCGGAAGAAAACATTAGCTGTCAGATCACAGGGGAAGTTCAGAAGTAAACATGAGCCGTCAGATCACAGGGGAAGTTCAGAAGTAAACATTAACTGTCAGATCACAGGGGAAGTTCAGAAGTAAACATGAGCCGTCAGATCACAGGGGAAGTTCAGAAGTAAACATGAGCCGTCAGATGACAGGGGAAGTTCAGAAGTAAACATTAACCGTCAGATCACAGGGGAAGTTCAGAAGTAAACATTAACTGTCAGATCACAGGGGAAGTTCAGAAGTAAACATGAGCCGTCAGATCACAGGGGAAGTTCAGAAGTAAACATTAACTGTCAGATCACAGGGGAAGTTCAGAAGTAAACATTAGCTGTCAGATCACAGGAGAAGTTCAGAAGTAAACATTAACTGCGTCAGATAACAGGGGAAGTTCAGAAGTAAACATTAACTGTCAGATCACAGGGGAAGTTCAGAAGTAAACATTAACCGCGCCAAATCGCAGGGGAAGTTCAGAAGTAAACATTAGCCGTCAAATCATCGTGGAAGTTCAGAAGTAAACATTAACCGCGTTAGATCACAGGGAAAGTATAGAAAAAAACATCAACCGTCAGATTACAGGGGAAGTTCAGAAGTAAACATAAGCTGTCAGATCAATGGGGAAGTTCAGAAGTAAACATTAACCGTCAGATCACAGGGGAAGTTCAGAAGTAAAAAATTAACCGTCAGATCACAGGGGAACTACAGAAGTAAACATTAACCGTCAGATCACAGGGGAAGTTCAGACGTAAACATGAGCCGCCAGATCACAGGGGAAGATCAGAAGTAAACATTAACCGTCAGATCACAGGGGAAGTTCAGAAGTAATATTAACAGACAGATCACAGGGGACGTTCAGAAGTAAACATGAGCCGTCAGATCACAGGAGAAGTTCAGAAGTAAACATTAGCCGTCAGATCACAAGGGAAGTTCAGAAGAAAAAAAGAGCTGTAAGATCACAGGGGAAGTTCAGAAGTAAACATTGACCGCGTCAGATCACAGGGGAAGTTCAGAAGTAAACAATAGCCATTATATCACAGGGGAAGTTCAGAAGAAAACATTGACCGCTTCAGATCACAGGGAAAGTTCAGAAATAAACATTAACCGTCAGATCACAGGGGAAGTTTAGAAGTAAACACTAACCGCGTCAGATCACAGGGGAAGTTCAGAAGAAAACATTAGCCGTCAAATCACAGAAGTAAACATTAACTGTCAGATCTCAGGGGAAGTTCAGAATTAAACATTAACCGTCATTTCACAGGGGAAGTTCAAAATTAAACACTTACCGTCAGATCACAGGGGACGTTCAGATGTAAACATTAGCCGTCAGAACACAGGGGAAGTTCAGAAGCTAACATTAGCTGTCAGATCACAGGGGAAGTTCAGAAGGAAACATGAGCTGTCAGATCACAGGGAAAGTTCAGAAATAAACATGAGCCGGCAGATCACAGGGGAAGTTCAGAAGTAAACATAAACCGTCAGATCACAGGGGAAGTTCAGAAGTAAACATTAACTGTCAGATCACAGAGAAAATTCAGAAGCAAACATGAGCCGTCAGATCAAAGGGGGAAGTTCAGAAGTAAACATTAGCTGTCAGATCACAGGGGAAGTTCAGATGTAAACATTTACTGCATCAAATCACAAAGGAAGTTCAGAAATAAACATTAACAATCAGATCACAGGGGAAGTTCAGAAGTAAATATTAGCCGTCAGGTCAAAAGGGAAGTTCAAATGTAAACATTAGCCGTCAGATCACAGGATCACAGGGGAAGTTCAGAAGTAAACATGAGCTGTCAGATCAAAGGGGAAGTTCAGAAATAAACATGAGCTGTCAGATCACAGGGGAAGTTCAGAAGTAAAAACATTAATCGTCAGATCACAGGGGAAGTTCAAAAGTAAACATAAACTGTCAGATCACAGAGAAAATTCAGAAGTAAACATGAGCCGTCAGATCAAAGGGGAAGTTCAGAAGTAAACATTAGCCGTCAGATCACAGGGGAAGTTTAGAAGTAAATTTTAAACTGCATCAGATCACAGGAAAAGTTCAGAAGTAAACATTAGCAATCAGATCTCAGGGGAAGTTCAGAAGTAAACATTAACTGCGTCAGATCACAGGGGAAGTTTAGAAGTAAACAATAACTGCATCAGATCACAGGAGAAGTTCAGATGTAAACAATAACTGCATCAGATCACAGGGGAAGTTCAGAAGTAAACATTAGCAATAAGATCACAGTGGAAGTTCAGAAGTAAACATTAGCAATGAGATCACAGTGGAAGTTCAGAAGTAAACATTAGCCGTCAGATCACAGGGGAAGTTCAGATGTAAACATTAACTGCATCAGATCACAGGAGAAGTTCAGAAGTAAACATTAGCAATCAGATTACAGGGGAAGTTCAGAAGTAAACATTAACTGCGTCAGATCACAGGGGAAGTTCGGAAGTAACATTAACCGTCAGATCACAGGGGAAATATAGAAGTAAGCATTAACGGCGTTATAGCATAGGGAAAGTTCAGAAGTAAACATTAGCCGTCAGATCACAGGGGAAGTTCAGATGTAAACATTAACTGCGTCAGATCACAACGGAAGTTCAGAAGTAAACATTAACCGTCAGATCACAGGGGAAGATCAGAAGTTAACATTAACCGTCAGATCACAGGGGAAGTTCAGAAGTAAACATTAACCATCAGATTACAGGGGATGTTCAGAAGAAAAACTTTAGCCGTCAGATCACAGGGGAACTTCAGAAGTGAACATTAGCTCTCAGATCATAAAGGAAGTTCAGAAGTAAACATTAACTACCAGATCATAGGGGAAGTTCAGAAGTAAACATTAGCCGTCAGATCACAGGGGAAGTTCGGAAGTAACATTAACCGTCAGATCAAAGGGGAAGTTCAGAAGTAAACATTAACCGCGTTATATCATAGGGAAAGTTCAGAAGTAAACATTAGCCGTCAGATCACAAGGGAAGTTCAGAAGTAAACATTAACTGTCAGGTCACAGGGGAAGTTCAGAGGTAAACATTAACCGTCAGATCACAGGGGAAGTTCAGAAGTTAACATTAACCGTCAGATCACAGGGGAAGTTCAGAAGTAAACATTAACCGTCAGATCACAGGGGAACTACAGAAGTAAACATTAACCGTCAGATCACAGGGGAAGTTCAGACGTAAACATGAGCCGGCAGATCACAGGGGAAGATCAGAAGTAAACATTAACCGTCAGATCACAGGGGAAGTTCAGAAGTAATATTAATAAACAGATCACAGGGGACGTTCAGAAGTAAACATGAGCCGTCAGATCACAGGAGAAGTTCAGAAGTAAACATTAGCCGTCAGATCACAGGGGAAGTTCAGAAGTAAACATTGACCGCGTCAGATCACAGGGGAAGTTCAGAAGTAAACAATAGCCATCAGATCACAGGGGAAGTTCAGAAGAAAACATTGACCGCTTCAGATCACAGGGAAAGTTCAGAAATAAACATTAACCGTCAGATCACAGGGGAAGTTTAGAAGTAAACACTAACCGCGTCAGATCACAGGGGAAGTTCAGAAGAAAACATTAGCCGTCAAATCACAGAAGTAAACATTAACTGTCAGATCTCAGGGGAAGTTCAGAATTAAACATTAACCGTCATTTCACAGGGGAAGTTCAAAATTAAACACTTACCGTCAGATCACAAGGGACGTTCAGATGTAAACATTAGCCGTCAGATCACAGGGGACGTTCAGATGTAAACATTAGCCGTCAGAACACAGGGGAAGTTCAGAAGCTAACATTAGCTGTCAGATCACAGGGGAAGTTCAGAAGGAAACATGAGCTGTCAGATCACAGGGAAAGTTCAGAAATAAACATGAGCCGGCAGATCACAGGGGAAGTTCAAAAGTAAACATAAACCGTCAGATCACAGGGGAAGTTCAGAAGTAAACATTAACTGTCAGATCACAGAGAAAATTCAGAAGCAAACATGAGCCGTCAGATCAAAGGGGGAAGTTCAGAAGTAAACATTAGCCGTCAGATCACAGGGGAAGTTCAGATGTAAACATTTACTGCATCAAATCACAAAGGAAGTTCAGAAATAAACATTAACAATCAGATCACAGGGGAAGTTCAGAAGTAAATATTAGCCGTCAGGTCAAAAGGGAAGTTCAGATGTAAACATTAGCCGTCAGATCACAGGATCACAGGGGAAGTTCAGAAGTAAACATGAGCTGTCAGATCAAAGGGGAAGTTCAGAAATAAACATGAGCTGTCAGATCACAGGGGAAGTTCAGAAGTAAAAACATTAATCGTCAGATCACAGGGGAAGTTCAAAAGTAAACATAAACTGTCAGATCACAGAGAAAATTCAGAAGTAAACATGAGCCGTCAGATCAAAGGGGAAGTTCAGAAGTAAACATTAGCCGTCAGATCACAGGGGAAGTTTAGAAGTAAATTTTAAACTGCATCAGATCACAGGAAAAGTTCAGAAGTAAACATTAGCAATCAGATCTCAGGGGAAGTTCAGAAGTAAACATTAACTGCGTAAGATCACAGGGGAAGTTTAGAAGTAAACATTAACTGCATCAGATCACAGGAGAAGTTCAGATGTAAACAATAACTGCATCAGATCACAGGGGAAGTTCAGAAGTAAACATTAGCAATAAGATCACAGTGGAAGTTCAGAAGTAAACATTAGCAATGAGATCACAGTGGAAGTTCAGAAGTAAACATTAGCAATGAGATCACAGTGGAAGTTCAGAAGTAAACATTAACCGCTTCAGATCACAGGGGAAGTTCAGAAGTAAACATTAGCCGTCAGATCAAAGGGGAAGTTCAGATGTAAACATTAACTGCATCAGATCACAGGAGAAGTTCAGAAGTAAACATTAGCAATCAGATTACAGGGGAAGTTCAGAAGTAAACATTAACTGCGTCAGATCACAGGGGAAGTTCGGAAGTAACATTAACCGTCAGATCACAGGGGAAATTCAGAAGTAAGCATTAACTGCGTTATAGCATAGGGAAAGTTCAGAAGTAAACATTAGCCGTCAGATCACAGGGGAAGTTCAGATGTAAACATTAACTGCGTCAGATCACAACGGAAGTTCAGAAGTAAACATTAACTGTCAGATCACAGGGGAAGATCAGAAGTTAACATTAACCGTCAGATCACAGGGGAAGTTCAGAAGTAAACATTAACCATCAGATTACAGGGGATGTTCAGAAGAAAAACTTTAGCCGTCAGATCACAGGGGAACTTCAGAAGTGAACATTAGCCCTCAGATCATAAAGGAAGTTCAGAAGTAAACATTAACTACCAGATCATAGGGGAAGTTCAGAAGTAAACATTAGCCGTCAGATCACAGGGGAAGTTCGGAAGTAACATTAACCGTCAGATCAAAGGGGAAGTTCAGAAGTAAACATTAACCGCGTTATATCATAGGGAAAGTTCAGAAGTAAACATTAGCCGTCAGATCACAAGGGAAGTTCAGAAGTAAACATTAACTGTCAGGTCACAGGGGAAGTTCAGAGGTAAACATTAACCGTCAGATCACAGGGTAAGTTCAGAAGTTAACATTAACCGTCAGATCACAGGGGAAGTTCAGAAGTAAACATTAACCGTCAGATTACAGGGGAAGTTCAGATGTAAACATTAACCACCAGATCATAGGGGAAGTTCAGAAATAAACATTAACTGTCAGATCACAGAGAAAATTCAGAAGTAAACATAAGCCGTCAGATCACAGGGGAAGTCCAGATGTAAACATTAACCGTCAGATCACAGGAGAAGTTTAGAATTAAACATTAACCGCGCCAGATCACAGGGGAAGTTCAGAAGTAAACATCCGTCAGATCACAGGGGAAGTTCAGAAGTAAACATTAACCGTCAGATCACAGGAGAAGTTTAGAAGTAAACATTAACCGCGCCAGATCACAGGGGAAGTTCAGAAGTAAACATTAGCCGTCAAATCACAGAAGTAACTATTAACTGTCAGATCTCAGGGGAAGTCCAGAAGTAAACATTAACTGTCATATCACAGGGGAAGTTCAAAAGTAAACATTTACCGTCAGATCACTGGGGACGTTCAGATGTAAACATTAACCGCGCCAGATCACAGGGGAAGTTCAGAAGTTAACATTAACCGTCAGATCACAGGGGAAGTTCAAAAGTAAACATTAACCGTCAGATTACAGGAGAAGTTTAGAAGTAAACATTAACCGCGCCAGATCACAGGGGAAGTTCAGAAGTAAACATTAGCCGTCAAATCACAGAAGTAATTATTAACTCTCAGATCTCAGGGGAAGTCCAGAAGTAAACATTAACCGTCATATCACAGGGGAAGTTCAAAAGTAAACATTTACCGTCAGATCACTGTAGACGTTCAGATGTAAACATTAGCTGTCAGATCACAGGGAAATTTCAGAAGGAAGCATGAGCTGTCATATCTCAGGGGAAGTTCAGAAGTAAATATCAGCCGTCAGATCGTTCAGAAGTAAACATTAGCTGTCAGATCACAAGGGAAGTTCAGAAGTAAACATGAGCTGTCAGATCACAGGGAAAGTTCAGAAGTAAACATTAACCGTCAGATCACAGGGGAAGTTCAGAAGTAAACATTAACTGTCAGATCACAGAGAAAATTCAGAAGTAAACATGAGCCGTCATGTCAAAGGAGGAAGTTCAGAAGTAAACATTAGCCGTCAGACCACAAGGGAAGTTCAGAAGTAAACATAAGCCGTGAGATCACCGGGGAAGTTCAGAAGTAAACATTAGCCATCAGATCACAGGGGAAGTTCAGAAGTAAACATTAACTGCATTAAATCACAAAGGAAGTTCAGAAATAAACATTAACAATCAGATCACAGGGGAAGTTCAGAAGTAAACATTAACTGCATTAAATCACAAAGGAAGTTCAGAAATAAACATTAACAATCAGATCACAGGGGAAGTTCAGAAGTATATATTAGCCATCAGACCGTCAGATTACAGGGGAAGTTCAGAATTAAACGTTTACCGCGTCAGATCGCGGGGTGGGGGTGGGGGGGAATCTCAGAAGTAAACATTAGCTGTCAGATCACAGGGGAAGTTCTTCCAGCACCGACTTAAGAGGTGTTCCATATAGTTACGTTTATAAGGATTTGATTCCCTCTTCCAAACAGACCAGGTGTGACCGCCGTGTTGGCTACAACATGATTATGTATGTGACCAAGGCTTAATATTATTATTGTAAAATGATTACATGCTTCCTCGCTACTGGCTGTTTTCAGTCTGGTCAAAATGTTTATGTTAAGATATCGTTTTGCATTTTTAACCATTGCGTATTTTTTTAATACATGTATTTATTGTTTATGTTGTAAGAAGATAATTGAACGAGCGATTTAGTTTCATGTTTGGTGAAACTAGATCTAAAATTCCCGCCAAATTAGCGCTTCGACGCTTTTCCTCTGATAACTATGCGTAGATATATTGACTTCGTGGTGAACTTACATTAACGTTAAAGGGCATATCCGTACACAGCATGATGTTCGATTTACAGTTGATTTATCTCATGATGGGTAACCTGACTATAAATAACTTTACATGGTATGATCACAGTTCATGCTTGAGAAGAACTGACATATAACAAACAGACTCGAGTCGATGTAAAAAGTCTGGTCTGCTAACAAACGGTATACTTTTCGTGTTGTAAGTGGTAGTTTATGTGGAAATACATTTGGCCGGTTAGTTCATGTTAATTACACCGACGGTGGTTTAGTGTCGGTTTGCTAACAAATGGTAAGCCTGTCGTTTTGTTGGTATTATATCTTACGACTTTTACCATGATATAAAGACTAGATTTAACACTGTTCATGACAGATGTGTTATTATTGACATGACCGTTAATGCAAGTTAAAGTTTAAAATGAACATTATTATTCACCACAATGTGTTAAATCTGTCTCAATATACATTTGTTTTATTCACTAAAGTTTAAAATTCACTTTATTCATGATGAATATATAAAGATTGCATAACATTGTCATTTATTGCTTGTTAAAATTGCATGTAATTTGATGATTGTATCTCTGATGGGCCTGTGGCCTTTTGTATGAAATAAAGATATATATATATATATATATATATATATATATATATATATATATGTGTGTGTGTGTGTGTTTACTAATGTGTTATTTGTAGTCTGTGTATACTGGTTTCAAACTATTTTAATCTGAGGTGTGGATGATTGAATAGAGCTATACACGCATGACAACGTCAATTGTCTGTTATTCAAGTTTATGTAACAGAAACATTTTTGCATCATAAAAGATATAACAAATCATATGTATTCACATTTTGTGATTGAATTAAGACAGGTGTTCGTTTGAATTTGCGTCATTCGTTTGCATATGTATTGTATTTGTTCAACATACCATAACAGTCAATCTCATTACAATCATATCCTCAAGAATTTTAATCTAAGAAAAGTCTACATTTAGCTTTGGTCATATGCGATTATCACGCGTTTATAATTGTTACAACGAAAATTCCATAATGGCTGCACCAAGGTTTTTTTTAATACTTATAAATGATTTTCACACGTTTTATAAAACACCAACACACAAAGATCACTATGTCCGAATCCACAACAATATGCATTGAAGGTTATGCCGAACGGCTGTTGAAACGAGTACTCTGAATGGTTGAAATGAAAATAGTAAAAATAGCGATATTAAAAATCCAGCTGTTCTAGGAGAATTCGAATGGGCCGATTTCAGATCTGACATTTAGGAAGATAGTGTACTTTAGTCAGATTGCAATAACGGTAAGTCTGTTAACTGTAAAACTGTTTTCATTGTGTACACAATCAATTGTGTCAAGGTGAATGAGCTATAGCCTATATTTAACACGTGTCAACGTGGTTAACCTTTAATAAAAGTTGGTATATCGGACAGTACGGTCAAACATCTGTAAGCGGTCATTTTTATTGAGCAGTCACTTGCATCCACATTTGCTATTTACCATTTCTACTTTTTCAGATCAAATTAACCTGTATTAAGTAACAACCAGTCTTAAAATGTCATTTTTGCTCCTTTCCTTGACTGGCTACTTAACACAGGTTTGACTGTATTTGCTGTAATTTCCTTTGTTGTGTATGGCTATAATTTGGTAAGTTGAACGCTCTGTCATTTCAGCAGGAGTTGTTTAATTTGTTTGACGCACTTTATCACGTGTAAAGTATACAATTACCATGTTTCAGAATTAAGGAGGTTCCATTACATGTTATAGATGAGCTATGAATGGATGTAGCAACTCTAGGACTCTGGTACGATAATGTTTTTATTACTCCTATAACACTGACTTTGACTGTGAATATATGCATCACTGTCATGCTGTCCTTACTGAGTATTGCCGTTTACTGCATTGTGATAACAAACTCAACAAACTGTACAAAGAGACTTAGAGACAAACAAAACATATTTTAAACAAACATTACGTCATTAACATAACATAAATAAAGAAGAATACATAGTTGTGCAAGATTTACTATGTGTTAATAGAATATTTAACAATCAATATTTGAAATTTATCTTCATGTTAATTTCTCAGCCTGTTAGAAGATCCGTTTCAAAATATCGTATGTTATCTTCACATAGCTTGCTACAATTTCGGAACAAGTCAGTTTATATACTAGTTCTACCAAGGAAGACCTAAGCTTGTACAGTTGTTTTAAAAACGATGTAAAATAAACTTAAATTGTGTTTTTAAACTAAACTGCTGTAATAGAATTCATAGTAGAAGTAGATAAATAATTTTGAACCCAGCAATTTTCTTGAAATATTTGATATATTATTCTCTTGTTCATTTTCTTTATTTTAATCTGATTTTCTATTAAAAATATTTACAACAGCTTCCTTTATTTTCAGCTCGTTGTCGCAGTTGTTCTTGCAATAGCGACTGTTGTCTTGGTAGCAGTGCTGGTTTGGCGGGAGACAAGGTTTGTACAATTGTTTTGCTATAGCAACTGTTGTCTTGGTAGCAGAGCTGGTTTGGCTAGAGACAAGGTTTGTATAGTTGTTTTGCTATAGCGACTATTGTCTTGTAGCAGAGCTGGTTTGGCTAGAGAAAAGGTTTTTATAGTTGTTTTTATATAGCGACCTATTGTCTTGGTATCACAGCTGGTTTGGCGGGAGACAAGGTGTGTACAGTTGTTTTGCTATAGCGACTATTGTATTGGTAGCAGAGCTGGTTTGGCTAGAGACAAGGTTTGTACAGTTGTTCTTGCCATAGCGACTGTTGTCATGGTAGCAGTGCTGGTTTGGCGGGAGACATGGTTTGTATAGTTGTTTTGCTATAGCGACTATTGTCTTGGTAGTAGAGCTGGTTTGGCTAGAGACAAGGTTTTTATAGTTGTTCTTGCTATAGCGACTATTGTCTTGGTAGCAGAGCTGGTTTGGCTAGAGGCAAGGTTTGTATAGTTTTTTTTATACTATAGCGACTATTGTCTTGGAAGCAGAGCTGGTATGGCGAGAGACAATGTTTTTATAGTTGTTTTTGCTATAGCAAGTATTGTCTTGGTAGCAGAGCTGGTTTGGCGAGAGACAATGTTTGTATAGTTATTTTTATATAGCGACTATTGTCTTGGTAGCAGAGCTGGTTTGGTGAGAGATAAGGTCTTTATAGTTGTTTTGCTATAGCGACTGTTGTCTTGGTAGCAGAGCTGGTTTGGCGAGAGACAATGTTTTTATAGTTGTTCTTGCTATAGCGACTATTGTCTTGGTAGCAGAGCTGGTTTGGTGGGAAACAATGTTGTTATAGTTGTTCTTGCTATAGCAATTATTGTCTTGGTAGCAGAGCTGGTTTGGCGAGAGACAATGTTTGTATAGTTGTTTTTATATAGCGACTATTGTCTTGGTAGCAGCGCTGGTTTGGCGAGAGATAAGGTCTTTATAGTTGTTTTGCTATAGCGACTATTGTCTTGTTAGTAGAGCTGGTTTGGTGGGAAACAATGTTGTTATAGTTGTTCTTGCTATAGCAACTATTGTCTTGGTAGCAGAGCTGGTTTGGCGAGAGACAATGTTTGTATAGTTGTTTTTATATAGCGACTATTGTCTTGGAAGCAGAGCTGGTTTGGCGAGAGATAAGGTTTGTATAGTTGTTTTGCTATAGCGACTATTGTCTTGTAGCAGAGCTGGTTTGGCGAGAGACAATGTTTTTAAAGTTGTTCCTGCTAAAGCGACTAATGTCTTGGTAGCGGAGCTGGTTTGGTGAGAGACAAGGTTTGTATAGTTGTTTTGCTGTAGAGACTATTGTCTAAGTAATAGAGCTGGTTTGCGAAAGAACTTTTTTTTTATAGTTGTTCTTGCTATAGCGACTATTGTCTTGGTAGCAGAGATGGTTTGGCTAGAGACAAGGTTTGTATAGTTTTTTCTTACTATATTGTCTATTGTCTTGGTAGCAGAGCTGGTTTGGCGGGAGACATTGTTTTTATAGTTGTTCTTGCTATAGCGACTATTGTCTTGGTAGCAGAGCTGGTTTGTTGGGAAACAATGTTGTTATAGTTGTTCTTGCTATAGCAACTATTGTCTTGGTAGCAGAGCTGGTTTGGCGAGAGACAATGTTTGTATAGTTGTTTTTATATAGCGACTATTGTCTTGGAAGCAGAGCTGGTTTGGCGAGAGATAAGGTCTTTATAGTTGTTTTGCTATAGCGACTGTTGTCTTGGTAGCAGAGCTGGTTTGCGGGAGACAAGGTTTGTACTGTTGTTTTGCTATAACGACTATTGTCTTGGTAGCAGAGCTGGTCTGGCTAGAGACAAGGTTTGTATAGTTGTTTTGCTATAGCGACTATTGTCTTGTAGCAGAGCTGGTTTGGCGAGAGACAATGTTTTTAAAGTTGTTCCTGCTAAAGCGACTAATGTCTTGGTAGCGGAGCTGGTTTGGTGAGAGACAAGGTTTGTATAGTTGTTTTGCTATGGCGACTATTGTCTAAGTAATAGAGCTGGTTTGCGAAAGAACATTTTTTTATAATTGTTCTTGCTATAGCGACTATTGTCTTGGTAGCAGAGATGGTTTGGCTAGAGACAAGGTTTGTATAGTTTTTTCTTACTATAGCGACTATTGTCTTGGTAGCAGAGCTGGTTTGGCGAGAGACAATGTTTGTATAGTTGTTTTTATAAAGCGACTTTTGTCTTGGTAGCAGAGCTGGTTTGGCGAGAGATAAGGTCTTTATAGTTGTTTTGCTATAGCAACTATTGTCTGGGTAGCAGAGCTGGTTTCGCGGGAGACAAAGTTTGTACAGTTGTTTTGCTATAGCGACTATTGTCTTGGTAGCAGAGCTGGTTTGGCTAGAGACAAGGTTTGTATAGTTGTTTGCTATAGCGACTATTGTCTTGTAGCAGAGCTGGTTTGGCGAGAGACAATGTTTTTATAGTTGTTCTTTCTATAGCGACTAATGTCTTGGTAGCAGAGCTGGTTGGGTGAGAGTCAAGGTTTGTATAGTTGTTTTGCTGTAGCGACTATTGTCTTGGTAACAGAGCTGGTTTGCGAAAGATAAGGTTTTTATAGTTGTTTTTGCTATAGCAACTATTGTCTTGGTAGCAGAGCTGGTTTGGCTAGAGACACGGTTTGTATAGTTTTTTCTTACTATAGCGACTATTGTCTTGGTAGCAGAGCTGGTATGGGGAGATACAATGTTTGTATAGTTGTTTTTTTATAGCGACTATTGTCTTGGTAATAGAGCTGGTTTGGCGGGAGACAAGGTTTGTACAGTTGTTTTGATATAACGACTATTGTCTTGGTAGCAGAGTTTGTTTGGCTAGAGGCAAGGTTTGTATAGTTGTTTTGCTATAGCGACTATTGTCTTGGTAGCAGAGCTGGTTTGGCGGGAGACAAGGTTTGTACAGTTGTTTTGATATAACGACTATTGTCTTGGTAGCAGAGTTTGTTTGGCTAGAGGCAAGGTTTGTATAGTTGTTTTGCTATAGCGACTATTGTCTTGGTAGCATTGCTGGTTTGGCGGGAGACAAGGTTTGTATAGTTGTTTTGCTATAACGACTGTTGTCTTGGTAGCAGTGCTGGTTTAGTGGGAGACAATGTTTTTATAGTTGTTCGTGCTATAGCGACTATTGTCTTGGTAGCAGAGCTGGTTTGGCGAGACACAAGGTTTAATAACTGTTCCCGCTATAGCGACTGTTGTCTTGGTAGCAAATATTGTTTGGCGAGAGACAAGGTTTTTATAGTTGTTTGCTATAGCGACTATTGTCGTGGTAGTAGAGCTGGTTTGGCGGAAGACAAGGTTTTAATAGTTGTTCTCGCTATATCGACTGTTGTCATGGTAGCAATGCTGGTTTGGCGAGAGACATAGTTTGTATAGTTGTTCTTGCTATAGCGACTGTCGTCTTGATAGCAGTGCTGGTTTGGCGAAAGACAAGGTTTGTATAGTAGTTCAGGTTATAGCAACTGTTGTTTTGGTAGCAGCGCTGGTTTGGTGAGAGAGACAAGATTTATATAAATTGTCTTGCTAGAGCGACCGTTGTCTTGGTAAAAGTGCTAGTTTGGCGAGAGACACGGTTTGTAAAGTTGTTCATGCTATAGCGACTGTTGTCTTGATAGCAGTGCTGGTTTGGCGGGAGACAGGGTTTGTATAATTGTTCAGATTATAGTAACTGTTGTCTTGGTTTAAGTGCTGGTTTGGCGAGAGACACGGTTTGTATTGATGTTCTTGCTATAGCGACTATTGTTTTGGCAGCAGTGCTGGATTGGCGAGAGACAATGTTTGTATAGTTGTTCTTGCCATAGCGACTGTTGTCTTGGTAACAGTGCTGGTTTGGAGAGAGACACGGTTTGTATAGCTGTTTTGCTATAGCGACTGTTGTCTAGGTAGCAGAGCTGGATTGGGGAGACAAGATTTGTATAAATTGTCTTGCTAGAGCGACCGTTGTCTTAGAAAAAGTGCTGGTTTGGTGGGAGACACGGTTTGTATAGTTGTTTTGCTATAGCGATTATTGTCTTGGTAGCAGTGCTGGTTTGTCGGAAGACAAGGTTTGTATAGTTGTTTTGCTATAGCGACCGTTGTCTTGGTAGCAGTACTGGTTTGGCGGGAGACAAGGTTTGTATAGTTGTTCTTGCTATAGTGACTGTTGTCATGGTAGCAGTGCTGGTTTGGCGGGAGACAAAGTTTGTATAGTTGTTTTGCTATAGCAACCGTTGTCTTGGTAGCAGTACTGGTTTGACGGGAGACAAGGTTTGTATAGTTGTTCTTGCTATAGCGACTGTTGTCATGGTAGCAGTGCTGGTTTGGCGGGAGACAAAGTTTGTATAGTTGTTTTGCTAAAGCGACTATTGTCTTGGTAGCAGTGTTGCTTTGGCGGGAGACATGGTTTGTAAAGTTGTTTTGCTATAGCGACTGTTGTCTTGGTAGCAATGGTGGTTTAGCGGGAGACAAGGTTTGTACAGTTGTTCTTGCCATAGCGACTGTTGTCATGGTAGCAGTGCTGGTTTGGCGATAGACAGATTTATATAGTTGTTCTTGCTAAAGCGACTGTTGTCTTGGTAGCAGTGCTAGTTTGGCGATAGACAGATTTATATAGTTGTTCTTGCTATAGCGACTGTTGTCTTGGTAGCAGTGCTGGTTTGGTGATAGACATATTTACATAGTTGTTCTTGCTACATCGACTGTTGTCATGGTAGCAGTGCTGATTGGCTATAGACAGATTTATATAGTTGTTCTTGCTATAACGACTGTTGTCTTGGTAGCAGTGCTGATTTGGCGATAGACAGATTTATATAGTTGTTCTTGCTATATCGACTGTTGTCATGGTAGCAGTGCTGGTTTGGCGATAGACAGATTTATATAGTTGTTCTTGCTATAACGACTGTTGTCTTGGTAGCAGTGCTGATTTGGCGATATACAGATTTATATAGTTGTTCTTGCTATAGCGACTGTTGTCTTGGTAGCAGTGCTGGTTTGGCGAGAGATAAGATTTGTATAAATTGGTTTGCTATAGCGACTGTTGTCTTGGTAAAAGTGCTTATTTGGCGAGAGACACGGTTTGTATAGTTGTTCAGGCTATAGCAACTGATGTTTTGGTAGTAATACTGGTAGCGAGACACGTGGTTTGTTTAGTTGTTGTTGCCATAACGACTTATAGCGACTATTGTCGTGGTAGTAGAGCTGGTTTGGCGGAAGACAAGGTTTTAATAGTTGTTCTCGCTATATCGACTGTTGTCATAGTAGCAATGCTGGTTTGGCGAGAGACATAGTTTGTATAGTTGTTCTTGCTATAGCGACTGTTGTCTTGGTAACAGTGCTGGTTTGGTGAGAGTCACGGTTTGTATAGTTGTTCTTGCCATAGCGACTGTTGTCTTGGTAGCAGTGCTGGTTTGGCGAAAGACACGGTTTTTATAGTTGTTCTGGCTATAGCGACTGTTGTCTTGATAGGAATGCTTGTTTGGTGAGAGACAAGGTTTGTATAGTTGTTCTTGCTATGGCGATTGTTGTCTTAGTAGGAATGTTGGTTTGGTGAGAGAGACAAAGTTTGTTTAGTTGTTCTTGCTTTAGCGACTGTGGTCTTGGTAGGAGTACTGGTTTGGCGAGAGAAAGAGATGGAATCATAAATGCAGTTTTTAATGTTATTGCTGAATGGTTTAATTAAAATTGGCAAACACATTTTCAGTAGATATATAATGCATTTTAACAAATATAGAAGTTTAGGGGAGAAGGGGCGTACGCCGTATTTTAAGAGTATATCCGCCATTGATACAGATTAATTGTTTCATATTGGAATGAGTCCAAATGACGTCAAGCAGAAGTTAAGTGCTGTCTATTTTTAGAATGGGGATTTCGTCTAAAGTTCACCACTCCAATTTAAATATTGACTTTTCACGTTTTGGTGGATTTGCCATACCAAATCATTCGGATTTGATTTTTTAATGATAATGCGATACTTTTTATCCATTTTAATAATTATTTCATTTACAAGACATTTTAGCGTGTGTTCCTGTATTTATTGTAGTTATTTCCATTTTTTTTCTCGGCTGAAATATTACGTGACACCTTTAGAATTTTTAAATAACTCTTTGAATTTTTGTCTGAATGAAATAATTTTGGTACCAAAGTAAAGCTGATATAATTAATGACATTCACAATTATCAATAATTTACTATTAAAAATTTTTCTTCTGACTTAAATTATCACGGATTGAAAATATAAATTGTTGCCAAAAAACTACGGAAATGTACGTGGTTTAACAAATACGTTTTTTAAAACACACACTAGAATTAAAACATATGTAGAAAGATGAAGGAGTAAATTTTCTATTCATAGCGAAAATTTTATATTGATATTTAGACATTTTAGCTCGCTGGGACGAATGTCCAGGAGAGATATTGCCATGACCCCTGCGTTGTCGTTGGCGTCGTCTGTAGACATCTAGGTTAAACTTTTGCGTTTAGCTGCGTTAAAGTTTTGATGTTTGCCTCAAATCTCAATCTTTGCATGGGTGGTGAGTTTTATCCCATAGGCGAGCTTTGTTGTCTCCTGACAACTCTTGTTTCTATTATTAGTTAATTTAAAAATGGGCTAAAATCAGAAAAAAATATCGCAAAAAGTAATTGTAAGCGTAAAAATTCTTCATTTCTTTAAATTTAAAATAGAAAAGTTCATGCCCTTTCTCTCAATACCAAAATCCAAAAAATATGTTGTTTGGTTCAGGTGTTGTGTTTCCAAGATTAAGAAAACGCCAAATCATCGTGTGTCACCTGATATTTAGACAATTACCTTAAGTTGCCTATCACTGTCTTTGGTAATATATAATATACAAAAGAATATACAAAGTACAATTGTGTATAACTTTACTTTAGTAGTCTATGTGTTAAAATATTGGTGATCTAGCATACCAAGGACTTCTATATACCAATTATCATTTAAACTTATTTAATGAAACAATTCGAATGAATTTAACATTGATTTGAAAACTATCTTTCAGTCACGATGGAGACACCGGAAGTAAAAAATATTCATCCGAAGTTATTTATAAATATTACCAAGGATACTTCAGAAATAAAACGGAACAAGCAATATATGAACAACTATATTTGTCAAAGTTTGAAGAAAGAAAGATCGCCCCTACCAACCCATATCCTCGTGGAAATGAAACATGTAGTTACGGTTGTTATCCAACCTTAGATAGAAGGAAGCGTGTTGTATCAAACGTAATCTATCATGGCTGCTGTCAATCGTAAGTAAGATATTACTTATCGCATTACCTCCTTTGTCAAAAATAAACTCGAACTATGGGCGCGTTCGATTCATGGTTCTGGACATTCCGAACAACTAGAACATTGGAACATGTTTCGTCTGTACCACTGAAAAAAACTATGTATAGTTTTATCACATTACCTCCGTTGTCACATTTACAATTAAACTTTAACCCCGTTGTCATATTTACAATTAACTAATTATTAACCTGTTTTTACAGATCTTAAACATGATATAAATACGTTTTATAAACAGTTTAAGTTCTCAAATGTTGCCAGTTTCCGTTTAACAATATACATATATCATTCAATATACGAAATGTATAGTATTGTATACGGGATTTGTTTCGTTCATTCAAGTAATATTTTAATTGTGTTGTATTTTGTGGCCTATGCCTTCACCACGTAGACCTACCAATCTTCCCATTCATGGGAAATATGGGAAAACAAATAGATAAATCATAACCATTTTTCTTTTTTGAAAACAAGGTTTAGGGTTGGTGTTTAATTAATTATTATAAACGAATGAGATACTTAAATATTCTATTATCAACCATTTATATTCCAAAACGAAACCAATTAACCAGATATTATTGCAGGAGATTTTTTTCAGGAATCGAAAGTTTAGCTTTGAAAAATATGTATATGAACCACATTCAACCGACCAATGGCCATGTACATGCATATTTTCTTCTTTACAGATGGGTGCAATTCGGTGTCTATACGTCGTATATGAACGTCTACGGTTCCAACCGAACCATTGTGCAATTCCCATTTTTGCAACAGTACTTTACTATCCACTACTGCAGGTAAGACTATAAACAATTAACTAACTATATCACGATTGCGAATATATTTTTGAATGGGACTTAAATCCATTTTCAACACATTCATGTTATAATGGCATGTCCAGTTTTATTAGTGGAGGAGGACCTCGGAATAAATCTGAGTTAAACCACCGTCCTTCCGCAAATAACTGGCAAACTTTCTCACCCACAGATGACTCGGCAACAGAGGATTCGACCACAGAGGGCTTGACCAGGGTGCACTCAGCCAGGGAGGACTATGCGTGGAAGGACTCGGTCACGGAATACTATGGAGGATTCGGCCAGGGTAGACTCAGCCTTGGAGCACTTGGCCAGGGAGAACTCTGCCACGGAGGACTAGGCCATGGACGACTCATCCAGGGAGGACTCGGCAAGGGAGGACTAGGCCAGGGAAGACTCGGTCATGGAGGACTCGGCCAGGGATGACTCGGCAAGGGAGGACTAGGCCAGGTAAGACTCGGCCATGGAGGAATCGTTCGGGAAAGACTCGGAAAGGGAGGACTAAGTCAGGGAAGACTTAGCCATGGAGGATTCAGCCAGGGAAGACTCGGCCATGGAGGACTCGGCCAGGGAAGACTCGGCCATGGAGGACTCGGCCATGGAGGACTCGGCCAGAGAAGACTCGGCCATGGAGGACTCGGCCAGGGAAGTCTCGGCCATGGAGGACTTGGCCAGGGAAGACTCGGCAAGGGAGGACTAGGCCAGGGAAGACTCGGTCATGGATGACTCGGCCAGGGAAGACTCGGCAAAGGAGGACTCGGCCAGGAAAAACTCGGCCACGGAGGACTCGGCCAGGGAAGACTCGGCCAGGTAAGACTCGGCCGTGGAGGACTCGGCCAGGGAAGACTCGGCCATGGAGGACTCGGCCAGGGAAGACTCGGCCATGGACTCGGCCGTGGAGGACTCGGCCAGGGAAGACTCGGCCATGGAGGACTCGGCCAGGGAAGACTCGGCCACGGAGGACTCGGCCAGGGAAGACTCGGCCATGGACTCGGCCATGGAGAACTCAGCTAGGGAAGACTCGGCCATAGAGGACTCAGCTAGGGAAGACTTGGCCATGGAGGACTCAGCTAGGGAAAACTCGGCCATGGAGGACTCAGCTAGGGAAGACTCAACCATGGAGGACTCGGCCAGGGAAGACTCGGCCACGGAGGACTCGGCCAGGGAAGACTCGGCCATGGAATCGGCCATGGAGGAATCGGCCAGGGAAAACTCGGCCATGGAGGACTCGGCTAGGGAAGACACGGCAAGGGAGGACTCGGCCAGGGAAGACTCGGCCATGGAGGACTCGGCCAGGGAAGACTCGACCATGGAGGACTCGGCTAGGGAAGACTTGGCCAGGGAGGACTCGGCCAGGGAAGACTCAGCAAGGGCAAGGGAGGACTCGGTCAGGGAAGACTCGGCCAGGGAAGACTCGGCCAAGGAAGACTCAGCAAGGGCAAAGGAGGACTCGGCCAGGGAAGACTCGGCCAGGGAGGACTCGGCCAGGGAAGACTCAGCAAGGGCAAGGGAGGACTCGGCCAGGGCCAGGGAGGACTCGGCCAGGGAAGACTCGGCACGGGCAAGGAAAGACTCTGCAAGTGAGGACTCGGACAGGGAGGACTCGGCCATGGAAGACTCGGCACGGGCAAGGAAAGACTCTGCAAGGGAGGACTCGGCCAGGGAAGACTCGGCCAGGGAGGACTCGGCCAGGGAAGACTCAGCAAGGGCAAGGCACGACTCGGCCAGGGCCAGGGAGGACTCGGCCAGGGAAGACTCGGCAAGGGAGGACTCGGCCAGGGAAGACTCGGCAAGGGCAAGGGAAGACTCGGCCAGGGAGGACTCGGCCAAGGAAGACTCAGCAAGGGCAATGGAGGACTCGGCCAGGGAAGACTCGGCCAGGGAGGACTCGGCCAGGGAAGACTCGGCAAGGGCAAGGGAAGACTCGGCCAGGGAGGACTCGGCCAGGGAAGACTCGGCAAGGGCAAAGGAGGACTCGGCCAGGGAAGACTCAGCAAAGGCAAGGGAGGACTCGGCCAGGGAAGACTCGGCCAGGGAGGACTCGGCAAGGGCAAGGGAAGACTTGGCCAGGGAAGACTCGGCCAGGGAGGACTCGGCCAGGGAAGACTCGGCAAGGGCAAGGGAGGACTCGACCAGGGAAGACTCAGCAAGGGCAAGGGATGACTCGGCCAGGGAAGACTCAGCAAGGGCAAGGAAGGACTCGGCCAGGGAAGACTCAGCAAGGGCAAGGGAGGATTCGGCCAGGGAAGACTCGGCAAGGGCAAGGGAGGACTCGGCCAGGAAAGACTCGGCAAGGGCAAGGGAGGACTCGGCCAGGGAAGAATCAGCAAGGGCAAGGGAGGACTCGGCCAGGGAAGACTCGGCAAGGGCAAAGGAGGACTCGGCAAGGGATGACTCGGCAAGGGCAATGGAGGACTCGTCCAGGGAAGACTCGGCAAGGGCAAGGGAGGACTCGGCCAGGGAAGACTCAGCAAGGGCAAGGGAGGACTCTGCCAGGGAAGACTCGGCAAGGGCAAGGGAGGACTCGGCAAGGGATGACTCGGAAAGGGCAAGGGAGGACTCGGCCAGGGAAGACTCGGCAAGGGCAAGGGAGGCCTCGGCCAGGGAAGACTCAGCAAGGGCAAGGGAGGACTCGGCCAAGGAAGACTCGGCAAGGGCAAGGGATGACTCGGCCAGGAAAGACTCGGCAAGGGCAAGGGAGGACTAGGCCAGGGATGACTCTTCCTTTGCGAAGAAATTTTTCTTGGTAGAACCAGTACTAAATGTTGTTTAATGAGAGGCATCAGGTCGAGCTAAGGATCGAAACCGCTATTTCTGGTTTGAGCGGCCAACACTCGAGCCTCTTCACTACCGTCCCTCGTGATATTATTTCAATATCTAAGCACGGAACTCTTCAATATTGGAGGTTGTGAGGGTTGGGAGAACATATCAGTTCATCCAAAGGGCACAACCACCATAGCAACATCATCATTGCCAATATACAGAACATGCAAAGTAAGTACACTACTTACATACATGAAAAGTGACAGAGAGCAAGGTTCACTGCCATCGCGAGGTTTGAAGCAAACCCGAAACAGAGAGCTTAGCTCTTTTCCCATGTGCGCTGATAATAGCCTTCTTACGTTGCTTTTGGTTTTGTTCCGTATAAGCTGATATTAACCTTGGTACTAATATTATCAATTATATGATATAAAATAAACAATTATAATTATCAATCCGGTGTCGTGAATTCGAATCCAAGTCCGACCACTGTCTCTCTGATTACTGATATACGGCAGTTGTTCTCTTTGTCATTCGTTTAAAGATTAACACTGATTCAAGTGGGAAAGTTATCCGTTTCCTGCGGAGATATGTGTGTTCTAGTATTTGTCGACCTTCCAGGATCCCAGGAAATAGTGGTTAGGTTAATTGTTAGTCCTCGATGACATAAAAAATGATGACCGGCATTCAAACAAATAAACAAAACCTTTATTTACTTGTGCAGGTCGTTCGCTTTGCTTCTTGTCATTTTATTTAATCTTTCTTTAAATCAGCAGTTGAAAGTGACAGGGACAGCTTTAGGGGCAGACTGAAATTAGTTTGCCATGATATCCATGTTCGTATTCGTAATTCTTCAATATTGGAGGATGAGAAGATAGAATACCACTGAAGCCGGTCCTAGTGGGGCCTGACGGGTGTTTCCCATATACAGACCCAGCACAACATATTTTACTTCTTTGATATATTTTATATATCTCTTTATTTTAGCGCTGTTTCTACGTGCACGGGATGCACGTGCTCACAAGAAAGCAGCCTCGTAACAGCCGTCGTACTAAAATTTGGAGTAACTGAACCCGACGACATTGAAGATACAGAAGTTGATTTTTTTTGGTTAGATGGTTGCTGTAAATGTGTAAATATCTGAGAGGATAACAGGATACAAATATTATTTAGTCTCCAAAAAACACTATTGTCGATATGACTTCTAGTTGGCAGAACACATTATTACGCCCATAACGCTTGCATGGAATGGACATGTCGGGGTAAAAAGAGTTTAACCGGATGTTGATGGTGATTTACAATCATTTAATCGAGTCATATTAAAGGTGTAACCCCATCATTGATTTTTGTTCTTTATTCTATAGTAATTAATAAAAGTTTGAAGGCTTATCATTCATAGAGAGTCCCAAATGAAAGAAGTGAAACCTACATTTTACTGTTTGTCAACCTCTGCACTATCAAAATATGATGAGAAAAGTAGGGGTCATGTGTCATATAAGAGATTTTTTTCTGCTCAGTGTGTACACTGGTGACAAAGTGAAAGTAGACTTCCGAAATCATGAATTCATACCCCAATTCCAAGCATCATTTTTTTTTTCTAAATTCACAATTCAAACATGACAATGCTATCAAAATGTTCAAAATACATCAATTATGCCATTCAAATAAAAAAATGAGCATTAAAATAAGGCAAATGCATTTTTAAAGAAGAATAATTGAGGATTATTAAAACGGAAGCACTTCCTTTTTACAATGGCGGCACTATGCTTATTATACATGGATTGCATTAGTATTGCACTTATGCAAGTCAAAACGAACAACAAACATATGTCTTAGTGTTCTTGTTTCGATAAAATTGCAACATTTTTGGAAATATTCCAGAAACACTAAATTCTGATTGAATTATATGTCACCTCCGCATTAAAATGTTTGCTTGCAGCATGTTCATGTACATGTATGTGTGTGGGTTTGTATGCGTGTTTGTTAGCGCGAATGTGCGTTTTATTTATTTGTACACATTTTTATATGATTATTGCATCATTTGTTATATAAACTGTATCATGTTGTATCCTCAAAGGTCTTATGGCCTATTGGAATTTCCTGAATAAAACATTATTATATATATCCTATCATCTCTCTCTCTCTCTCTCTCTCTCTCTCTCTCTCTCTCTCTCTCTCTCTCTCTCTCTCTCATATATGTATCTTAATATTTCATGTTATATGTCTATATGTAAATAATGTTTTGTTTATATTTCCTATAAACATACATACTTGATGCATGCTGTATAATTTGTACATTTCATATTGTTTTGTTAACACTCCATATTCATAATCTCCTGAAGGAAGGAAATAAAGAAAATAAATAGATTTCTTCAACTTAATTACAGAGATCCGCTGGCTATTAGCATTCAATGTATATGACTGAAATTTCGATTTACACATTTGGCATTTCTGTAATAACCTTTGAAACATTGGCAGAATGTAGTAATTTTGTTACCCAAGTGAAGCTGATAAAATGCTAATCATTTCGTTTATTGAATATTTAATGTTCGACATTAACACTGAATTGGATTAAATAAGATGGGATGTTTGTTATACAATGACGTCGCTAAAAGCAAAAAATGGAGTTCCATACCCCAGTGTCAAACAAGGAAGCTTCTAGTACCATTTTGTCAAGTCTTTGGTATGACCCGTACGGGAATCAAATCCATTATCTCCTAAATACGAGTTAGGCGCTCTACCACTAGGCCATCGCTGTGGTGTTTATCTGTGCGATGAAATACTTCAATTTGCTTAAACCTTTTGTTCGTTCCCTGTGTAGAAATTAATGGATCATTATGATTGACCGGTATATTCGAAACTACATGTCTAGCTCATATATGACATCCGGAAGACTTCGGATTTAGTCTACCGTCAGTAACTGTCAAGAAAGTTTCTCACATAAAATCTCTCGACCGCACTGGGCTCGAACACATAACTGATACTTGTTTTGCAACGATCCGGTATTAATCCTCTATACCGCCATTCATATTCCCAATATTGTATCAGAATTATATCTCAATACTCATATTGATATGACATTTCCAAGATATTGTAAGTTTTATTTCACTTGATACGTTTACACGACATTGGCACACATTAAGTTTGTCCTCCTTGACACAGTAACTAATGGATTAGATGTTCCATGTTATTGATCAAGCAGTATCTTGGTGATGTTATCAAAATCGCGTCCACAGATAAACACTGTCCCGGACCTGTCTCTAGTGAGACCTTGGGGATTTTTTAGGTTATCATTCTTGTAGACGGCCTTTACCTTGCAATCCAGCATCATACAGGTCACTGAGTGCTTGCCATAATCAGACACATACACGGACGTCTTATCTGGCTTAATGGCTATGTACTGCAGTCAATCAAAGATATGTATACAGCCGTCTTTTCTGGCTTGATGGCTATGAACTCCAGTCAACCAAAGACACGTACACGGTCGTCTTATTTGGCTAGATGGCTATATACTCAAGACAATCCAAGACATGTACAAGGCCGTCTTTTCTGGTTTGACAGTTATGAACTCTAGTCAACCGAAGACACGTACACGACCGTCTTATCTGGCTTGATGGACTATGTACTCCAGTCAACCAAAGACACGTACACAGCCGTCTTATTTGACCTGATGGCTATGTACTTCAGACAACAAAAGACACGTACACGGCCGTCTTATTTGGCCTGATTGCTATATACTCCAGTCAACGAAATACACGTACACGGCCGTCTTAGCTGGCCTGATGGCTATGTACTCCAGTCAACCAAAGACACATTCACGGCCGTCTTTTCTGGCATGATTGCTATAAACTCCAGTCAACCAAAGACACGTTCACGGCTGTCTTTTCTGGCATGATTGCTATAAACTCCAGTCAAGCAAAGACACATACACGGCAGTCTTTTCTGGCTTGATGGCTTTCTACTCCAGTCAACCAAAGACACGTACACGGTCGTCTTATCTGGCTTAATGGCTATGAACTCCAGTCAACCAAAGACACGTACACGGCCGTCTTATATGGTCTGATGACTATGGACTTCTGTCAACCAAAGACATGTACACGGCCGTCTTACCTGGCATGATTGCTATAAACTCCAATCAACTAAAGACACGTTCACGGCCGTCTTATCTGGTCTGATGACTATGAACTCCAGTCAACCAAAGACACGTACACGTCCGTCTTATATGGCCTGATGACTATGAACTCCAGTCAACCAAAGAAACGTACACGGCCGTCTTATCTGGGCTGATGGCTTTGTACTCCAGTTAACCAAAGACACGAACACGGCCGTCTTATCTGGCCTGATGGCTATGTACGCAAGTCAACCAAAGACACGTACACGGTCGTCTTATCTGGCCTGATGGCTTTGTACTCCAGTCAACCAAAGACACGTATACGGCCATCTTATCTGGCCTGATAACTATGAACTCCAGTCAACCAAAGACACGTACACGGCCGTCTTATTTGGCCTGATGGCTTTGTACTACAGTCAACCAATGACACGTACACGGCCGTCTTATCTGGCCTGATAACTATGAACTCCAGTCCAACCAAAGACACGTACACGGCCGTCTTATCTGGAATTATTGCTATCAACTCAAGTCAACCAAAGACACGTACACGTCCGTCTTATCTGGAATTATTGCTATAAACTCCAGTCAACCAAAGACACGTACACGGCCGTCTTATCTGGCCTGATGGCTTTGTACTCCAGTCAACCAAAGACACATACACGGCCGTCTTATCTGGCCTGATGGCTTTGTACTCCAGTCAACCAAAGACACGTACACGGCCGTCTTATCTGGAATTATTGCTATGTAACTCAAGTCAACCAAAGACACGTACATGGCCGTCTTATCTGGCCTGATGGCTATAAACCTAATCAACCAAAGACACGTACACAGCCGTCTTATCTGGCCTGATGACTATGAACTCCAGTCAACCAAAGACACGTACACGGCCGTCTTATCTGGGCTGATGGCTTTGTACTCCAGTCAACCAAAGACACGTATACGGCCGTCTTATCTGGCCTGATAACTATGAACTCCAGTCAACCAAAGACACGTACACGGCCGTCTTATCTGACCTGATGGCTTTGTATGCTATACCACGACACCAACTATTTCCTCTCTCCGTAGCTTCACATATTTCATCATAGATGTCCCATCATTGTATGCTATACTGCGACACGGATTATTTCCTCTCACATTGGCTTCACATATTTCACTATAAGTGTCCAATCATTGTATGCGATACCACGACACCGGCTATATCCTCTCTCCGTGGCTTCACACATTTCACCATAAGTGTCCCATCATTGTATGCTTCACCTACGACACCGACTATATCCTCTCTCCGTGGCTTCACACATTTCAACATAAGTGCCCCATCATTGTAATTGATACCACAACACTGATTAATTTCTCTCTCATTGACTTTTCACATTTCACCATAAGCGTCCCATCATTGTATGCGATACCACGACAACGACTATTTCTTCTCTCCGTGATTTCACACATTTCACCATAAGTGTTCCACCATTTTATGCGATGCCACGACACCGAATATTTCTTCTCTCCGTGGCTTGACACATTTCAGCATAAGTGTCTCACCGTTGTATGCGATATCACGGCACCGACTATTTCCTCTCCGAAGCTTCATACATTTCACCATAAGTGTCCCATCATTGTATGCGATACCACGACACGGGCTATTTCTTCTCTCCGTGACTTCTCACATTTATCCATAAGTGTCTCATCATTTTATGCGATACCACGGCACCGAATATTTCTTCTCTCCGTGACTTGACTCATTTCACAATAAGTGTCTCATCATTGTATGCGATATCACGGCATTGACTATTCACTTTTATATCTCGATCTTCAGACAAAGTTACTACTGACGTTAATGTGTTCAAGAGTTTGAATTTGACGTTTTTGTACATAATCCAAAATGACGAGTTGGTTGTCAGGCAGTAATCCACAATGACGAGTTGGTTGTCAGGCAGCAATCCACAGTAACAAGTTTGTTGTCAGGCAGCATTCCACAATGACGAGTTTGTTGTCAGACAGCAATCCACAACGGCGAGTTTGTTGTAAGGCAGCAATCCACAATGACGATTTGGTTGTCAGGCAGCAATCCACAACTACGAGTTTGTTATTAGGCAGCAATCCACAATGACGTGTTGGTTGTCAGGCAGCAATACTGATCCTGTAATACATGGCACATTACTGGATGTTTTAACAATGATGTCAGTAATGTGTGTTGCAACTCTAAGTTTATTAGGTCTGGTATTCTGACATGTTGCTTGTGATATTATTAATTTGCTACCAGTTTAATTTGCAGTTTGTGTCATTTTACTGACCATGGAATATTCTGTGTGTGTCAGTTTGCTTTCACTGTAAATCAGTGTTTGTGTTATTCTGGTTTGCTGCTGTTGATGATGTTGATGATGTTGATGATGTTGTTGTTGTTTTCGCATATAGGCTATTGTTGATTCCGCACTTTTTGTCAGTGGTTTGTTTCTATTTCTCATTACTGACACCTTGGTCCTTGAAATTTCTTACTCGTTTTGAGCATAATGGATGCGCTCACAAAAATGATGGCCAATAGCAGCATATGTACCACGACCATATTAATCATGTGAGCTACAGCAAACAATAATCATCTAACCTTGGTACTCATTGCATATTTCAAAAATCATATCTAATGGTTTCATGTGGGGTTTGTTTCTTGGTATTGTTGTATTGTTTTGTAGAGCATGTCAAAATGGGCGAGTCCGGCAGTGATGTGTTAAACACGCATCTAGCAAGCTACATCCTGCGGCTTGTAGCTGCTGTCCGTTCTCGTCACATGGTTAGAAGACAATGTCAAATAAATCCTCCGATAGTTCGTTCTTGCGGATTCAACAACTTCCGCTTTTCTAACAGAAATTGCCATTTTGATGAATAATTTCTTTTGAACGTCTAAAAAAGTCTGATATTGTCACCATAATGTGTTTCTTATTAAAGTACTGGGTTAAACCAGGGAGGTAAGAGAACTTCGGACTTGTATTTAACTGAACTGCAGGAATTTTAGAATGAGATAATGTCATCACCTGAAAATATGACTTGTTTTAGTTATATTATGTTTACCATACAAACACATATTGCATTGGATATCCAATTAATCTATTACAGCCGTTCCGTTTCAAAACGAAATTTGACATTAACATAACCTCGACACAACTGTTTTGCAAAACAATCATCGATTACTGTAGTAGTGTAATCTTTAAAGACTCGTGCTGCATTTGTATATTTCTGTATGTGAATTGCAAAACTATATGTGTAATTTCGAAAAAGGATATCCTAACAGGTAGTCATAGTATATATATAAATCATGTGACGTTACACAAGAGATAAGATTATAACAATTGACCGAAGAACTTGCCCTAAACTTGGAATGCGCCGATTCTGAACACCGGATAGCAAACTAACTTGATCAGTTAATATGGTTAAATGTTCTTACATTAGGCCTACTTTTGTCGAGCAAAATAATGATAGTACAATAAGAATATTAGATGAATATATTTATTTCGGTAATAAATGCATACATGGACAGTTAAAATAACATGTACCCAATTTAGAGCCGGTAAGGCACACCACTGCAATACGTTTTGGGTATCCGATGTGGAGTCGGTAAGGCGCACCACTGCAATACGTTCTGGGTATCCGATGTGGAGTCGGTAAGGCGCACTGCAATATGTTCGGGTAACCGGTGTGGAGTCGGTAAGGCGCACTGCAATATGTTCGGGTACCCGGTGTGGAGTCGGTAAGGCGCACTGCAGTTAGTTCGGGGTACCCGATATAAGCCGGTAAGGCGCACTGCAGTAAGTTTGGGGTACCCGATATAAGGCGGTTAGGCGCACTGCAATACGTTCGGGGTACCCGATGTGGAGTCGGTAAGGCGCACTGCTGTTAGTTCAGGGTACCCGATATAGAGGCGGTAAGGCGCACTGCAATACGTTCGGGTACCCGGTGTGGAGTCGGTAAGGCGCACTGCAGTAAGTTCAGGGTTCCCGATTTTGAGTCGGTAAGGCGCACTGCAGTAAGTTCGGGGTTCCCGATTTTGAGTCGGTAAGGCGCACTGCAGTAAGTTCGGGGTTCCCGATTTTGAGTCGGTAAGGCGCACTGCAGTAAGTTCGGGGTTCCCGATTTTGAGTCGGTAAGGTGCACTGCAGTAAGTTCGGGGTTCCCGATTTTGAGCTGGTAAGGCGCACTGCTGTTAGTTCGGGGTACCCGCTATAGAGGCGGTAAGGCGCACTTCAATACGTTCGGGGTACCCGATGTGGAGTCGTTTAGGCACATTGCAGAGCTAATAACAAACGTACTTCATTTTGGTTTGTTTGTTAGAACAGATACAAAGTTCCTTTTTTTTACTGTAAAAGTCAAATCTGTATAAAGCGACCTATGCCACATCCGCTATTCCCCATTCCTATGCTTTCAAAGCAAATGAACTGGTACTTAAGCAACAACCTGTCTTAATAGGTCATCCTCTGCCGCTTCCCTTGACTGACTGCTTAAGACAGCAATCTACGCTTGTTCGATAAAATCAATTGTCACTTATGATTCAAGTATCAAATTACATGTATATCGTTTAGCCACTTGGATATTTTAATTACCTATTTTTACGCGAATCTTTACATTTTAGAAGGAAAAATAATTCTGAAAAGAAAACAAGTGATAATTGTTCGATATTTTCCTTTCATATCGTTAACAATTGATTATATTGCAACATATTGTAAACATTTGTCTATGATAACCACCACATGTATAAAATCGTCATTTAAGGAACACGCGGTAATGTTGAAATTAGATATTCACGTGTCAGACCAACTTTTACACTGAAATCTTATGAAGATACAATCGTATGGAGATAGGAATATCCAAGTATTTTTTATCTGAAAGGAATTATTAATATTTAAATTAACCCTTTACTTCATATAGACGCCTTTGGACACCTAATATAGACGCATTTTGGCACCTCTAATATAGGCGCCTTTGGACACCTCTAATAAAGACGCCTTTGGACACCTTAGATAGAAGGCTTTTGAATTATTTGGTGAATTATGTTTATATTAACTGACAGAGTGGAAAAAACAGTGCAGGAAGTGTTCAGATTGCTCGTCCCGCACTGTTTTCAAAGGCCTTCTGTGATTGGTGCGGGAAAACGCGTATCAATTTTAAACATTATAAGCAAAATCTTTTTAAAGTATGATTGACATGTATCTTTATACAAATAGTCTAACACCTGATTAATGTTGATTTTACCACTCATTCCGGTTAATGTAACCACTGAACACACGCATGTGTGTGTTTCAATATATATTATATAAACAAATACTTTACAAACGTCTCTATTTTACTCTCTATGTACATTCTCTCTCATTACCTAGTATATGAGCGACTACTCTCTCTCTCTCTCCTGTCTCTCTCTCTCCACGCACACACATACACATATTGAATTTTGTGACTACACAGTTTTAAAAGCAAAATATTGAACCGCGTGCTGATACCAAAAAATGCTATGCGCCACCTTAAAATGACATTTACATTGCACATTAATAAAACATTTAGTACAGACGTTGATAGTGCTGGTATAATATCGATTTTAGCTCGAATTACTTTCGACTCTAATCCGCAGATCATATACAAACAGTGCACGAGCGGTTATAAACCTAAAATAAAAAATAAAGACATCTTTGTTTTTTTTAAGAAGAAATAGATGTAGTATATCAAAGATATAATTGATTGATTGATTGAATAAGTTAGCGTAATATTGATGCCATCGAGAGTTAACAAACGATCAGTTAACCTAACCACTGTTTCCTGGGGTCCTGGAAGGTTAATTAGTACTAGAGCATAACCCATCTCCGCAAGTAGCTGATAACTGATCAGCGGATAATAGTCAAGGCAAAGTCGTATATTAATCATCACGAAAATGTCGCCTGGCGGGGATTCGGACACACTGACTCCTGGATTGACAGTCAGACGCCCTAACGACTGAGCAAATCTAGCCCGGCGCAAGAAAACAAGAACCAGAACAGTAGTTACAAAAACAATACAAAGTATAGCTGAACCTAGTAAAGTTAACGTTTGTTTTTTTTTATATAATGCATACCTAAACTTAGTACAGTTAAACGTTTGTTTCTGTATAGTTTATACCGTAACCAAGTAAATGTAACGTTTGGTTTTGTATAATGTTTACCTAAACTAGTAAAGTTAAACGTTTGTTTCTGTATAATGTATACCTAAACAAAATAAATTTGACGTTTGTTTCTGCATAATGTATACCTAAACATAGTAAAGTTAACGTTTGGTTTTGTATAATGTATACCTAAACTTGTACAGTTAAACGTTTGTTTCTGTATAATGTATACCCAAACATAGTAAGGTTAACGTTTGTTTCTGTATAGTGTATACATAAACATAGTCAAGTTATCGTTTGGTTTTGTATAATGAATACCTAAACTTGTACAGTTAAACGTTTGTTTCTGTATAATGTATACCTAAACATAGTTAAGTTAACGTTTGTTTCTGTATAATGTATACCTACTCATAGTAAAGTTAACGTTTGTTTCTGTCGAATGTATACCTTAACCTAGTTAATGTAACGTTTGTTTCTGTATAATGCATACCTTAATAAAGTAAAGTTAACGTTTGTTTCTGTATAATGTATACCTTAACCTAGTAAATGTAACGTTTGTTCTGTATAATGTATACCTAAACATAGTAAAGTTAACGTTAGTTTCTGTATAATGCATACCTAAACATAGTAAAGTTAACGTTTGTTTCTATATAATGTATACCTTAACCTTGTAAATGTAACGTTTGTTTCTGTATATGGTATACCTAAACATAGTAAAGTTAACGTTAGTTTCTGTATAATGCATACCTAAACATAGTAAAGTTAACGTTTGTTTCTATATAATGTATACCTTAACCTAGTAAATATAACGTTTGTTTCTGTATAATGTATACCTAAACATAGTAAGGTTAACGTTTGTTTCTGTATAAAGCATACCTAAACATAGTAAGGTTAACGTTTGTTTCTGTATAATGTTAACCTAAACATAGTAAAGTTAACGTTTGTTTCTATATAATGTATACCTTAATCTAGTAAAGTTAACGTTTGTTTCTGTATAATGTATACCTAAACATAGCAAAGTTAACGTTTGGTTTTGTATAATTCATATCTAAATATAGTAAAGTTAACGTTTGTTTCTGTTTAATGCATACCTAAACATAGTAAAGTTAACCATTTTGTTTCTGTATAATGCATACCTTATCCTAGTAAATATAACGTTTGTTTCTGTATAAAATATACCTAAACATAGTAAGGTTAACGTTTGTTTCTGTATAATGTATACCCAAACATAGTAAAGTTAACGTTTGTTTCTGTATAATGTATACCTAAACATAGCAAAGTTAACGTTTGTTTCTGTATAATACATACCTAAACATATTAAGTAACGTTTGTTTCTGTATAATGCATACCTTAACCTAGTAAATGTAACGTTTGTTTCTATATAATGCATACCTAAGCATAGTAAAGTTAACGTTTGTTTCTGTATAATGTATACCTAAACCTAGTAAAGTTAAACGTTTCTTTCTGTAAAAGGTTTACCTAAGCAAAGTACAGTTAAACGTTTGTTTCTGTATAATTTATACGTAAACCTATTAAATTAACGTTTTGTTTTGTATTATGCATACCTAAACCTAGTACAGTTAAACGTTTGTTTCTGTATAATGCATACCTAAACTAGTAAAGTTAACGTTTGGTTTTGTATAAAGTATACCTAAACCTAGTACAGTAAAACGTTTGTTTCTGTATAACGTATACCTAAACCTAGTAAAGTTAACGTTTGTTTCTGTATAAAGTATACCTAAACATAGTACAGTAAAACGTTTGCTTCTGTATAACTTATACCTAAACCTAGTAAAGTTAACGTTTGGTTTTGTATAAAGTATACCTAAACCTAGTACAGTAAAACGTTTGTTTCTGTATAACGTATACCTAAACCTAGTAAAGTTAACGTTTGGTTTTGTATAATGTATACCTAAACCTAGTACAGTTAAACGTTTGTTTCTGTATAATGTTTACCTTAACCTAGTAGAGTTAAACGTTTGTTTTTGTATTAAGAATACCTAAACAGAGTAAAGTTAAACGTTTGTTTCTGTATAATGTATACCTAAACCTAATACAGTTAAACGTTTGTTTCTGTATATTGTATACATAAAATAGTAAAGTTAAGCGTTTGTTTCTGTATTGAGTTTACCTAAACATAGTAAAATTAAACGTAATTCCTGTATGATTTATACCTTAACCAACATAAACATTGAGTTGATTAATATAGTTATGTTTGGTCCTATAACAACATTAGCAGAAGCAACATGGTGTTTAATTGTTTTACAAAACATTACACTTTATACTTGAGCTCAATAAAAAAACAAAACAATTGGTAATATTTCTCTGAATTCGGCCAAACTGCATTTGTTTTGGACCATATTTTAAAATGTTTTACCAGTGTAATACATTTAAATCTATGTTGACTATTTTACATCCACATTTATACAGTGAAACATTTGTTTTAATGACTACAATTTTTATTTTTATAATATCATTCGAGATATCATATTTGTTAAAAATGTAACGTTCGATACCAAATGTAGCGAACGTTACATTGCCATGCAAGCAAAGAGCGACATTCACATATAATGTAAATATGTTGCTTTTTTTAATCATCGACATGTGTGCTTTTTATATAATAAATGTTTCTGGAAGTGAATGATATATAAATATAATTTATCAATCATAAAAAAATGCCACTAATCAGTTTCCATTTGAGCCCTGTCCAAGGCTATTCTCCTATGCTGTAAACAAATTTTCAAACGCGCATTGTTTGTGCGCCATATTCACTACGTCACGACCATAACGTCATCGAACAGCATCATAAATATTGACATCGCAAATAACAAGATGTATCATCGATCGTTACAGTATCGTACATTGCAGACAACTTATTTACCGATGATAATTTTATACCAAGGCATTAATTAAGAACAAAAGTTAGATGTCTAAAGTCCGTTAGGTTGTTCTTATATACAATCATGGTAAGAACGTTTTATTTGAGATGAAAACCCCCGTGTTAACGGTATTGAGCCTTGCAGTACATTTTCGTTATTGATTTAATATAAGGCGTTGTTATTAAAATGCAGACTTAAAAAAGTGCAGTCAAATGTCAACAATACTGCTTATATAATGTTTAATTATTCATTTGATTATCAAACCTCCATATACGCATATTAAAACATGATTGGTACATGTCGTACGCTACATCGAAATCTGTTAATTCGGCGAAGATTATTTCTTAAAAAATATGTTTATTTTAAGAAAACATGGCATTCTCTATGCCGATTTGAATGAGCTAGGATGTGTAGTTTTATATGACACAGTACACCACTTCAGTTACATAATAATATGCAGGACAAAAAAGACAGTTAAAAAAGTGACCGTTTGGAACGTTATAATTGGACACCTTTTATACTAAATTGTATATTTTTTTCTACAGATCTCGATTCTCTTTTGTGTTTGAAGTGTGTGTTTTGAGTTGTCTCAAATATTCCTGACATAAAAAGTAACATTAACACAAAAATATTGAATGTATTAAGCGAAATATGCAATGCAAAGTTATGTTTAGAGATGGCATTGTTTAACCAGTATGTATGAAATGTGGACTGAATAATAGATTTATATAACTATATATAATTCAAAGTCTTTCAGCAGATCGATCTTGAACAGAAATGTTTTTAGAATCAAATAAAATAGTAGTTAAAACAATGCAATACTGTTTGAAATATAATTATAATATTTTCAAGTCCTCTCTTATCAGATGGTCTCTGTTCATTATTCATAGTTTAGAGAATGATTAATATTCACATATACAGGGGTGGATCCAGACTTTCAGGTAAGAGGGAGGGGGTGTGTGTGTATGTGTGTGGGGGGTGATGGAAAGGGTCAGTTTACACGGTTTCTTTAAAGAGTAGATCCACCTTTAATATATTATACTATTTGTCAATTATATACACATGAATTAATTGTCTAAATCAGAATGCCTGCTAGCTGTGTATTGTGTGCGAAATATATCAATCGCGCCAAGTCAATAAACATTTAACTAAATAATTGAGGAAAAATTCTTGCTAGAAACAACAGGGAAAGACTTGATATGTGGTAAATGTAGCCCGACACGCTTACGGAGCAGACACGTATGCAGAGAAACATCATGACCATGAACGATTATCTAATGATGAAGCTAAAACACAATGTTTTAGTCCATCGTCAGTCAATCTTAAGATTAACAGTGCTCCAAAAACCCACGCCTACTGTTTTATCTGCAAACGGCCTTGACCCAAGTTAATGGTTGTTTCTCAAACCATTCGTTTAGATGTATTTTTGAACAAAACATTTGTGATAGCAGCTGGGAGTATATGTTGTCCTGTACATTTTGATGACCAGAGTAAAAACCTAACTCCAAGATCCGTCTCTTACCTAAAAACCATTGATAATGTCTATTTTAACAGAACAACCATTTTTAACCTTCTTCAGTATATGCGTGGAATAGTTCAACGTCAACCAAGCGTATATCCTTAGATAATCTGGAGTCGTACAGTGACACTGGTATTGTAAATCTCACAGGACTGACCAGGGATCAGTTTCTAGACCTCTTTCAACAAGTGAAATCCAACATTCGGAATAATCCTTCTAGAAGTTCATTGACAACACTAGGAGTCTATGTGCTTAAAATGAAATCCTGTATGTTAAATAACTTACTTTCGGCTCTTTTCTTAACGTCCAAGTCAAGTATCAGGAGGGCAGTACATCCAGCAAGAAAAGCACTGATGCAGGACTTTGTTCCTACTTATTAGTGATTCACTAACACAACTCGTGAAGATGTCATCACAAATCACATACGGACCCTGACCAAATCTTTGTTTAATGGAAGTGAAGATCAAGTAATATTAGTTCTAGATGGTACTAATATCAACATAAAGTAACAATTTCCACTTTCAAAGGCGGTCCTACAGTGTAAATAAAGGACGACCGTTTGTCAAACCAATGGTGATAGTCACTACAACATGTACTGGTTATTTTCGCTAACTGTTTTAGGACCATATTTTGCTGATACCCAAAATAATGATGCTTCCATTTAAAGCATATAATGAACAACAATGCAGAACAAATCAAAAGTTGGGTTTATTCATTGTTGACAGATGTTTTACGGATTCAATCAAACTCTCAGAAGACCTTGGTATACAGACCGAAATGCCACCATTTTTGGTACGTGGTCAATGTCAGATATCGACCGAGGATGCTAATACTAGCAGACTGGTTACCAATGTAAGCACTCTACATGCATATTATTTAAATAACATCTACGTCTAACGGCGTAATATACCAATGTTCTACCAATGGATACATTTATATATAAATATGTAAAGCAGTATACATGTGTACTAATATATTTAATACACAAACGTTATTTTACTTTTACAAAACTTTATGATACACTAAATTGATGTGCTCGCATTGCTCTGCTATTTTGATTGTCCACATTTATTTGTAAGTACGATGGATAATAGAAACAGCCAGTTTGAAGATCAAAAGATGGTAGTACTTGGATCAAATTCTATCAACCAATCAAGTCCCTTTTATCGGAGACTATGTGCGTATTCTGTGTGAAATATCGAATAATTATGTCAGACAGATCAACTCTACCAAAGATAGTGAAGGTGGTATAGCTCTTGCAGATGTTGCATCTGTCAAACGGAAGCAATTCTTTACAGGATATGGTTGGATCCAATAAAATGGATAGAAGATCTGCTAAGTGGGTGTCTGTTGAGGTTTTTAGTATCAACTTTCTAAACTTGACGAAACCAAACTACGCTCAATAACTCCTGGGACATATCAACTAAAGTTAAGTTCGAGCTATATACAGGAATATGTTGGAGGTGACTGCCACATTTAGATTCACCAGGAGGCAGAACATCTAATTCGTGTCCGGCTTCAGAGCAGACATGTATCAGCCAAGACATATATTGTATGGATACATTACACGGCAACTGATATACAGGCTTGGTACTATAAGTGTAGGGCCGACAGTTGGTGTATGCTCACACATAGCCGCCATTCTCTGTTACTTTGGACTGTCCATACATGAACGTCCAAATGAGAGATATGGAGTCAGAGATTAGGGTTATTATTTGGAGGATGCATATGATGTTCCACAGACTGTTGAAAGCTCTGACTCTGAGGAGTATATACTCTTTAACAAGCGGTAGAAAACGAAATGAAACATGACGTTATATATGTATTATTATAAGAAACATTTTTGTAATTACGTATAATCATCTTTTTAGTAAGTCACTTATTCAAATGATTATGAGAACATTCGTAAGTGACTACATATGTAACTAATAATTGACTTGTTAACATGTAGAGACAACCAATACCACCAACATTAACCTTGTATTTGTTGTAATAAAGCCCGAGTCCTTCACTGCAGTTACGAGTGTCTTGATATTGATATGACTTATTTTGCACATTGTATTGTTAAATATCTTTTTTTAAAACATATCGCGTGTTTCAATAGCTCGCTAACATGACATGATCTGTAAACAATATTTTGTGAATGTTTTTAGTGTTAACTTAACACTAGAAGGAATATAAAGCTTAAAATAATGATTAAAGGATTACTAATCAAAACAAAGAGGTTTGTAAAATTGATGCGTAATACGTCAGCTATTCACATTTATTAGCTAGCTAAAGTATTTTAAAGGGTCACGCTGCAATTTTCACTTTAAACTATTTTTGAAAAGTATATATACTCATTATGTAAAGTTACATTACCATGGTATATGCTAAAACACTTTTGTTCCTGTGTTGAAAAAAGTGCATGACTCTTGTAAATGGTTGAAAAACATATTTGGCAGATCTTCGACAGCAAGTGCAAATCATATACTAATTTCCTGAGTTGTATCGGAATGATAGAACTTGTTCCAAGTGTATAAAGATGAATACAGTAGAACTCCGGTGGATCGAACCCGACGGGACTGGCCAAAATAGTTCGAACGAAGAGTGTAAAAACTACAGGTAAAATATGTTGGCTGAACCTAATTTCTAGTTCGAATTTTTGAGACATGGGTGTTCTAGCCATCGATGGTAGAATAATATAATTTAGATAGTATTTCGGCCGGGACCAGATACGTGGTTCGAGCAATATGTGGTGTTCCAGCTGTCGGTGTTCGAGCCAACGAAATGCTACTGTATATCATTAAATCCACTGATACAAGTAACTGTTACTTAATGTACACATCTATACATGTATTGTTAAGAAATGTATAACAGTTATGTTTAATGTTTTAATATCACTAAAAGTTATAAAAAATATGTCATTATAACAAAATCAGTTAATTTACAAATAGCTGCCATGGCAAAAAAATAAATGTTTAAATCAATTAAATATTTTTCATTTTATTTACTACATAAAAAGGTTAATATGTTTGTACCAGATTCATTAAATTCTGAGACAGGGTCATTCGTGAATCAAGTCCTTTAACGTTATACCTAAACCAAGTAAAGTTTGTTTCTGTATAATGTTCACTACATAAACCTAGTAATTTTAAAAGTTAAACGTTTGTTTCTCTATAATGTATACCTACACCTAGTAAATATAATGTTTGTTTCTGTATAATGTATTTAGGTACCTAGTAAAATTAAACTTTTGTTTTTGTATAATGTATACCTAAACACAGTATAGTTAAACGTTTGTTTCTATTAAATGTATACCTACACCTAGTAAGGTTAACGTTTGTTTATGTATGATGTATACCTAAACCTAGTAAAGTTAAACGTTTGTTTCTGTATAATGTATTCTTAAACCTAGTAAAATTAAACCTTTGTTTTTGTATAATGTATACCTACAATACCTATAATGTATACCTACACCTGGTTAAATTAAACGTTTGTTTCTGTATAATGTATACCTTAACCTAGTAAAGTTAAACGTTTGTTTCTGAATAATGTATACCTAAACCACCTAGTAAAGATAACGTTTGTTTCTGTATAATGTATACCTTAACCTAGTAAAGTTAAACGTTCATTTGTGTATGGTGTATATCTTAACTTAGTTAAGATAAACGTTTGTTTTTGTATAAGGTATACCTAAACCTAGTAAAGTTAACGTTTGTTTTTGTATGATGTATATGTAAACCTAGTAAAGATAAACGTTTGTTTCTGTATGATGTATATGTAAACCTAGTAAAGATAACGTTTGTTTCTGTATAATGTATACCTTAACCTAGTAAAGTTAAACGTTCATTTTTGTATGGTGTATATCTTAACTTAGTAAAGTTAACGTTTGTTTCTATATAATGTTTACCTTAACCTAGTAAAGTGAAACGTTTGTTTCTGTATAATGTATACCTAAACCGAGTAAAGTTAAACATTTGTTTCTGTATAATATATACATAAACTTAGTAAAGTTAAAAGTTTGTTTCTGTATAATGCATACCTAAACATAGTAAAGTTAAACGTTTATTTCTGTGTAATGTATACCTAAACCTAGTAAAACTAAACATTTGTTTTTGTATAATGTATACATGAACATAGCACAGATAAACGTTTGCGAGTTTAATGTTATTAGTACCAACCAGTTGTATTGAACATTTATATACCAATAAATATACAAATTAAACTATCAAACTCACAGTGGCATATATTAACATATATAAGGTCACTTATTGGTGGGTATCTCCAATATTGTGTTATATTCATAATTACCTGAATATTATGATCAAACTCACAGTGGAATATATTAACATATGTTAAGTTACTTATTTATGGGTACATGTATCTCCGATATTATGTCATATTCATACTTACCTGTATATTATTATCAAACTCACAGTGGAATATATCAACATATGTTTAGTTACTTATTTGTGGGTACATGTATCTCCAATATTATGTTATATTCATAATAACCTGAATATTATTATCAAACTCACAGTGGAATATATCAACATATGTTTAGTTACTTATTTGTGGGTACATGTATCTCCGATATTATGTTATATTCATACTTACCTGTATATTATTATCAAACTCACAGTGGAATATATCAACATATGTTAAGTTACTTATTTGTGGGTACATGTATCTCCGATATTATGTTATATTCATACTTACCTGTATATTATTATCAAGCCCACAGTGGAATATATCAACATATGTTAAGTTACTTATTTGTGGGTACATGTATCTCCGATATTATGTTATATTTACACTTACCTATATATTAATATCAAGCCCACAGTTATTTATGGGTATCTCCGATATTTGATTACATGAATACTTATCTACATATTACACTTTTTTTTTTATAAACTAATACTATTTATTAGAAACTCGATTGATTTATTCTCATAAAAATAACAAATTTTCAAGTCGTGGGTGTACTCAATAGTATGTTATATTCAACAGATGACAGTAGTTAATGCGGCCTAACTAAGATGAAGACATTGATATTGTTTTACCTATTTGCATTTTCATTGGGTAAAACTGAGGATACGGCTTGTCAAAAATTGACGTGTTCTATAGTTTACATTTGTACTTTACGTGCTATATAGCATAAATTGGTACTTTACGTGTTATTTAGTATACATTTGTACTTTACGTGTTATACAGTAAACATTTGTACTTTACGTGTTATATAGTATTCATTGGTACTTTATGTAATATATAGTATACATTGGTATTTTACGTGTTATATAGTATACATTTGTACTTTACGTGTATATATATTATACATCTGTACTTAACGTATTACATAGTAAACAGCTGTACTTTACGTGTTATATAATATACATTTGTACTTTACGTGTTATATAGTATACATTTGTACTTTACGTGTTATATAGTATACATTGGTACTTTACGTGTTATATAGTATACATTTGTACTTTACGTGTTATATAGTAAACATTTGTACTTTACGTGTTATATAGTTGACATTGGTACTTTACGTATTATATAGTATACATTGGTATTTTACGTGTATATAATATACATTTGTACTTCGCGGTTGATATAGTATACATTTGTACTTTAGGTGTTATAAAGTATACATTGGTACTTTACCTGTTACAAAGTACTTATTTGTACTTTACGTGTTATATAGTATATATTTGTACTTTACGTGTAATATAGTATACACTGGTACTTTACGTGTTATATAGTATACATTGATACTTTACGTGTTATATAGTATACATTTGTATCTTACGTATTATATAGTAGGGATTGGTACTTTACGTGTATATAATATACATTTGTACTTTACATGTTTTATAGTAAACATTTGTACTTAACGTGTTATATAGTATACATTTGTACTTTACATGTATATAGTATATATCTGTACTTAACGTGTTATATAGTATACATTTGTAATTTACCTGTTATATATTACACGTTGTTACTTTACGTGTTATATAGTATACATTTGTACTTTACATGTATATAGTATACATTGTTTCTTTATGTGTTATATAGTATACTTTATGTGTTATATTGTATACATGTGCACTTAACGTGTTATATAGTATACATTTGTACTTTACATGTAATATAGTATACATTTGTACTTTACGTGTTATATAGTTAACATTTGTACGATACGTGTTATATAGTATATATTTGTACTTTATAACAAAAAGCTGTTTAGAGACAGCGATTTCAACAGTAACTGGCTGAGATATGGAAAAAATGTGTAGCATGCAATAGAATTCTAACTACAGCATTAACATGGAAAAATACAAGTATCAGTTATGACAATAGTACTGTGTGCATTTTCGCTTATATTTATCACACCAAATAATTGTTAATAAAGTGTTTATTAAATCTCAATAGTATTTTCTGGGTTACTAATACGAGCTTCTTAAACACTTTTATCACATTTCTAAGTATAAAAGGGACGTGTATGTGATGATATCCCGCTTGTGCCCCCTTATGATACTGGACACAGGTGTGATATATCATTGATATATTACTAGTAGCTACAAATTGTTTCAAATAAGATATAACGGAAATATTGGGAAGTTATCAGTTACCTGATTTAAAATAATTTGGCTGCAAACAAATAAAACGTAGTCGACATGCAATTTTAAATAAGTGTTTAATGTATGATATAATTTGGAATAACTAGTAAGTAAATTAATTCATATATTCTATTTGTATGATTACAAAGGGCCTGTAATTGTTTTGTTACTTACGGTATCAATAATAGTTAGTACAGGTGGCCCTCTATACGACTATATATGTCGTATAGAAGTGTAAGAGAATAACAGTATATAACGACGTATTTGAAGTACGTGACGATTACTTAACTTGATATAAGCTTGCTATAAAACTTTGATAAACGTTTCTAAGTATATAAGGTGTCATACTTTTGTCTAATCATTTAATATTAGTATTGAAAGGAGCATATTCCAGCCTTATCCAACTTTTCATTTTCAGTCCATTTAATGCTAGACTGGAACCTGTTAAAAACATATATCTTAATTTAAAAGCGACCATCAACTGAATTAAAGGATCATACATTCCGAATGTGGGCTGAAAGTATCAAGTACTTCTTCTCTTCTCCTAACGTTAAACGACTCCTATCTTCCATCCCTTCTTTACTGTCTACGTACACCCACGTATTCTTTTTATACAAAAATGTATTTTATATTAATATCACACATTGTATCGGCTCTTTATTATGATATATATAAAGATGAAATACTTAAAATCAAATGTTCTAGATAAATAGGGAAAATACCTCTTTCAAAACTTAATATGGTGTTACTCATCCTGGCGCATTGAGCCCCCTTGATGACAATAAAGAAACATTTGAAGTTTCATTGATGAAAAGTTTTTAATTTGCCTATTTTGGTTATAATTTTTGCTAAATAAAGATGAAGTTTGCTCACTTAGGCCATTACATCTGCTGTAAGTGAAACCACTCATGAAGTTTCACTGTTATCAACACGCATATGTTAAAAAGTTGCATGTATAACAAATAATTGACTTCACTTTCTAAATTATTTATAAAGTAGTATCGTTATTATGAATAGTTTTAATATTTATCGTTAGAATATATAATCATAGCCTAATATATCTATAATCCACTAGCTAATATGAAAACTGTTACATGTAGTATGTGAGTATAATATCCATACTGATTTATTGTGCTATTTACAAAGTTATGCTATTTACATTAGGTATAACGAGAAATAAGACATTTAAAACAAGGGAACACAATTCTGCCTAAAATTGAAAGTGAATTATTCCACTTGTTCTATCAATTAAATGTCCTTCGTTGTGATGAAAATGCAGTGAAATTAAATGAAATTGATGTAAAGCTAGTACTACTGAGATTATGATATAGATGAAATACTTTAAATCAAATGAAAAGGGGAAACACTTCTTCCAAAACTTAAAATGGAGTAACTCATCCTGGCGCATTGAGCTCCCTTGATGATATTAAATAAACATTTTAAACTTCGTTGATGAAAAGCTTTTAATTTGCCAATTTTCTGAGTATAAAATGGTTATAATTCTTGCTAAATAAAGATGAAGTTTGCTTACTTAGACCGTTGTATCTGCTGTATAACAGCGAAACCACTCATGAAGTTTCACTGTTATCAACACGCAAACGCTTGTTATTAAGCCTTCGATCACGTCACAACAACAAACAGCTAATACAAATTTAATTTAAGTGTTATCAACACGCAAACACTAGTAACAACTAGTGATGGAGTCTTGGCAGCCGCCAACGATGTAGAAGATACCACTGATCCAGCGGGGCAGTTAGTCTTATCCCATGTTGCCGCATCACCGGCCTTGCGGTTTTCTGCTTCCAACCATTCCTTTTATGATATAGACATAAAATATCTGTTAAATATTTAAACAACCAAGTATCTGAGTATTGAAAGTGAACATATCTAAGATGATGACAATAATTTCCGTTATAAATGATACATCAAGCCACTAGGAACGATAGTTAAAAGCTTCAGGCTTTGTGAGTCACATTTAATAATCAATTCATGTTTCGTAATTTGTACATCTGAATTCTCTTTTAGTAGTTTTATATATGAATACATTTAAATAGTAATTTTAACATTACACACTTATTCTATAACTTTCAAAGCTCACACTTTACATTTCACACTTCATATTCACATTTCACACTATATATTCACGTTTAATTTGGCATGTTTAAGAGTTCACATTGCAAATTTTCTTGATACATACCACATACACACAAGGACCGATCATTAAATTCGTGGACAAATCTCATGAAATAAAAAAAAAAAATAAAAAAAAATGTTATGTCTTATTTTTTACCCAACTGTAAACTCTATGTAAAATTTGAAGAAAATATATCGCAAAAAAATCACATTAATTGCAAAGATGCTCTGACGCCATTTTTGCTTTTGAGCACGTCTACCTTTTTAATAGATTGATCAAATCCTAACAATTACGCGCAATGTTATGTAGACATTGATGACGCTACTTCGCTGATTATCACTGCAAATCATACAGAAATGGGCTTCGCACATTTACCTACCAAATTGTTCTATATTTTGAGCTGAGGTAGTACCGATGTATTCATGCTGATAGGTAAACCATAACATTATTACTCAAGTGCCATATTCAGTCAAATGCTGGACATCGATATAAAAATAGTGTCGTATTGATTTTAATTAATATAATAAACTGTTTCATGTACTATGATTCTCTGTTTTATCTTAAATTATGCCAGAAAAAATCTTAACAAAGGCATATTTATTTGCATATTTCAATTTTTTGATATTAGAGTAAAATAACTACATTTTCGCAATTGTTTTCAACAATCACCTGTTTAATGTTTGTGTATTAAAGCTTATAATATGATTTTACACGATTAAAACTAAGTGGTTATATAATTTTCTTTATTTGCAAACAATAGATTTAGGTGCTCATACCTGTAAAGGTTTGAAGTAATCTAGCAGGGCTTGGGCATCCAGCTTATCTGTTTCCCCTGAGGTGCCTCTAGTAATAGTTCTCATAGCTTCGCCCCAAGGTCTTGATGACCCCATTTGCAACATTTCCCTGCAGAAATGAAATACATGACTTAGATTGTTTGATATTGAGCAGCTTGTGTGACTTTTTTACTGTTAACAATAATATGTTATGCAATATATTAACACCTACATGTATCTAATATCATGACAACAATAGTAGACCAATAATAAGCTAATACGAGTATACTAAAAAAGCAATATTGGATTAACTCAAAGTACTGCAATCTGTTTAAATTTTTAATGGTATGAACATATTTGCTTGAGCCTCATTTAAATTTAAGAAACATTACCCCAGTGGAGAAAATTATTTATGTTGTCCCATTTCAGTTTAGAAAATGTAAGCATTGCAATGGTTTAGAAGATAAATACCATCTTAACAAACTATCTTGTACACTTAATAACCTGCGTCTGGAATTTTGTTTTAATTGATTGATTAATATCGATATATACCTACCCCCACCACCCTCCCCAAGAGGCCAAAAACTGCTCTGATTGTTGAACAGTTCGATGTAACAACAGTCACTAGAACCATAAATTTACTTATTAAGTAAAGATACCATTGGATCAAAGACACCATTTCAATAACTGAATGAAACAAAGTCAGACCACTAAAATAACTGTTCGACCTTTTCAAAGTTTACGGACAAATGTATACATACTTTGTATTCATGTGTCTACTGGTTAATCTGGATTGCTACATTAGAAATGGTCATAGATAATGTCATGTGTCGAATGAATATTATTTTGTGACATCATACACCATGTGTACTCGCAACACCGAAGCTTAAATGGTCGGTCACGTGTATGCGTTCAGGGGACATGAACGACAACATCTATATATAGGTTCAGCTAAGGAGTAACGTCACAAGGGAGATATACTTACTGTAACCTAGTTCCAGCCTTACGATTCCTGTAAATGTCACATCGATGGAGAGGCGTTTGCTTGCCAATCAATTCACAAAGTGCCTTGTGCCATTGGAACTGAGCAACAAAACTCACGAAATATCTAAAATAGTGTTCACGTTTAAGAGTGATTATGAAAAAAAAGCTGAACGCGTACAGTTAAACCTGTCTTAAATAGCGAGTCAAGAGAAGGAGCAAAAGTGGCATTTAAAGACATGTTCTTGTTTAATACAGGTTATTTTTTTCTGAAAGCATAGAAATCTGAAATAATTCATGTAGCTGCTTGAGGCTATCGGCTGCTCAATCGCGCAGACAGGTTTGACTGTACATGTATATGTCAAAATGGATATCAAACTGTTCAATTTATTACATATGGTTGATAAATAAAACATAAGAACATGAATATCCAACAGGGGATGGAATATCCAATGATAACGGCACCCACAACAGTATGTAATATACTAGTATACCGTATCCAACTTTGACGTCCTCGAAACTATGGGATTCTGCTATTGCTGGTCAGGATATCGTCTAGTCATATCACTGTCTATTGCTGGTCACTGTCTATTGCTGATCACTGTCTATTGCAATATTGATATATGTCAAACAGCAGACGCAACAATAAAGAGAAACGTCAATCATAACACACACCACAATATAATCAAATACACATATACATAGACTAATCATGATACACATAGTACAACACATACATACAGAAGTGACGACATGGGTCAAGTGACCACATAGAAACTGTCAGTAGATGATCAACCTGGTTAAGCGACAAACAGGCTCCTGTTTCACTTTGTAGTTTTTAGAACATTTTAGTTTCTAACCTGATATAGGGCACGTTGCTAGGAATGTGGAATTTGGCCCCAGGATCAAAATCATTTTCGGACCTTGTCACTGGTGGGGAGATTCCTTGATACTTGCATCTGTAATGTAATAATTATCGCAGTTGGTTGTGTTATAATTACCTATGAAAATGTTTGTTCTTAACGATCAAGTTGATATTTATACATTTAGAAATGGGTTGAAGCTGAATGGTCACCACAATGTACACATGATAACGCTAACATTAAAATAGAACTGCCACAATTATCAATGTATTCATTTGATAGTTTTTGTGTTAGATCGAAAAATACATTTTATTGAGTATATATTGATAACGGGATGGTATCTTAATTATTTGTGAAGCCTCTTTCAAATATTTCAAGTGATTGCAGATAAGTTTCTTTCAAATATATCAATAGTTTCTGTATGCTTTTGGCATTTCTTTTAAAACGTGTACATGTAAGCCACTCGGAACATCCCAACAGAGACAGGTAAACAAATGAATAGCACAAAGCAGCTCTGAAATGCGTAAGGAACAGATGACAGATAACTATGTTTACCAATAGCATTTATTAAATACTGGGCTGCGTTCAGCACCGTTAAACAGCAAACACGTTTAATGCCTGGTTCCCTAAAGTTATCGTGTACTGCGTGCTAATTTGAGGTTGAGCCAGTGTCCAGGAAAATATGTTAGCTAACGTTAGCAAACGTTTAACAGAACTGAACGCAGCCCAGCTAAGGTTCGCTGTTAAAATGTTAAATTGAGCTACCGCGCAACAAAATGTACTGTCTAGAAATGTTCATTCAACCTTAGTTTCCACCAGTCGGTATTGTATCTATCTGGTGTCGTTTTCCCTCTAAATACACTCCACCGCCATTGATCAATCAAATACCCAAACGGCAAAAATGCTACCTTGTCCAATGCCATTTGGAACAGGAAGTTGATATCACCCTCTGAAAAGGTACTCAAAATAATAATCTGACAAGTTTGTATATTCATTTACGGTTAGTTACAAAGTAATTTATCCATAAGAACATATTCATATTGTTTTGTAGCATGTACAATACCAAAAGACATTGTGTATATTATTAAAGTATACATTATTAAAGCATATGTATAAAATACTGTGTTGTTATGGTGTTGACTTATGTATAACTTATAATGTACAAAGTTACGTGGATTATTTTCAAAAAACAAAAACGCATGGTACTTCATATTGAGCAATACCAGATGGCATGGAATTTCATATTGTATTGTAACTGATACATAGATCACTGGCTAAATGGATATAGTGTTTCATATTGTATTGTAAATGACACGTGGAACACTGGTTAAATGTAAGTGTTTCATAATGTATTGTAAATGACACACGGAGCTCTGGCTAAATGTTAGTGTTTTATATTGTATTGTAAATGACACACGGAGAACTGGCTAAATGTAAGTGTTTTATATTGTATTGTAAATGACACACGGAGCATTGGCTAAATGTAAGTGTTTCATGTTGTGATGTAAATGGCACACGAAATTCTTGCTACATGTAAGTGTTTTATATTATATTGTAAAGGACACACGGAGCACTGGCTAAATGTAAGTGTTTTATATTGTATTGTAAATGACTCAGACGGTATTGGCTAAATGTCAGTGTTTCATAATGCATTGTAAGTAATACACGGGGCACTGGCTAAATGTTAGTTACTGCCATGCCATTATGTTATTTTTGTGTTATACTCGAACTAAATATGAATTGTAGAAAGTATCATGCAGTTTGGGGTTTCATTATGGTATACAAACATTAATTGTAGGCCGGTTCCATATACTAATAAATCAAATCAAATTGAAATTGTTGTTTATAAAACCTGGAAAGTGTTTTGTTAATTGTATGATACAACTCATATAAAGATTAACTCATAGCAAGAAGGTTGGTCAACAATTTCAGTTTCCAATATCAGTTACGATATTTCATCCTTCGTGCAATTGGAGTACAGTGAAAATATCATAATGTCTTAATATAAATCTAGGTTGAAAAGCAGTCATTTGAAATGATCATTTACAAATATAACAACACATGGACCATGGTTACCTATTCCGCTTGGAAGCTTTTCCAACAGTCCGATTTCTTTTAGATGTTCCGGTGTTTGGAACGAGAGACTAGCAATATCTGCAACACCTTCGTGAAATCCTGTCATGATAAAACAATATAACTGTAGCATGATAACAACACATTCTCCAGTGACACAACATTGTTTTAAAGTTAACAAAATCTTTGATAGCGATATTAGTGAAACAACTGAGATTTTTAAAATCCCAATGGGGAATGTAGGGGACGGGGGAACGACAGTCACACCAAGAGAAGGAAACAACTATAAAATCATAGCACGCAATCATTGGTGGAACAACGACGATTGGCAAGGGACATAATATGCAAAATCATATGTATAATTCCCGAGGGTGTGTCCGATTAAGCCGATTGATATGTGCATTGATATACAAACGGAACAACGATTCAACAATCATGGATATTCACACAAAAAACGTGTACCAACATTTAACGAGTCAAAGCACAGGTTTTCATTAGATAATATATGGATTAATCGAACATCAAGATTAAGACATTTATTCAACGAAAAAGGCAAACTACTTATACAGACCTTCTAAATAACTAAAGGATTTAACTACGATACGATATGCTAAAGGAAAGTAACTTTTTCCTAACTTTAGTTTTGAAGATATGAGAAATAAGGTTCATACTTTCAAGGAGAAAGGCAAGTATAATGTATAGCCTCATGATAAAGATATATATGTGACCGTCTCCCTTAACCCATCTGTGATTATTTTTTCTTTGCTCGGTCCATGTTTTGTAGTTTCAACACACGAGAGCTACATGAGTCAGGGAAACTAGTTCATGTCATGGCTGGTATTTGAAAACAAAATATGTTCTTCCTACTGATCATACTATTCCCGCATCCAATGTCGGGGTCGTAAATAGACTCTGCACATAATTATGGATAGTTAACCCTGGTGTTAGGGGTCTAGATGATGAGTGACAGTAGCCGTCAGCCAGTTACATTGTTATTGTGGTTATGATCTACTGAACAACTAATAAAACTCAACTGATAACAGTTTGGATGCATGTCTTTCATTTGTAAAAAATAAACGTCCTACCGCTTTCCAGTTTTTATTCTCGTGTGGGTGTTAATGCGGAGATAAAGTTTATATCATAGTTTTAAACGACTACTGGTGACGCTAATTGCATTTGCAACCTGTTCTATATTAAATACCGTTATCGGTGTAACGTATAGCTAAATTTGCACTTAACTTAAATAATTTTTGTCTTGACCCGTGATCATTCTTCATGCCAACAAATAGATGCATTACAGTATAAATTTTCCACTTTTCTTGCGTTTTTTAGTGTTTGCAGTTGAATACTAGCAACATAATGGCTACACTATTTCCTGATTTAGTTAATTCAATAAGTTGTTATAACATAATTGTGGCAAATAAGCTTTTATTAATTAAGGAACATTTTAATTAATTGAACTTTCATGAGCTATGTATTTACACGGTACACGTGTAAAGCAAACGAACCATTCGTTTTATATACATATAAACACCCCGGTAACATTGTTTGTATCACAAATCATGTTCGAAGCTAAAATGTATTACGCAATTCCGTAAAGGAATACACGTGAACGGTCCCTTTACGTTTCGGGCATGTTTTGAGATAAAATAAACATTATTTCCGAAATATCATGATATAATAAATTGCCAAAAACATGAAATAAAAATCAGATCAGCCCGAAGTATTGGACATGTACTTTTCCATTCATTAATCGACCTAAACCTACGTATACAAAACAATTAGTACATTGTATACAATGTTATACTTTTATCTTTCATACATACATGTAATGACCAAAATAGACACTAATAATTTAATTTGTATGTGGTACATATCAAATAATAAACCATGAGTGATCAGCAAATACTATTTATTTTGTTAGATATGTCAAACGTACTTACCCAAGTATGTGAGTGACTGTTTTACCGTGAAACAAATATTAATTAAAAAATACTTAAAAACGATATAATATTACATTAATATGAAAACTAAGCACAATTTGCCCGAAAAAAGCAAGCGGACGTACGCTTACACACATTGTTTTAGATAACCTATAAAATAAGCTAAAATATCACTAGTGTTATAGTTCATTATAAAACAATATATAGTGGCTGGCCATTAAATTGATGGGAAAACCATTAACATTAATCAAGATTCAGCTTAAAATATTCATCAAGCGAGCAGATGTAAAATTAATGAATAACTAAAATTGTTTACAGATTAATACTATTACCAAATGTATAAGCATACATAAGCTAAACCAAACCATAATATAATAATTCAAAATATGCTTTTACTTGTCTTTAGTAAGCGGTTGAGAAATATTCGGTATCACTTAAAGATGCATATGACTTAATCAAGCTTGTATTTTCAGTGTTATTCATACTGCTCGAATTTTGTTTTCTGCGTATTAATAACATGGAAACTTTGGTCTGACGTAAACGCGACATTTACTATGCCTGGCAAAACAGGATTTTACGCTAAACATAACAAGATGAAATATGCATATGGTACACGTGTTACACGTGGGTAGAACAGTTTGTTTTATCTACTCAATCCCGAGTTGGCCGAGTCAGCTAAGTTGGCATAACTTCAATGTGCATTTGCAGTGGTCGTTGACAATGTCTGTAAATAATTAACTGTCTGACAGCTAGACGTTATCAAGATATATTGCTTACACGATGTTTTGACTGATAAGGCGATTTCTTTTCACTAATATTTAACAATTACGACCTAAGACCGAGAAGGGTCTATGTGACATGAGCGGGAAACGCTTGGAACATTTAACAAGAGGTCAAAACAGGGATAAGTCGCTCACCTAATTTCCACTGTTTCTTCTTTTCAATTTGGTTATGAACTAAGCCTACGTAGAACTTACAGATGCTAATTATCAGTTTTCCCATTGCAGTCCCGTGTAAACAATTAACCATTGCTTCTTTATTTGATTACACTTGAAACCCCTACTCACAGGGATCATCTGAACCGAATGAACAGTAACTCATCAATTCTTTGGATGGATATTTATACAAATTCACAACTGTACCCCTTTATAGGCCCCTTATTGGTCACTTTTAGCTGTTACATCCAATTTAAAGGACACAGTCTTAATTGTTAAATTTAAACAGTGCTCCAGACATCAGGATGAGCGAAACAATACCAAGTAGACGAGAAAAGGAAAATGTCCATTCAATAGACTTTTACTTGAAATTTTAAACTTCTTGTGCGGACACAACTTGAATTTGAACAAGCCTGAGAAAACTCAATGTAATAATACAAAATTTGATAAAACTGTGTCAAGTGGTTTATAAGAAGAAATCATTTGAAGAAAAAACTTAACAGCAGGCGACTGAAGGACGAGGGGCAATCACAAAAGCTCATCAGTGAGTCCTCGGTTCAGGTGAACTGAAACCATTGATATATTAGGTACTAATCTATTTATTTCTGAAACGAAAATTGATATTTTGATTTGCTTTACTAGTTGACCAGTACACCGTCACTGAAAGGTGACTGTCAACCATTTTCATAAATACTAAAGGATAAATGAACTGCGCTTACATTGCACTATTCCAGTCACATTATATTGGGTGTAGTAAGAATCAAATCCAATAAATTAATCCTGAAACGTTTGCCTTATACAATTGGAACCTCAGTCTTGATGTTTTGTATAACAAACTTGTGAGCGAATATGTTACCTGGGTTTGCGCCGTTTCGGAACAAAACGGGTTGGTTTATATATTCAAGGAAGTATTGAACATGTCCCATTTCGTGGTGAACAGTATTCAGTTGATCCTCTGTCACAATAGTACATTGTTTTATCCTGAAGTGATGTAAATCGCCAAACTAAATTTTTGAGTTTTTCTTTCAAGACATCGTTATTTTCAGTAGTAAACACATCAATAATAACATGGCATTTATATGTACGACAAGCGTTTTTATTGGTGGAGGATAACATGAGGTAAATACTTTTAAGTAAAACCACCATTCGAATTAGATTATGAAATATCACTGCGTCACAAACCTGACAAACAAACGCACTTGTGATCGCTATATGAATTAATTACACGTGTATTGTTACTATACTGAATGAAATCCAAAAATATATTATGTTCAAAGATATTTAAAAAGTAAAACCCACATATGATTGCGGTATATTAGATAACGGTACGTCATGTACAAAACATATGTTATATACACTAACATATCAAAGGTTGGTTTAAACATATTTTATTTCGTACATTACAGCAAAACAACATTTAGAATCAATATTACTACAATGCACGTACATGTGAATTACATAAGGGATTCTTTTGTCAAATATAACAAAAACAAAACATTTAAAAACAAATATCACTAGCCACATTGCTCAAACTGAATATCAAACACGACAATTACATGTACAGCAAACGAAGTGATGCCAAAGCCATGTTCTTTTCTACTAGGTTCACTACATACATTCAATAATGAACACATGTTATAAGCGTGACAGGATACAACTAGTATTATACTTAAAGATACATACTTATTAATCACAATATAAATATTGACAAATACTTGCAATGAAATATTAGATGCAAAAAAAAAAATATATATATATAAAATGAGAAAATATGAATGGGAAAGAGAAGGTCTTTCTTTTTTTCTAATACAAACGTTATTGCTAATTTACCTTACTCCAAATATCTATAAAATAAGATGCAGCAATGGAATAACATCTGATAAAAGAATCCATTAGGAACACGGAACACATCAAAGATAAGAACATTGGATAATCGATTGTATTGAGTATGTTCATGAAAGATAAAGATAAGAACATTGGATAATCGATTGTATTGAGTATGTTCATGAAAGATAAAGATAAGAACATTGGATAATCGATTGTATTGAGTATGTTCATGAAGGATAGAGATAAGAACATTGGATAATCGATTGTATTGAGTATGTTCATGAAGGATAAAGATAAGAACATTGGATAATCGATTGTATTGAGTATGTTCATGAAAGACAGAGATAAGAACATTGGATAATCGATTGTATTGAGTATGTTCATGAAAGATAGAGATAAGAACATTGGATAATCGATTGTATTGAGTATGTTAATGAAAGATAGAGATAAGAGCATTGGATAATCGATTGTATTGAGTATGTTCATGAGGGATAAAGATAAGAACATTGGATAATCGATTGTATTGAGTATGTTCATGAAGGAAAGAGATAAGAACATTGGATAATCGATTGTATTGAGTATGTTCATGAAAGACAGAGATAAGAACATTGGATAATCGATTGTATTGAGTTTGTTCATGAAAGATAAAGATAAAAACATTGGATAATCGATTGTATTGAGTATGTTAATGAAGGATAGAGATAAGAGCATTGGATAATCGATTGTATTGAGTATGTTCATGAAGGACAGAGATAAGAGCATTGGATAATCGATTGTATTGAGTATGTTCATGAAAGACAGAGATAAGAACATTGGATAATCGATTGTATTGAGTTTGTTCATGAAAGATAAAGATAAAAACATTGGATAATCGATTGTATTGAGTATGTTAATGAAGGATAGAGATAAGAGCATTGGATAATCGATTGTATTGAGTATGTTCATGAAGGACAGAGATAAGAGCATTGGATAATCGATTGTATTGAGTATGTTCATAAAGGATAAAGATAAGAACATTGGATAATCGATTGTATTGAGTATGTTCATGAAGGATAGAGATAAGAACATTGGATACTCGATTGTATTGAGTATGTTCATGAAAGATAAAGATAAGAACATTGGATAATCGATTGTATTGAGTATGTTCATGAAAGATAAAGATAAGAACATTGGATAATCGATTGTATTGAGTATGTCCATGAAGGAAAAAGATAAGAACATTGGATAATCGATTGTATTGAGTATGTTCATAAAGGATGATGTAATATGCAGCACCCCCTTTCTCCGCTAGCACCAGCTCATATGCCTCATATGCTGCACTCCCTTCTCCGCTAGCACCAGCTCATATGCTGCAACCCATTTCTCCGCTAGCACCAGCTCATATGCCTCATATTCTGCACTCCCTTTCTCCGCTAGCACCAGCTCATATGCTGCAACCCTTTTTCTCCGCTAGCACCAGCTCATATACTGCATCCCCTTTCTCCGCTAGCACCACCTCATATGCTGCAACCCCTTTCTCCGCTAGCAACAGCTCATATGCAGCACCCCCTTTCTCCGCTAGCACCAGCACATATGCAGCACCCCATTTCTCCGCTAGCACCAGCTCATATACTGCACCCCCTTTCTCCGCTAGCACCAGCTCATATGCAGCACCCCCTTTCTCCGCTAGCACCAGCTCATATACTGCATCCCCTTTCCCCGCTAGCACCAGCTCATATGCAGCACCCCCTTTCTCCGCTAGCACCAGCTCATATACTGCAACCCCTTTCTCCGCTAGCACCAGCTCATATGCAGCACCCCCTTTCTCCGCTAGCACCAGCTCATATACTGCAACCCTTTTCTCCGCTAGCACCAGCTCATATGCAGCACCCCCTTTTTCCGCTAGCACCAGCTTATATGCAGCACCCCCTTTCTCCGCTAGCACCAGCACATATGCAGCACCCCATTTCTCCGCTAGCACCAGCTCATATGCTGCACCCCCTTTCTCCGCTAGCACCAGCTCATATGCAGCACCCCCTTTCTCCGCTAGCACCAGCTTATATACTGCACCACCTTTCTCCACTAGCACCAGCTCATATGCAGCTCCCCCTTTCTCCGCTAGCACCAGCTCATATGCAACACCCCCTTTCTCCGCTAGCACCAGCTCATATACTGCAACCCCTTTCTTCGCTAACACCAGCTCATATGCAGCACCCCCTTTTTCCGCTAGCACCAGCTTATATGCAGCACCCCCTTTCTCCGCTAGCACCAGTTCATATGCAGCACACCATTTCTCCGCTAACACCAGCTCATATTCTGCACCCCCTTTATACTGCACCCCCTTTCTCCGCTAGCACCAGCTCATATGCTGCACCCCCTTTCTCCGCTAGCACCAGCTCATATACTGCACCCCCTTTCTCCGCTAGCACCAGCTCAAATGCAGCACCCCCTTTCTCCGCTAGCACCAGCTCATATGCCTCATATGCTGCACTCCCTTTCTCCGCTAGCACTAGCTCAAATGATACAACCCCTTTCTCCGCTAGCACCAGCTCATAGGCAGCACCCCCTTTCTCCGCTAGCACCAGCTCATATGCTGCACCCCCTTTCTCCGCTAGCACCAGCTCATATGCTGCACTCCCTTTCTCTGCTAGCATCAGCTCATATGCTGCACTCCCTTTCTCCGCTAGCACCAGCTCATATGCATCACCCCCTTACTCCGCTAGCACCAGCTCATATGCTGCAACCCCCCTTTCTCTGCTAGCACCAGCTCATATGCTGCACCCCCTTTCTCCGCTAGCACCAGCTCAAGCAGTATTATATTTTCGAACAATAAGGATAGGACTCCACGGTTACAATGGCTCAGAAATAACAACACTGGGACAAAGTACAAACCGAAAGCTGAAAGTACAATCTGGCGATCATCACACAGCATGTCATACTGCCGATGTGAGAGTCAATACTAAACGGGTAAACATTTCTACATACCGTGTCCAAGAAACAAGCCAGACTCCGGTTTTCTGAGCACGTTGCTTGAACGTTTTATAATTTGCGGAAGGTTTAAATATGAGTAACATACTACCGTGCTTCAATATCCAGTTCCCAGTCTCGAGAGAAAAGTGGAAAATGTTGCATTGTTTTGACCCTTTTAATTTGACAGTTTACACGTCACAAAGTCCGTCTGACGTCATGATTGTAGATGGAAATTAAATTGAACATTGAACTTCTGGCTGTCTGCCAATCATATTAAGTTTATTCGTATATTACACGCACATTACATTTGTTTTATTTTTATGTGAATCTTAATTGGATAAATAGCACTAATATTTGAGGTAAAGCAGTCAACTCTGCTGCGTCAGCCACTTGCACCATGATGAACCATTCATTTGCATGCGATTGAGAAGTTGTATATATGTTTGGCGTGCTATAACTGTACAAGCGTAATCCCTATTGCACACACTTACAGACACCTTACCGACATGCAGTACCTGGGTTTGCTCCGTTCCGGAAACTGACTGGTTGATAGTTGTACTCCAGGTAATACTGAATGTGTCCCATCTCATGATGGACTGTTACCATCTGATCTCGTGTAACTTGTGTACATTGTTTTATTCTTAAAAAATGTTCTAACATTACATGCAGTATTCAGACGCACATGCAATATAAATAATGTTGCATTATGTAGAATTGCATTTGCACTACGTTTTCAGTAAACTATAAGTTAAAACATGAATTAGTCACCTATACAATAAAAGAGAGGTCTTAAGCATAAATTTAAATAATTATTAAATTTTACCTTCTTTGTATATGCTTCAGTAAAATCGGAAAATTACTAGGCATTTTACGTACGGATGTATCCTATTTTTACGGACAACAACGAACGGTGATTCAGCAGTGAATATACTAAATTGAATAAAAAATATTGTTACGAGTTAATCACAAGCCTGTATCATAATGTAACTGATAAATATATCGTATATATGCTTTAATCTAAATATTTTCACATTTTTATTGTTTGTACCTGAGATCAGTGCCATTGAACATGTCCCAGGCGGAAGCGTGGCAAACAACGTCACGGTCGGTTGGCTTCTCAAGCATTGATAACCTCCAGAAAGATTCAGGCATTGGACCCATACCGATTGATGTGAAGAACTCCTCGGCACTTCTGTACATGTGAGTTATATTGAAATTCTGTAATATGACAAAATATAAATATATATACATGCTATATACATGCTATATACATGCTATAAATATAAATATGCTTGTGATTTCGGATGACGGCAAGAGAACGCCATATAATACCAATGTAAAATACGACATCATCCAAAATAGATCCTTAACTTAGTGATGCATCATTGTGAAACATAATTATTATGTTGTTTCAATTGTTTGGTTAGTAACGTGTTTGTTTATTTAATGGACTGCATGTAACAAGGTTCTAGGTTCATTATGCACATTCATTCGTTGATGTATTTTTTTTCAATATATATGTTAATTTGTTGTTTTGTACATGTAGAGAGAACCTGTAATCTTCCTTCCTGTTGGCGTCGAATAACCTATAATGTGTTGGTACGCCGTAAAACCTTATTCATTCATTCATTATGTAATGGAAAGGTGTGTAACTACCTGGTGGACGCTGGCACGTGCAAGTCATGCAAAACGGATTTTTTTACAGCTGTATGATTATCACGTGTGTTTAAATAAACAAGTTGTCACAAGTCAAACAGATTTACGCAATATCAACATTTTATACATCTATTTTAAACTTGTAGAAATAAAAAAATAATTGAACTTTAAAGAGAGTATAGTTTCTTTTTTTCTGAGTATATGTACAACGCAATAATAATAATAATAATAATAATAGCATTAATAGCATACAATATATGTGTTTACCAATTCAAATATATGAATTACAAGAAACTATCACACATTGCAAACGGCAATGAATTATTCACAAAATAAGACTATGTGTAGTGCTGCAAATCGATTCATTTAACGTGTGTTAAGATAAACAAAATACTTTAACTCTGACAAGATAAAAAAAAAGAACTATTGCGCAATATAAAAATATCTTAAAATATCGAGTATCCCCACTGATAAGATAAAAAAGAACTTATTCGCAGCATGCACTTAGTAGTTGATAAAAAGTAACATTATAGATATAAAACCAAAACTGCATTACTTACAAAGATACATACGTACGTTCCAGAAGTTCGGTCGATCGAAGTGTTTAGGAAATATCGAACATAAGTTAACAGCTATCAAAGGCATGAATAACACCTACTCTATAAGGACATTTCAAGTTTGTTTTGTCAAAATTAATTGAATGTTTAGTTTAGAAAATTTACCTGAAGCGAGATCTTTTTTTTTTTTTTAGATAAACAGCTGTATACGATACCAAAAGTAACACGGTTCTGCCACGCCTGTATATATTATACATACGGAGTGTGATAAAACTGAGGTAGTTACTGCTCTTACTTGTCTTTTCATCTCTTCTGTCAGACTTTTACGACCTTGACCTGGATATGGTTCTAGAAGGGTGTATATATTTCCCCAAGCTTGGCCCCACATGTTTCCTGGTGTGTAAAACAATTAAGTAAAGCAACATGATCTGGATACTTAATTATATTAACTGTGAATGATCAATTTTGTAAAGTTACATGACAAGGGTACTTAATTATATTAACTGTCAATTATCAATTTTGTAAAGGAACATGACATGGATACTTAATTATATTAACTGTGAATGATCAATTTTGTAAAGTAACATGATCTGGATACTTAATTATATAAACTGTCAATTATCAATTTTGTAAAGGAACATGACATGGATACTTAATTATATTAACTGTCAATTATCAATTTTGTAAAAGAACATGACATGGATACTTAATTATATTAACTGTGAATGATCAATTTTGTAAAGTAACATGACATGGATACTTAATTATATTAACTGTCAATTATCAATTTTGTAAAGGAACATGACATGGATACCTAATAATATTAACTGTCAATTATCAATTTTGTAAAGGAACATGACATGGATACTTAATTATATTAACAGTCAATTATCAATTTTGTAAAGGAACATGACATGGATACTTAATTATATTAACTGTGAATGGTCAATTTTGTGAAGTAACATGACATGGATGCTTAATTATATTAACTGTCAATTATCAATTTTGTAAAGTAACATGACATGGATACTTAATTATATTAACTTTCAATTATCAATTTTTTTAAGGATCATGACATGGATACTTAATTATATTAACTTTCACTTATCAATTTTGTAAAGTAACATGACAAAGATACTTAATTATATTAACTGTGAATGAATAATTTCGTAAAGGAACATGACATGGATACTTAATTATATTAACTTTCAATTATCAATTTTGTAAAGGAACATGACATGGATACTTAATTATATTAACTTTCAATTATCAATTTTGTAAAGGAACATGACATGGATACTTAATTATATAAACTGTCAATTATCAGTTTTGTAAAGTAACATGACATGGATACTTAATTATATTTACTTTCATTTATCAATTTTGTAAAGGAACATGACAAGGATACTTAATTATATGAACTGTCAATTATAACTTTTGTAAAGGAACATGACATGGATACTTAATAAATGAACTGAAAATTATCAATTTGGTAAAGTAACATGACATGGATGCTTAATTATATGAGCTGTCAATTATCACTTTTGTAAAGGAACATGACATGGATACTTTATTAAATGAACTGAAAATTATCAATTTGGTAAAGGAACATGACATGGATACTTAATTATATGAACTGTCAATTATCACTTTTGTAAAGGAACATGACATGGTTACTTTATTAATTGAACTGAAAATTATCAATTTGATAAAGTAACATGACAAAGATATTTAATTATATGCATCATTTTTAGCTGTACATATACACTTTGATGGTATTGTTTTAAAGCCTCATTAAACTTCCGAAATGCGCATGTCTAGATTATAACACAATTGATTGTAATTCAATGTGTTTAAAGTATTGCTAAAACCTTTCCTTGGACCCCTTAGTGACTGTTGTTAAAAAGGCGAGTGGGTTCCAGTTCATCAATACACTTGGGGTAGGTGGGGGTAAGTGGTGGTGGGGGCTTGAATAAAGGGGATGATCTTAAAAACTATCTAACCGCAAGCAGTTATTTAATTTTCAACCACAGTTCCCCATACTATGTTTCTCTCTGAAGTGAATTGATCATATATTACCTACCGACGCGTTTCCGAACAAGCTTCGTAAATCACCGTTTCTGCCGAAGGTGTTTATCGGAAAGAGACGAACATTATTTTGCAAACAAAACCCGTTCTTAATTATGTACTACATGTAATTATGTGATTTATATTTTTTTTTTGTTTGCAAAGTTTCTCAGTGATCAAATAAACATGTATTCAATCATCTGGAAGAGTAAAACTGACTTAAATTAAAAATAAAAACAACCGTTTCGGAAGTTCAATGAGCCTTTAAGCAAAAAGCGTAAAATTGGAAAACAAATACCATATTTTTAAAGCATCAAATTCTATATAAAAAACAGGGTTTAAATTTGAATTTTAAGGGCTATTTGGGGATTGGGGAGGGGTGGAGATGTTGACCTTTAAAAGTTATGATCACTTATGTGAAAGTGTAATACATACAACATATTTAATGTGCTTTATTATGTTTTATAATCTCGTCGCAATACTCTACATATAATTGCTCTTGAATATGTTTTAATTCCATGATTGAGCAAAAATTATTGTTCAGAACTACAAACATTTGAAACACGCGTCAGGCTCAATTTGGAAGCAAAGGGAAACTATTCTGCTACTAGCATCACAGTACATTACTTAATGTGGTTGTCTTTCTTTTTTAGTGGTATGAACATGTCATGTAATATTTAGTATCTGTGCCAAGGATTCGTTTGAATAGTTTAAACATGTTGTATTTCCATATAAACAATAATAAAGTTATATATTATGCATATGAATAACGTACAATTGGAGGCAAAAGGACATGACCTTCAATTAGATTTTGAGCAAAATGAACAAAGACATGTATTTAGAGATTAATAATCAATCCGAAATGTTACTGATAAAAAAAACCTAAAATTACCAAACAGTTGGGCCGGTATATGCCCAGACTTTGGGAACTTATCCTCCCCGTATTTTTTTATCAGCTTCCTTCTCACGTAAGCATGAAGTTGATCATACAGGGGACTCAAGTCTTCAAACAACTTTTCTACATCCGCTTCAAAGGTTGGCTGTTCATAGCTGGATCGGTAGTAGTCGCCCATATCAGCGTATCTTCCTGCAAATACGATGTCAATAGGACACCATAGAATACATATGTCTACTACTGAATATCTAAACACATAAATATTCGTACTAAATGTCAACGTTATTTGTCAAAAAATATAAAGTGTAAGTCATAATGTTGGTTATTCGAGAGCGATATAATATGCTATTGATGCTGCAAAGCAAACAATTATTTTTAAAACAATACAAGGATATAAAGTTGTTATTGAGTAAATATACTTTTCACCAATTACATTTCTTAGAAGAACGTATAAAAAGAATAATTAGATTTAGACGACGGAGTTGCATATCGTGTATAATATAACAGCCTGTCATGTATAACAGCCTATCACGTATAATAGCTTATCACATATAACAGCTTATCACAGTATTTCACGTTTAACAGCCTATCACGTATAACAACCTATCACAGCCTATCACGTATAACAGCCTATCAAACAATAAACGTCGTACATCATATTTTAAATGCAAATTCCTGTAAATAAAGAAACCCTGGAATACAATATGCAATATATATTCCTGTAAACAATATGTAACATGGGTATATAACATTAGGCATATAAGCATAAGGAATTCTAAAACAAAACCCGCTGTAGAGTACTGACAGCTATTTCAACACACTGATATATTTATTATAAGGAGCTTGTTGTTTCTTAAACGAAGTTGCTGCTCTAAACTCATGCTGATACTACTACTACTACTGCACCAGCATATATGCATATCCATTAACAGCCATGCTAGGAGTTACCATTTCATTTTGTGTCCATTAATTCATGATTCAGAAACAGATACAGGAATGATTGAAAACGTTATCACCTCCCGCTTTGATGGCTTTATTATTGAGAGTAACGAATTCTTCATACTGCTTCTTCATCTTGGCCCCACTAACGTCCCTCCATCCTTTCCAGGTTGCTGTCAGCTTTTCATAGTCACCACTGTTTGTCATAATATCCACCAGTCCTGTTTAGGAAAACAACAAAACGGAATCTAACCCTTATTGACACAATGTATCGCTAAAGATACTGCTGTGGAATATCATCTGTCCATGTCTGTGTATCAAGTCACACTCCAGCTGACCAACGTTTTGTCAAGTAGCTGTTGTTGCCGCAGGACACAGTAGTACGGGGTACGGAAATAGCTTAACGACGCTTTAACTTATTGTGTGACCTTTTGTTCTGAGGGTGACATTAATTAATCAATTGTAATGATTAAACCGCTCGTTTTTTTAATGCCATGTTATAAGAACAACTCAAATAAAATGTAGTAAGATATGTTTTAATATTGATAAAATGCATTTGTTAGTTTGTATTCACTGTAAAAAGAAACAGTTGACCGGTTAAAAGTTGTGTTCAGTGTGCAAGATTTGCTAAAACTAAATAAGCTCCATGATTAGAAAGGACAATACCAAATATTGGGTTGTTTATGATGACCACTCAGCATGTAAAACTGCGAATGTTGAAGTCAATACTATATTATTAGAAATCATAGAAAACGCAAGCAGGCGATTAAAAACTCGATTCAGATAAGTAATATATTTTGTTTTACTCAACAAATTTGCATCAGACAAGTCGAGGTTCCCCCCTCCCTATCGTTTTGGATATATGCAATACTAAAAGGTCATGTGGTTTCCCTACATTGAAATATATGTAGTTTTACTTCATTGCCATTCTTATTTAAAGCTAATTTTGAGTTTTAAGTTTTACATTGTTGTAAGAAAACCTACCTTTGCATTTCATATTATTCTGTACCAAATACCCATTATACTTTCATAATATTTATATATATTAAAAGTCAACATTAAAGGGAATATATCAGGATTTTTCAAAATTTTAAAATTATTTATTTACATTTACATGCCAAAATAATGTATTGAAAATGTCTTCCTAACTTGACTTACGCACCTTGGTGATACTAAAATAGATTTCCCGCTTAAAAACGCAACGTATTTTAAGACGTAATAAATGAGTCATGTAATTTCATTTTGATTTCAATATGGTCCGTAGTTATACATAGTTATACGTAGTAAAAGTGTTTCATCTTAGAAAGAGTCAAAATGACGATGCGAAGGTCGGCAAACAGTATTATAGTGCTGTCTATTTTCGGAATGTGGATTTCGTTTCAAGTTTACCACTCCATTTTACATATCGATTTTGTCACGTTTTGGTGGATTTGACATACTAAACTATTCGGTATATATTTAAAAATGATAATAAAATGCTTTTTATTCATTTTTATATTTAGTTGATCTTTTAAGACATTTATATCGTTTTATCAGGATACCCTCCCTTTAAACACAAGTAAGTATATAATACTTTTATACATGTATGTAAGGATATGTTGTTTTAATCCGTATTATAATCTACTTTATGTACACTTTACTAAATTATAAGAACAAAAAATCAAATTCTCGTTTCAACTAAAAAAAATGAAATAACATCGAAAGTAAATACCAGTATACAAACAAACCTACCTGGTTCTAAAACCTTGCAATCGTTACTTGCATCACACCATTTGGCGGAACTGTATATTTTCATCATGCTGGCTCTCAGATCTGAAATCTGATATTTTAATGGGTCAAATATGTAAATCAAATGATAGTTGTGAACCTTTCTTTTTTTAATTTGGAAAAAAAATATATTTCAGCTAATTATTTTAAAAACTGAGTATATTCATATTTTTGGAGTTGATACCGTCAAAAAGTACAAACAAAAATTACAAATTATGTAAATATTTATCCAAAGCGTTTATATAAAGATGTTTAATACCAAATGTTGTTACAGACTAAATTTATTTTCCATGCTTGAGAATCAATTACCCTGTTATAAACACATTTACGATTTAAAAAAAACATGCGAAGTATGCGAGAGTAACTTAATATGATTAAACTGAATGTTATAATGTCGCGTATGTGTATGTGTATCTATTTTGTCATATATTTGTAATGATGGAAAATTATCAAAGTTAAGTCAGTGGTGTAAAAAATTACAAATATAAAAGATCTTTCTATCTGCCTGTCTGTCTAACTATTATAGTGAACGGCTACAAAACTAAAGTTGCACTGAGGTAGTACTGCAAACCTGCTGCATTACCGATCATGTACGACATCCTGTTTTATTGGTAGAAGAATTAATTAAATTACAATCACAGACGTTCAATAAATAATTCAGAAACTATCTCACATGAAATGTTTGGACCGAGCTGGATTCGAACCCTGAACCTCAGCAGTGTAAAGTGAGTGAACTTGAGAATTAACCATATATCGCTCGCCGACGGCTGATCAGTAATCGATAAAGAAGTAAGAATTAATGAAATGTAAAAAAAAATACTCCAGTTATATCGATACTATTTTTATCTGCTTGTTTACTTACAACCGTGTCAATATCTTCTTCAGAAAGAGGTACATAAGGATGACATAAAACTAAAACTTGGAAATTGTTCAAAACGATGGCATATTAATAATCCATTTTCTTCCATATTAAAAAAAAACAAATGCGCAACAGCATATTAACTGCAATTAAGTAAATCCATTATCGTGTGCAAATAATTATGAAATTTTTCAACTGGGTGAAATTTTGAAATTGAAACTGTTCAAACACATTTACAACATAATTATACAAATCCTCAATGGTGTATCTATGAAAAAAGTATATCATAAACAAATATAGAAAAATCTTCCGTATAAATAAATATAGAAATATCTTCCGTATAAACAAATATAGACATACCTTCCGTAAGGTTTCTTTGTCGTCATATCCGGATATACCGATATCAGAAATCATGTTCAGTTGACGTTTAAGACTAGAGTTACTCATTGCCGATTGATCATATTTAGCTGCAATGTTTGATTCATTCTTTGCAAATTCCGACGAAACGAGCCTCATGTCTGTCTGTTAGTAAAAATTTTATTGAATATAGGGCATTGTTTTTATCATAGAATAATAGAGTTAAAAGTATCAAGTATTAGTATAAAAAAATTCAGTCGCGATCGAGGTGGCACTTGGAACACCTGCTTATTAGAAGGGGGCAAACAACATGCACCTACTTTCAGCTATTTTTAACATTTAAAATTGAACGAGTTTAAACAATAATGGTTATTGGCAACTTTAATATCCATTTTAACAGTTTTAAAGAAATAATTGATAGAGGGAAGCGAGAAATTGATACACACGTTGGACTTAAATAAGTGACGTCTATCCACATAGCATTTAGAAAACCTGGGTTTGATTAAACTGCATGTATTTAATGTTACATGATATGGAAAATACGGTACATTGCATTTGATATACAACAAAGTTTTTAAAATTAATTGTCCAAAAGTTGAGCAGTGACCAGATAAGAAACAAGAACGTATTTTGTAAGATACCGTAGATTTAAGGCGTCACCCTCACAAACAGTGTGATGTGTTATATTAAAATTAGATTAAATATCAAATATATTTTCATTATTATTATTATTATTTTATGTCCACACTTTCTTTAAACAATGTCGAATTTCATTTGCTATATACATAATGCGTTTATTATATAACTGAATTACTGTAAAAAAGAAATTCGACATTGTTTAAAGAAAGTGTGGACATAAAATAATAATAATAATAATGAAAATATATTTGATATTTAATCTAGTTTTAATTAACACATCACATCTGTTTTCAAAATATATCGTTCGGGTTATATAACTCTTCATCAGTTGATTTACTTAACTGTATAATATTACTTGCTAAACATTTCATATTTAAGAATAAATACACGAAGACAGTTCCCAGTATTAAAGCATTCATACCATATCTACAAAAAACCAAGCAAATAGAAGAACTTATTGCAATAAACAAAAACAAACTTATGTCACATGAAAATAAATGGGGAAACATGTAAACTATAATAACGAAAACTATACTGCATACAGCTTCTCATCTTCTCAACTGTAAATTTCTACTTGCCTTATCTTTGCACTTTCTCTACTCTTTTATTTTCTTTTTATATTCACCCTTCAAATATTACTTGTAAGACATTGTGTGCATGTTATGTTATCTAAAGGTATCATGTAATGTGTTAAAAAAATTATATAGCTTGTATTGATACATGAACATTTTTTGTATAACGTTGTATTATGTCTTACATGGAATAAAAGATATTCATCACGAAAAAAGAAGAAGTTAATTATAAAATTAGGAGTTAATTGAGTGATTTCATATCGGTCCAGATTTTGGTCCTTAAATAGCTGACGTCCTTTGGCCAATATTACAATTCTTCGATTAATAAGTAGGCCTACATGAAATCACTTAATTAATGACTCTTTCATTAATAAACTATAACATTATAGTCCATGTTGAACAAAAAAGAACATACATTTTATTTCAGACTTGTACATAAATACATCGTCATAATAACATATTTATAACGCATAATATCACGTAAAATATTGTGTTAATTAATACATCATTTGTGCCTCCATTTCCATAAACTTTTTAATTAAATTAACTTTCTTTTTTAATATCAATATCGAAATAATGCATAAAATACTTTTTAATAATAAATTCCTAAAAATAAGAGGACGAACAAATATATTAAACATTATATACTTGGCAGCTACACCAGAGATTGTTTCCGAAAATAGATAAAAGATATCCACTATATTTAAATATCACATTAAACTTTTAAAATGCTGTTTCTTAATTTGAGAGATTTTTTAATGTACTGTGAAACCCAACTGAAATACTTTTGTCATTTGATTTAAGCAATTACATAAGCATGTGTATGAACGGTCTTTGTTAACCATGTTTATTTATATAGATCTTACTAAAATTATTATAGCAAAAATAGATAACACTAACCAGTTGCTTGCGGTTATGATCGGTGATGTTGGTATTATACTCCCAGGATGCGAGGTTCATTTGGTTAAACATCTTCTCACAACGTTTATTGTAGCCATCAGGACCGGTCAAATACTCGACCATCCGATCATCCTCGGCTGTATTGCCGTGCACATGGAGAAGTCCTACTGCAAACACCAGAATACAGAGCACGTGGTACCGGCTGCTCATCATCCTTATAAGGACAAATAATTGTTATAAATAGAATATAGTTTAAACTGCATCTTCAATGCAAATAATAACAGCAGTGAATTATATCTTAATTCTAAAGCTAACATGTAAATATGTTTATAATAATTAAATTGATTTATTTACATCGATTGTGAAACATATGCCCGGCGGGCTGTTAAACTAACTACCCTTCGATCCTGGATTTGATGCTTAACCACAAACAAAATATAAATATTAACACCGGCTGATGAAAACATCTATATAAAAGTACACATTGGCACCAGAAAGTGCCATCATTCAATCAAGAAAACGATAGTTGCTTTCAGACATATATGCACACAATTAAAAACGGAACATCACAACTTCTATCTCCGTGCATAAAATATTCAACACAAAAAACAACATACGTATATACCAACACGTAAATGACAAGATATACATAGCAATACGTAAAGAACAAGTTGTACATAGCATTACACGAATAACAAAAGACACAAAGCATAAATCAGAAACCATACATATCAAGACATAACTAACAAGATATACAGAGCAATAGATAAATAACAAGTTTTATATAGCAAGACATAAATAACAAAACATACAAAAGCAAGACAAATATAACAAGTTTTACTTGGCACGACATCAACATCAAAATATACATGAAAACAAGATGTACATAACAATCAACATGACATACATCGTAAGACATATACGAGATATACGCAGCAAGACAAAGATAATAAGATATATATATATACCAAGATATGGATAACATAATTACATATACGGGATATACATAGTAAGACAATACATAAATAAAAAGGTAAATATAATAATATATAACAAAAATATACATAGCAAGATATAAATAAAATATATATATATATATATATATAAAACAAAATATAAATATCAAAGATATACGTACATGTATCAATACATAAAAAAATATATACACATATCAAAAATACATGCTATGTATACATAGCAAGAAATAAATAACAAAATATCAATACATAAATAAAAAGATATACATAACAAGACATAAATAACAAGATATATATAACAAGACATAAATAACAAGATATACATAACAAGACATACATAACAATACATAAATTAAAAATATTCATAGCAAGGCATAAATAACAACATATACATAGCAAAATAAAAGTAACAAGATATACATAGAAACACACAAATAACAAGTTATACACAACAAGACATACTAAACAAGATATACATAGCAAGGCATAAATAACAAAACAAACATATAAAGATATATATATAACAAGATATATATAGAGCAAGACACCAATTACAAGACAAATAGACCATCATATACATATAAAGACATAAACAACAGGTTATACATATCAACTGATAAATAATAAAATACACAAAGCAATACATATCTAACAAAATATATAGAGAGCAGGACATTAATATTCTGATACTTGTATACATAGCAATTAGATAAAGCTAAGTAAAGGAGCTCATTAAGCACTGTGCTTCACTTCTTTGCTGTCATTGTATATTCATGTATATGTCAGAAATATTATGAATACGATAATCTCTAACTAATGATCCTATTCGTACCTGATGTTGGTTTGTAAAAATATTTAGCGTCAAAGGCTAACAAACGATCAGTTAACCTAACCGCTCTTTTTTATGAGATCCTGGAAGGTAAACCAGTACTTGAGCACACTCATCTCAGGAAGTAACTGTTAACTTTCCCATTTGAATCAGTGGTGAGAGAAGAATGATAATATAACTTTATGTCATATATCAATCAAAGAGACTGTAACCGGGAGGAGATTCGAATTCATGACCCCTACATTGATAGTCAGACGCGCTACCGGCTGAGCTAACCGAGTCCGACATTCATATCTAAATAATGCACAAATAACAACTGGGATTTATCACGTGGACTGTCACTACTAGGCCTTTTTTTACCAAACATGACTGATTTATCTAACGAAAAGATGTAAAAACAAGTCCTTGCGCGAGAATACACATAATTAACGTATGCAACAATAAACACAGAGTAAGTAATTTGCTTGATATATATGTTTTCAAGAGACAACTTACTGACACATTGTACAACGTATACACATGAAAACGACAAACTGCGGTGAAATACAGATAGGCGATATGATGATATTCAGATTATTTTGAAATACAATGAAATTAATTAGTGAGTAAGCAACATATACAAACAACAACAGCAGCAGCAGCAGCAGCAGCAGATCAAGCAGCATGATGATGATTTGATGATTTTTGATTTTTTTTTAGTGAGTAATCAAAGTATAATCCTAACAGCAACAGCAAAAACAGTAGCATGATGATGATGATTATTACCACCATTCACCTTATAATTTTCAAAATAATTATCATTTATCATGATTATCTTTTCATAAAATTTATGTTATCATTATCATAATATCATTATAATTTTATCATTATACTCTTATCATTTTCATTATATTTGTTTTTCTTCATTCTCAGTATCAGCACCAACAACTCAACCAATAGCACTGACCGCTACAACAACCAATATCACTCACAAGGTAGTACACTATGATCAAAAAGATGAAAGAGACAGTAGACGAATAATGTTCAAAAAACTTAACAAATAACTCGTTAAGAATAGAAAGAGAGATAATAAATATTGTAACCGAATATAAACCGAAAAACCTTAGGCCCGTTTCGTGATATAGCTTGGTTTCACACATGCACACGCAAAGAAACAATTTTAACAACAAAATCAAGAGGCCTATGAGGTCTTAAATCGCTGTACGGGAAACACATTTGTAGATGATATCTTTCTTTAAATTTGTAGGTTCACCTAAAATTGTGCCTATACGTCCCTGGCGTATGACCGTAACAAATTAAATCCCGGCTTCCACAAACCATTTAGAGGGCATGTGAACTATCTAAGGCCTGGCCCCGGTTTCACAAAAATACTTAAGTCTCTTATTTTACTTAAACTTCAATTTCGTAATAAATTGTTGAAGTCAACGTTAAAATGCTTCATCAATAGCTTGTTAAAGAGTAGAACAACATACCACAGTCCAGGATTTCAAATAGTTTCCATTCAATGAGAAGACACTGTCGTGTATGCATCAATGCACTAGTGGGTTATTCAAGATACTGAGGATGTGAATTTAGGTAACGGGGGTTGTATGTTTCAACTCATTAAAAAGAAGTGTTACTCGCAATAGAAATATGTTACATTCTCAAATAAGATAAATTTCAAAACAATAATAAAGAACTTAATGTTTAATTGTGGTTTATCTGAGTGTTTTGTTTCTAAAGTATTTTGGCGTAGTTTGCCTAATTTTAATGTATTTATATAAGCATGCAGCTGACTTTCTATAATGATATAAAGAAAAAAACCCGAATCAGTAACGAAGAAGTTATAAAGTGTTGAACTTACGCATATTTTAAACAGAAACTGTGTCCTTCGATTAATGGTGGTAAACACTTTAACTGCCAAGGTTGAAGTGAGAACGTACATGTGATATACAAGTGTGATACTCTCTTCCCGCAAGTAATAAAACTAATGTGAAAACTTTATTTTTAAAAACGTAATAATAGTTATGGACATATACGCATAGCCATAAAGCATGAGCATTAATTAAACTTGTCATCACATAATATATCAAAGTATATTAAGTAGTAAAAGCTATAATTGGAAGTTTTCAACATGCGGCATTTTTGGCAACTTATTAATATTCAAATTCATACTAAGTCGCTATGAAATACACAATCTTTAAAAGTATTAAAAAAAAGAGTTAATTAATAGGCGGGTCCAATTGATATATTTATCGCTCATCAATCAGTCAACAATATTAATTGTTCAATCAGTTAACAATATTCATCACTCATCAATCAGGGAACAATATTCATCGATCATCAATCTGCAAACAATATTCATCGCTCATCAATCATCCTTCAAGCAAACACATTTACACTTATCTAATAAACATCATTTCCTGCTCGCCAAACACTACTTGTTTAAAGCGCAAGGGTAGATAAATACAAAACATTGTATCGATTATTTCGGGTAATTAATACAAAACTATTTATATATCTAATTCGGTTTTAAATCACTCAATTCGAAGGATGTATGGAAGCGTATATGGGACACCATAAAAACAAGATATATAACTAACCAACCGAAAATAAACCATGTCGTTAAGATGTTTCAATTCTACGTAAAACTCATATTGATAAAGATATCAGAATAATAAGCATATACATTCACAAAGAAATGTCTGTCTAGTTTGAAGCTTTTGTAGAGCAACGTAAATGTTATACAATCTTGAGTTAAACTAGCTGTGTATTTATCCTACACCAAAGGCAAACACTATAAAGGCAAAATGGAACTTATTAGATATTTACTGAGTAAATTATACTGATAATCTTTGCTTATTTTTGTTAGGAGCAGCATATAAATAAGTACTACTATTCATGTGCTAACATTTCATTAAATATGTTTGATACTGTTTGCTACTTTCATCATTTCTATCATATGTGCCCTCCTTTCTTTTTGATAGTTTTATTCAATATAATTTTTGTATTGCATATGCAATTCGTTATTCTGAAATAAATGACATTAAAAACAAAAAAAAATACAATGAGAGGACACACGTTAGGGCGGGGAATACATTTTGTTAAAGAAAATAGTTACTGTAGGTCGTTTGATTGGAAGTAACACACATGAATTTCAAAATAGAGACCTATGACATTTTATTTATAAAAGAGACCAAAATGCAATTTTTAAATGATATAAAAATAGTTTCACTGTAGGATTTAGATGGAGGACCTGCGGTTATAACCGTCCCCACCCCCAATCACAACCAACACAAACACTGATTATTTTTAAAACTCGCTAAAACAGTTTTGTATTAAAAATAACGCCTACCTGTGTTGGACTTCATTAAGACTTGTGCTCCTACCTATTCATTCCCGTTAAATGTACTTTGTACTATATGTTTTTGTTATGCCATGGCTAATGAAACTGTAACACTGTATTTAAGGGATGGGTAGTGACTAATGTTGATAGAACTTGTGACCCAACCCATTTGCGTATAATATAGCAATAAAATATTTACCTATAAAAATATGAACAATAGCGCTAATCCGAATTATGTCATACATTATTAATTACCAACCTTATTTTTTAGACCCGACCCTTATCTTTTTGACCGATTTTGAGACAACAAAAATGTTTATTTTTTTCTCTTCGCGTATATTTGGTACCTATTCGCTCATTCATTAAACGTCATGGAGACGCTTATAAGGTATTAAGTATTATAAAGTACTCGTGCACATGAGAACATCTCAAAATGAAAGTCTATAGGGGATTTTCCTGAGTCTTTGGCGCACATTTTCGACTGATTTTCGCAAAATGCACTTTACCACTTTTTCCTCTCCAAAGTAACAAAATTCATAATTTCAAAATGAAAAAAAACAAAGAAAATATTTGGGGATAAACATCCAGTTTTATTGCAACACTTTTGTCAAAATCGTGATGTTTTTGTAATATTCCTACAAAACGTTTTTTTATCATGGACCGGAGGTAGCCGATAATATGCACTACCATTTATTTACTTTAACACCGATACTGGTCACGTGACAATAGATTGTGGAATCTGAAAGTCATTGAAATTTATGAAATAAAATGTGTTGAAATGCAATTATGCTTGTGTCGTTTTCGTATTTTTTTAGTGTTTATCATATGTTTTCCTTATAATTACCAATCTTTTGCATCTTAAGTATCAGTGAATTTTTATACCAAATGAACAATCTACTGCTGTACGTAACGCCATCGGTATTCGCAATTTAGTAGCTTTACAAATAATCCGGTAAAACAGAATAGTACAGTTAAGTGAATAAACCCCCCCCAAAATAAATAGGACATAAGTACTGATGTCAGGGTGACAAACCTGGGAAAATCACATTACCAAACCAGGCATGACAGAAAAATACTGGGGATCTTGAGCTTTAATATAAGGAAATATAAATAAATGAGGAATGTCATGAAAAGGTTTTGGGAATTTTTTAATATTTATGATTTTTAAGGTAGTCAAGAGAATGACATTTTTATTCATTAAACATAATATTATATTGTTATGTATGTTGACGGTCCATCTACTTTCCCCAATTTCCTTTAAAATAAAGATTAAGCACTCCAAACTCATTCCCAAAGGTGCAAGCAGGAGCCCTACCGGGTTAATAATTTACTGCTGGCTTTATGAATAAAAAGCATTAAAAATAAAAAGTCTTAATAAGATCTGCATGACGTCTAATAATTGGGACCCGCAGAACCTGATATCTCCCGAATTAAATTTATCAACCCCAAATGGACACAAAATAAATAAGATGCCTGGATGGGACTTTATTATAAAGTGCAGAAATGACAATAAGGTATTTTTTACAATTTTGTTTGGTTGTTTCTATCTAAATTTATATTCACAAACATTAAAAGCACATAGATAACGTACAAAGCATGCTACAATTACATGATGTCCCGTTGAGACACGACAATAGCAAATTTCAAAAAATAAAATAAAATAAAAACAATAAAAATATCCCTTCCTACCTACCCTATTTTTAGACAAGAAATTAGAGCAAACACTTTTTAGGCCTAACTTATAATCAACACAGTTTAAAACGGCTAATAATAAAAAATGAAAGAATGGTGTTTTACGGTACGTTGACATATAAAAGGTGATATTGTGTGCGCACAGATTAATGAATGTGCTGAAGACAATAATAAATAAATTAAATATAGTTCAAAACTTCTTAAAACTATAAACAATAAATGAATAAAGATATCAATGAAGTAAATAGAAATAAATGAAAGAACGTACTAATATTGAAATCAATTTACCTGTCAACGGATTTTCAACTAAAAATGATGAAAAAGTTTGACCTCTATCAAATAAATATACAACATCAAATTTGTCAAAAAGCTATCTTATATTTCTTTTCTCGCATTGGAGACTAGTCCACACAGTCAATACATTTGTGCTTAAAATAAGTGGTGCAAAAAAGAGCACACACTCAGGAACAGGTTCACGTTTTAAAAGATATGAAAGATATGACAGTGTACAGCGTGTATGTCCTCTTTTATAATAAAGAATGAAATAAAAGTATTCGCAACTAACTTTCAATGTATCATAACAAGACTTTTATCATCTTGAATATATCAAGACATTTATCATCTCGAATATATCATAACAAGACTTTTATCATCTCGAGTATATCATAACAAGACATTTATCATCTCGAATATATCATAACAAGACTTTTATCATCTGGAGTATATAAAGACATTTATCATCTCGAGTATATCATAACAAGACTTTTATCATCTGGAGTATATCAAGACATTTATCATCACGAATATATCATAACAAGACATTTATCATCTCGAGTATATCTAGACATTTATCATCTCGAGTATATCATAACAAGACATTTATCAATTCGAATATATCATAACGAAACATTTATCATCTCGAATATATCATAACGAGACATTTATCACCTCGAGTATATCATAACGAGACATTTATCACCTCGAGTATATCATAACGAGACATTTATCATCTCGAGTATATCATAACGAGACATTTATCATCTCGAGTATATCATAACGAGACATTTATCACCTTGAGTATATCATAACGAGACATTTATCATCTTGAATATATCATAACGAGACATTTATCATCTGGAGTATATCATAACGAGACATTTATCACCTCGAGTATATCATAACGAGACATTTATCACCTCGAGTATATCATAACGAGACATTTATCACCTCGAGTATATCATAACGAGACATTAATCATCTTGAATATATCATAACAAGACATTTATCATCTGGAGTATATCATAACGAGACATTTATCACCTCGAGTATATCATAACGAGACATTTATCATCTTGAATATATCATAACAAGACATTAATCATCTTAAATATATATTAACAAGACATTTATCATCTGGAGTATATCATAACGAGACATTTATCACCTCGAATATATCATAACGAGACATTTATCATCTCGAGTATATCATAACGAGACATTTATCACCTCGAATATATCATAACGAGACATTTATCATCTCGAGTATATCATAACGAGACATTTATCACCTCGAGTATATCATAACGAGACATTTATCATCTCGAGTATATCATAACGAGACATTTATCATCTCGAGTATATCATAACGAGACATTTATCACCTCGAGTATATCATAACAAGACATTTATCACCTCGAGTATATCATAACGAGACATTTATCATTTCGAATATATCATAACGAGACATTAATCATCTTGAATATATCATAACGAGACATTTATCATCTGGAGTATATCATAACGAGACATTTATCACCTCGAGTATATCATAACGAGACATTTATCACCTCGAGTATATCATAACGAGACATTAATCATCTCGAATATATCATAACAAGACATTAATCATCTTGAATATATCATAACAAGACATTTATCATCTGGAGTATATCATAACGAGACATTTATCACCTCGATTATATCATAACGAGACATTAATCATCTCGAATATATCATAACAAGACATTTATCATATCGAATATATCATAATAAAACATTAATCATCTCGAATATATCATAACAAGACATTAATCATCTTGAATATATCATAACAAGACATTTATCATCTCGAGTATATCTAGACATTTATCATCTCGAGTATATCATAACAAGACATTTATCATCTGGAGCATATCATAACGAGACATTTATCACCTCGAGTATAACATAACGAGACATTTATCATTTCGAATATATCATAACAAGACATTAATCATCTTGAATATATCATAACAAGACATTTATCATCTGGAGTATATCATAACGAGACATTTATCACCTCGAGTATATCATTACAAGACATACATCATCTCGAGTATATCATAACAAGACATTTATCATCTCGAATATATCATAACAAGACATACATCATCTCGAGTATATCATTACAAGACATACATCATCTCGAGTATATCATTACAAGACATACTTCATCTCGAATTTATCATAACAAGACATTTATCATCTCGAATTTATCATAACAAGACATTTATCTTCTCGAGTATATCATAACAAGACCATTATCATCTCGAATATATCATAACAAGACATTTATCATCTCGAGTATAGCAAGACATTTATTATCTCGAGTATATCATAACAAGACATTTATCATCTCGAATATATCATAACAAGATATTTATCATCTCCAATATATCATAACAAGACATTTATCATCTCGAGTATATCATAACAAGACATTAATCATCTCGAATATATCATAACAAGATATTTATCATCTCCAATATATCATAACAAGACATTTATCATCTCGAGTATATCATAACAAGACATTAATCATCTCGAGTATATCATAACAAGACATTTATCATCTCGAATATATCATAACAAGATATTTATCATCTCCAATATATCATAACAAGACATTTATCATCTCGAGTATATCATAACAAGACATTTATCATCTCGAATATATCATAACAAGATATTTATCATCTCCAATATATCATAACAAGACATTTATCATCTCGAGTATATCATAACAAGACATTAATCATCTCGAATATATCATAATAAGACATTTATCATCATAACAAGACATTTATCATCTAGAGTATATCAAAACCTTGAATATATCATAACAAGACATTTGTCATCTCGCGTATATCATAACAAGACATTTAACATCTCGAGTATATCATAACAAGACATTTATCATCTCGCGTATATCATAACGAGACATTTATCATCTCGAGTATATCATAACAAGACATTTATCATCTCGCGTATATCATAACAAGACATTTAACATCTCGCGTATATCATAACAAGACATTTATCATCTCGAATATATCATAACAAGACATTTATCATCTCGAATATATCATAACAAGACATTTATCATCTCGCGTATATCATAACAAGACATTTATCATCTCGAGTATATCATAACGAGACATTTATCATCTCGAGTATATCATAACAAGACATTTATCATCTCGCGTATATCATAACAAGACATTTAACATCTCGCGTATATCATAACAAGACATTTAACATCTCGCGTATATCATAACAAGACATTTATCATCTCGAATATATCATAACAAGACATTTATCATCTCGAATATATCATAACAAGACATTTATCATCTCGCGTATATCATAACAAGACATTTATCATCTCGAGTATATCATAACGAGACATTTATCATCTCGAGTATATCATAACAAGACATTTATCATCTCGCGTATATCATAACAAGACATTTAACATCTCGCGTATATCATAACAAGACATTTATCATCTCGAATATATCATAACAAGACATTTATCATCTCGAATATATCATAACAAGACATTTATCATCTCGCGTATATCATAACAAGACATTTATCATCTCGAGTATATCATAACAAGACATTTATCATCTCGCGTATATCATAACGAGACATTTAACATCTCGAGTATATCATAACGAGACATTTATCATCTCGAATATATCATAACAAGACATTTATCATCTCGCGTATATCATAACAAGACATTTATCATCTCGAGTATATCATAACAAGACATTTATCATCTCGAATATATCATAACAAGACATTTATCATCTCGAGTATATCATAACAAGACATTTATCATCTCGAATATATCATAACAAGACATTTAACATCTCGAGTATATCATAACAAGACATTTATCATCTCGAATATATCATAACAAGACATTTATCATCTCGCGTATATCATAACAAGACATTTATCATCTCGAGTATATCATAACAAGACATTTATCATCTCGCGTATATCATAACAAGACATTTATCATCTCGCGTATATCATAACAAGACATTTATCATCTCGAATATATCATAACAAGACATTTAACATCTCGAGTATATCATAACGAGACATTTATCATCTCGAATATATCATAACAAGACATTTATCATCTCGCGTATATCATAACAAGACATTTATCATCTCGAGTATATCATAACAAGACATTTATCATCTCGAATATATCATAACAAGACATTTATCATCTCGAGTATATCATAACAAGACATTTATCATCTCGAATATATCATAACAAGACATTTAACATCTCGAGTATATCATAACAAGACATTTATCATCTCGAGTATAACATAACAAGACATTTAACATCTCGAGTATATCATAACAAGACATTTATCATCTCGCGTATATCATAACAAGACATTTATCATCTCGAATATATCATAACAAGACATTTATCATCTCGAATATATCATAACAAGACATTTATCATCTCGAGTATATCATAACAAGACATTTATCATCTCGAATATATCATAACAAGACATTTAACATCTCGAGTATATCATAACAAGACATTTATCATCTCGAGTATATCATAACAAGACATTTAACATCTCGAGTATATCATAACAAGACATTTATCATCTCGCGTATATCATAACAAGACATTTATCATCTCGAATATATCATAACAAGACATTTATCATCTCGAGTATATCATAACAAGACATTTATCATCTCGAATATATCATAACAAGACATTTATCATCTCGCGTATATCATAACAAGACATTTATCATCTCGAATATATCATAACAAGACATTTATCATCTCGAATATATCATAACAAGACATTTATCATCTCGAATATATCATAACAAGACATTTAACATCTCGAGTATATCATAACAAGACATTTATCATCTCGAATATATCATAACAAGACATTTATCATCTCGCGTATATCATAACAAGACATTTATCATCTCGAGTATATCATAACAAGACATTTATCATCTCGAATATATCATAACAAGACATTTATCATCTCGAGTATATCATAACAAGACATTTATCATCTCGAATATATCATAACAAGACATTTATCATCTCGCGTATATCATAACAAGACATTTATCATCTCGAATATATCATAACAAGACATTTAACATCTCGAGTATATCATAACAAGACATTTATCATCTCGAATATATCATAACAAGACATTTATCATCTCGCGTATATCATAACAAGACATTTATCATCTCGAGTATATCATAACAAGACATTTATCATCTCGAGTATATCATAACAAGACATTTATCATCTCGAATATATCATAACAAGACATTTATCATCTCGAGTATATCATAACAAGACATTTATCATTTCGAATATATCATAACAAGACATTTATCATTTCGAGTCCAATTGTTATTACCTGATGTACATTAGCTGTCCATTGTACATGATTATAACAGTTTTAATGCATAACATCCAATCATTGAATTTTGTACAATACAAACGCACCTGTAACTTCAGTTCTAAACGTCGTTTTGATTTCAGTCGTGTAATTACTTCGATTAATCAAACTGTCATTTAACACAAGTGCAGTAGAATAATACTTTGCCCATATAAATTATTATATAAACATCAGTAAACACTTACCTGTCGTATATACGCACCATGTCTACTAAACGCCGACTTCACAACCACCGTGCCCCTTTTATGGCGAACGCAGCAAACCATAACCAAAATTGAAATTATCACTTAGTTACATCAGAGACATAATACATGATATATTATAATACAAAATGTATTATGTCTCTGGTTACATATTTTACCGACGAGTTAACTTCTCCCTGCAAGTTTGATTCATTGCGATGAAATATGAATATGACCTATAAGATGTGATATACCAGAAAGGCTTATGTAGCCCAAACAATATTGGCTTAGTTTATTTTAATCATGTCCTATTTCTTTATAGCTTACACGTTCTAACAACAGTAATTATAAAATATCTATTTACAAATATTTTTCAAGATGGAAAACAAGGGTGTTGGCTCGTCAAAACGAAAGTAAATCTAGTTAAAAAGCATATTTATTAATATCTAAGATTAATTCGATCACGAAAAATATACTGCCATGCTCGTTTGTTTTTGTGCTTTATCGTTTTTAAGATGATACTTACGTCCTACCTAATCTAATAATGTGTTAAATTTGATACACATGAGGTCATTAAGATATCATTATATTTTACATATGAAACTGAACTTAAAATGAGCATCATCATGATAACGGATAACACAAAGTTTAATCTTTGAAAAAATACACTGACAACTAAGTATTTCTCTTATATATTTTTGTATTAGAAAAAAAAAACATCCGTCAAAGCAACCTGTGCATACCTGTACTATCATACAATTGTACAACCGTTTGAAGAGAATAAACAAGATTGTCTTTATGAAACAATAATTATTTCGACAAAAGTAACTCATACCCTCTTTTTTTCTTGATGCTAAAAATATAAATAGAAAACGAATGGAAAACGAAGAACAAAACAAACAAAAAATAAAACAACAAACAAAACACATAAATTATATAATTTTTATACTTAGCATTTTGGGTAAAGTGGCATCAATTGATATCGTCAAGGATGCACGTTTCCATTTTGTTATCCGAGTTCGCCTGGGCTTAGCCAATCAACGACGTTGTAACAAAATCTATCCCATAATAAGATTACACATATTTGCCCACAGTGGCGTTTTAATGTGTGTTCTTCGTTTACGATTCATATTGTTCAACTTTCTTTTATTTTAATGATTTTATATTTTTGTTCATTATTTTACATTTTTGTTGTAATGTTGAAGATCTATATTGTGCTTGTTTTTCATGTTCTTAATTTTTATTTTTATTGTTTAATTTAATTTGTGTTCGTTAATTGTATCTGTTTGTTGTATTATTTCTTTATTTATATTCTTAATTTAACAATAAGAATGTTAAACGAACAACATAAATGTAAAATATTCCATATAAATTCAATTTTATACAAACACAAATGTAAGTTGAACAAGAAAAAACAGTTATACAATATTGCAACGTTTGGCCTGCGGTTTAAATCATTTAATGTATATATATCCACAGGACTGCAAAAAAGATAATGGTTTCTTAAAATAAATACGACTTCAATCGAAGATATAAAACATGAAACTCTGAAACATCAGATCAACATGTTTAAAGTAATTAAGTATGTAAGGATTATTTGATGAACGCAACGATGAAGTAAATATTAAGGATATGGGTACGACCACAGTCAGACAAGTGTCTGTGTGCAAAACGAATCACGCATTAATTTCAAATCGTTTAGTGTCGTTAATGAAATTCTGATCATGATTGAATACAGTGATATTATCTTGTTTTGTAAGCGTATCATTGACAAATAAAACTACATCAACACTGAGTGGATAAATGAACGTGAGGCACGGAAAAGATAGTCATTTCGATAATACAGACATTGCAAAAAAAATAATGCATCTTCCCTTTCGTACCCTCTCAAACGCTAAAATGAGTTGTAAGTAATTTATGTAAAGACAATGGTTAAGTTATAATATGTGTTGTGAGCATGAGTAATGATAATGTCTACTGACTAAATAAAGGACTTTGGAGGGCTTAAACTAATATTTCAGTGCGATTTTTGAAAGATGTGACGGTTTCTGCGAACCTTCCTCACCTCTGTCACTTTAGCTCAAACCCTACCTCCCCGATTTTTGCTGGCCTCTCGGTTGTTCTCCTTACTAAATGATATTTCCTACTCTTCATCAAGACCTACAACTGGTCATTCACTTACTACCAGCCTCTGATACTTTCGGTAGCTGTTCCCCTGTTTTTCCCATGATCTTTGGTTTCCAGGATACTGAGTGCTTCTAATCTCCTTCATTATGCCCGGAAGATACTTTGGTGCCTGACTTTGTTGCCTTTATGGCTCGTATCTCGGTTAGTTATCGTTCGCTGTTCATTCCCGGCCACTCCATTTCAACTGCTACTTTTCCCTTTCCTCTTGGATAAACGGTCCCATGGTACTCCATAAATGTAGAGGAAATCATCTAATATGCTGCTACTAAGTCAGAATTATCTTTACAAGACCTTTTCATACATTTCTTTTAATGTCCTTAATATACTGTACAACCTATATCAATGTCATAACGATATATATTCGACAATTTTGAAATAATACCTGAGCGAAAATCACTTTTTTATTTTTCTTTCCAACTGTATCTGACTTTGCTTTTGAACTCATAAGTCTTTACATATATAAACACATTACACTTTTGTGAAACTACGTCATTCTTTTTATATTTATACCAATAAGTAACACATTAAAGTGGTGAAATGTCCATTTATCACTGTTATTTTTTAAAAAAATAAGCGAAAAAAGCATATAGGTCTAAAGGTTGTGGTAAATAATGACTAACGACCCATTATTCCCATCTCTACCTGCCAGGAGTTCGTAATAAAAGTCTTCCAAAGTATCATTTTTCTTATAGTCAAATAAGAAAAACGAAGGTTACGTTAATTTCCGATGTGAACTGAAGCGGTGTTGTCAGATTTTCGTGAATCACGTGGGCAAATAATTATGCATACAACAAACACTGGGTATTCACTTGTTTCACGTTTTTTTTTTCCATTTTCATACACTCTTTCACGTAGCAGACAGTCACTTGTATAGAATAAAAATACTTCCGATGACAATTCTGTTCCTTTTTTTACGCAGATTCGTTGACAAAAGTGTTGTTTAGAAAATGCTTTAGGAATAAATTATGCAAATTAGATCGTGCAAGCGTTTACGGAACACCCCGAATCACGGCGAAGTCGTTTGAAACCGAAACTAAAATGCTTTTTTTATTACTCGTATTCTCTATTTCTAATATATTTTCTTCAAAATTTTATGCAGCAATAACAGTTTAAACTGCACAGCAATCGACCAGAGCGAAATTAGCTCTTATTATGACGTTCACCGGTAAACACAAGAATGCCGTAAGATGGGCATTACGCCACTTTAATATTGAATCTATTGTATTACATACTTATGTATAAGATAAATGTGCTGTCATCGCGAATTCAGTAGGATCCATCTAAAATAGAATGATGTAGTTTCAAAATAGCGTATTGAGTTTATACATTGAATTTCAATACAAACATGGTCAACTTGGTCAATGTTAAAACCACATAATAAAAATAAATCTCATTTCTTTTCAGCAATACGCTCCACGTGCATTTGCAAAAGTGAACATACCACCATCATCCTGAAATAAATACGGCCATTGACAATTTTCAAGCATGAGGATTTACAAAAATCATGCAGTTTGATCCCGCAGTTATTACATGTCTTATCCTATGAGGCCCGATGCGTGGGGTAGTCGGGTACATACTCAATGTCATCAGTTTGACTGTAATATAAATCACAATCAATATAGTAATGTTTGTTTCCAACTCGACTGTTCCAATCCCCTAAATACAGTGCTCCCAACTCCTCAAAATCGTTAATATCATTTCGGATTACATCAAATAAGTCATTAGAAGAAATATTGAATCTTCGCACCAAAGATATGTTTCTACATAAACATCCTTATCAAACATGGAAAAAAAAATGTTTGTCTATTTTTAGTTCACCTGAGCCGAAGGTTCACAGGTGAGCTTTTGTAATCATCTGGTGTCCGTCGTCTGTCGTCCGTCGCCCATCTTCCGTCGTCTGTCGTCCGTCATCAACTTTTAGCTTCTAACAACTACTTCTCTAAAACCACTGGTCCAATTGTGATATAACTTCACAGATATGTTCCTTGTGTGGCCCTCTACCAAGTTTGTTCAAGCCATCTTGATTCGTCAAAAAACATGGCCGCCAAGGAGAGGGGCAAGTTTAATTAGTAAAAACTTAAAACATCTTCTTGTCAGAAACTACTGGCTCGACTTTAAAATAATTTCACAGAAATGTTCCTTGGGTTACCCTCTATCAAGTTTGTTCAAGCCATCTTGATTCTTAAAAAAAAATGGCCGCCAGGGGGCGGTGTTTGTTTACTATATAAGCTATCTTCTTGTCAGAAACAAATGGCTCGATTTTAAAATATTTTCACAGAAATGTTCCTTGGGTGACCCTCTACCAATTTTGTTCAAGCCATCTTGATTCGTCAAAAAACATGGCTGCCAGGGGGCGGGGCAAGTTTAATTAGTAAAAACTTAAAACATCTTCTTGTCAGAAACTACTGGCTCGATTTTAAAATATGTTCACAGAAATGTTCCTTGGGTGACCCTCTACTAAGTTTGTTCAAGCCATCTTGATTCGTCAAAAAACATGGCTGCCAGGGGGCAGGGCAAGTTTAATTAGTAAAAACTTAAAACATCTTCTTGTCAGAAACTAATGGCTCGATTTTAAAATAATTTCACAGAAATATTCCTTGGGTGACCCTCTATCAAGTTTGTTCAAGCAATCTTGATTCGTCAAAAAAATGGCCGCCATGGGGCGGGGTTATTTTATTATATAAGCTAAAGTAAAAACTTAAAAAATCTTCTCGTCAGAAACCACTGGGCCAGTTTTGATATACTTTCACAGAAATGTTTCTTGGGTGACTCTTTACCAAGTTCAAGCCATCTTAATTCGTCAAAAATAACATGGCTGCCAGAGGGCGGGGCAAATTTAATTAGTAAAAACTAAACAATCTTATTGTCAGAAACTACTGGCTCGATTTTAAAATAATTTCACAGAAATGTTCCTTGGGTGACCCTCTACCAAGTTTGTTCAAGCCATCTTGATTCGTGAAAAAAATGGCCGCCAGAGGGCAGGCAAGTTTACTATAAGCTATAGTTAAAACTAAAAAAAATCTTCTTGTCAGAAACCACTGGATCGATTTTAAACAATTTCGCAGAAATGTTGATTGGGTGACCCTTTACCAAGTTTGTTCAAGCCGTTGTGATTTGTTAAAAAAATGACCGCCACAGTGAGGTGCTAGTTTACTATATAGACAGCTATAGTAAAAACTTCCAAAGCCTTTTTGTCAGAATCTACTGACCTGATTTCGATGTAATTTCACTGACATTTAACATGGGTGAACCTCTACAAAGTCTTAAATCTTCTACGCATCTGTTACATCTTCAAAACAAATCAAAATTCTAAATACTCGCCCATCTCGTTTTTTCTGGAATTTTTAAGTGACATGTATTATAAAATCTACTTAAGTTGGGTGACTCAAGGTCAGTCAGGTGAGCAATATTAGGTCACTTTGGCACTTTTGTTAGTTAAACAATAGTGTCATAATGCGTTCTTATAATTTTTATACCTTTTCTTAAATGTTCCTTGTACACACCCGCCACTGCATCCTTTGGCATTACGATTCTGGAATTCTCGATAATAATTATGTGAAATATACTCTGAGCGCTCGATATCATTGTCTTTACTTGACCATTTTTCATATAAAAATATATGTCATTGCAAGTAGTTAATTAACAAAATCAGCTGATTGCTTCTTGTCACTAGTTAGACCATTTATATTCATTATAAGAATTAAAGCCCAACCTACTCGAATCCCTATTTGGAATTGTCTCCTTTAACCGGCCTTCCGTCCACATACAGCCTGTCGTAGGCTGTGCACCCGCCAAAACTGTATCCCGTCAATCAGTTGCTGTGTCAGTCACATCTTCCCAACCAAGAACGACCGAAGTTTCTTTTTCGTATCATCGGGTACCTATGCCGGGGCCTCAGTGATATCGGGTACCTCTGCCGGGACCTCAATGATATAGGGTTCCTCTGCCGAGACCTCATTGATATCGGGTACCTCTGCCGGGGCCTCAGTGATATCGGGTACCTCTGCCGAGACCTCATTGATATCGGGTACCTCTGCCGGGGCCTCAGTGATATCGGGTACCTCTACCGGGGCCTCAGTGATATCGGGTACCTCTGCCGGGGCCTCAGTGATATCGGGTACCTCTGCCGGGGCCTCAGTGATATCGGGTACCTCTGCCGAGACCTCATTGATATCGGGTACCTCTGCCGGGGCCTCAGTGATATCGGGTACCTCTGCCGGGGCCTCAGTGATATCGGGTTCCTCTGCCGAACCCTCATTGATATCGGGTACCTCTGCCGGGGCCTCAGTGATATCGGGTACCTCTGCCGAGACCTCATTGATATCGGGTACCTCTGCCGGGGCCTCAGTGATATCGGGTACCTCTGCCGGGGCCTCAGTGATATCGGGTTCCTCTGCCGAGACCTCATTGATATCGGGTACCTCTGCCGGGGCCTCAGTGATATCGGGTACCTCTGCCGGGGCCTCAGTGATATCGGGTTCATCTGCCGAGACCTACTTGATAACGGGTACCTCAGCTGGGGTTCAGTGATATCGGGTACCTCTGACGGGGCCTCATTGATATCGGGTACCTATGCCGGGGCCTCAGTGATATCGGGTACCTCTGCCGGGACCTCAATGATATAGGGTTTCTCTGCCGATACCTCATTGATATCGGGTACCTCTGCCGGGGCCTCAGTGATATCGGGTACCCCTGCCGGGGCCTCAGTGATATCGGGTTCCTCTGCCGAGACTTCATTGATATCGGGTACCTCTGCCGGGGCCTCAGTGATATCGGGTACCTCTGCCGGGGCCTCAGTGATATCGGGTACCTCTTCCGGGGCCTCAGTGATATCAGGTACCTCTGCCGGGGCCTCAGTGATATCGGGTACCTCTGCTGAGACCTCATTGATATCGGGTATCTCAGCCGGGGCTCAGTGATATCTGGTACCTCTGCCGGGACCTCAATGATATAGGGTTCCTCTGCCGAGACCTCATTGATATCGGGTACCTCTGCCGGGGCCTCATTGATATCGGGTACCTCTGCCGGGGCCTCAATGATATCGGGTACCTCTGCCGGGGCCTCAGTGATACTGCCAAAAGCAAGATTGTCGCGCATGGATTGCGACTGCAAAAAAAATACAACATCGTCTGTCAATGAATCTATGCTTCTTATGAAGAGAGTGACAACAACGAAACTGTATATGCATAAATGTAATGATACAAAACTTTTCAAATTCATCTTAAATTATATGTAGATAATAATCAACCAGTGATTCACTCTCAGTACTACTAACATAGTGTTTAAAATGTTTGTGTTTTCTTTATATGTATAGTAACTTTACTAACCGCCGGTCCAGTTATTGATGCAAAATGAGAGTTTACACTAAATGCTAGTATAGAATATATCAATACATACATACAATACATACAAAAAAAAGACAACACCTACACGACATAATAAATATTTGTTTCCCTGTAATCTAGCATCATGTTTATGCCATCGAGAACTAACAGACGATCAGTTAACCTAACAATTCTTTCCTTTGATCCTGGACCTCGAGCAAACCGATCTGCACAGGTAATTGCAAACTTTTTCACTTGCATCAGTGGTGAGAGATAAATGACATGTGAGATGCAATGTCGTATTACTATCATTAAAAAGTCCACTGTAGTCGGGCGGGGATTCGAAATCACGACCTGTGGATTGAGATAGTCAGACGCGTTACCGTCTGAGCTAACCTAGTCAAGCGATATTTAATAAACTGGAATCATTTTCTATTGATCTTATCAGTATAATTTAATCTGAATAGGTTTAGGATACACTGATTTTATCAAATTCACATGTTGTTACCTAGTTATGTGGGTGATATAATCGTAAGAAAATTAATTTAAACAACTATAAACAAATTTAAATCACTTTTTTTCATGCACTTTGTTACCATTATAATTAATGTGTGTACATCTGCATAAGATTTGTTTTGACACGCTTCGTTTGTCTTCAGTATACAGGTGTTTTTATTTACCTGAGAACCGCTGTAAACATAAACAGGTATCTTATTACTGTATTGTGTGTTTGCATGTTTCAATGCATACTATGGTAGCCATGCACAATTTACCTACTTTACCTATATCAAAATGCAGTGACCGTATCTCATTTGATTTCAAATTTGAATCGACTGTGCCATGCAGATTCTTTTCATTTTGTATAAGTTTTAAAGCGTACTACCACAATGTTGCAAGATGAACACGCGAGTTTCGCATGTTTACCGATTACGTGGTGAATTCACAAATCATGCTAAAAAAAGTTGTAGTTAGTCATGTTGCACAGAATACTAAAGAAAAGTCATTGACAGAATAAAAATCATATGTAAGTATTTCATTTTAGTTAGCACCATTACAGTTCTTTTGCAGTGTTCATCATTTGAACAAAGTATAAAAAAAACGTTACTGAATGTTTACAACAACTATATGACCATTGTACAGAGTGACCTTCAGTATTACATTGACCTTGAATATAAGAACATGAATGTATGATTTTGCATCAATGCATTATTATGAATAAATGTGCCAAATTATTTTGAAATCAATTTGTGCATACCATGATGACATACGGTTTGACATTAACCTTGGCAATAGGAACACAAATACTGGACTGCGTTCAGTTCGCTTAATATCTGAACTTATTTATTTTCCCGAACAATAAGGAACATGTCACCGTGTTAAACCCATATTAACAGTGTATATAAGTACATATACCCACATATTTAATCATCATAAAACGTATTCAGGAAATATCCACAAATACATAATATATAATCGAATATAAAAAAAATGTGACTCATTTAATACGTTTCTTTATTTTTTTCTACATAGTATTACGTGGGGCTTTCGATAAAATTAATATTGTTATATTAATAATAACACAAAAACAATCAAAACTATCTTAGTTATATTTGGCTTATACCTTCAAAGTAATCCTGCTTTAACAAAAATACCTTATTAAATAATCTCGGATTTTTGGGATCTTTTCAGATGCTCATTCACAATGAATGATATATATATATGGAGATAATTATTTGCGAATAACCAAGACATAAATGTACAGACGGCGAAACGTAGACACAATATTAAGGCCTCTGCCAAACCAATTCATTTGGTGTCGACCATGACTTAAATAATTTTATTATGTTCGTAAAATAGATGAGAAACAGGGAAATAATTCGTTTCAAACTCTGTTCTCTAAATCTATAAATAATCTTGTTAAAGAAATAAATGACACTGGCCTTGGGTTTCAGTTTAACGAAATTAAACTATCAGCTTTACTATATACCGATGATATCGTGTTATTCTCAAGTTCAGAAGACAATTTACAGTATATGTTGGATTTTTTACATAAAACAAAAAATGAACAAATACAACTAATCTTGACATCATGCAATAATACTTTTATAAAGCAAGGTAACAATTTGCCCTAATTTAATAAGGTTTTAGCTCCGGCTAAAACATACTTATTTCAAATGTAAATACTAATGTATCGATGAATGTTTCACCGTCTATGAATGCCAGTGTGTAACATCTGATGAACTGGAATACATTTATTGAATGTCGATTAATTAATATATTAACTGAAAAATGTCACTGTATAATTTCCCTTCGACCTCAGAACATTACATCTCATGAACTGTAATACAGTCTAGAAAATGCCACTGCATAACATCTTAACACAAAATCTGATGAACTGGAACATTAATTATTATTAATGCCAATATGATACTGAAATTTGAACACAGCATCTGATCAACTGGAACTCAGTTCATAAATGAACTGTATTATTTCACTGGACCTACTGGTAGTTCATTATAAATGTGTCCATGTATTGAATGGAATATGGTTTGTGAATATCATTATACTTCCTTCTTTCTTCCATCTCTTTATGTCTGAGCACATTCACTTTAGTAACTCTGTCAACAAGTTTTTTCGACTTTGACTTCCATGACAGATGAGATCGGCTTAACCATGTGTGTCGCATTTAATTTGGTTAACCATACAATTCGGTACATATTAAGTTTAGGAGGAAAGTTATATTCTCCCTCTCTATTTTTTTTGGTGTATGAATAAATGATATCTTATTCGTTTAAATTATGAAAACATGAAATAAACGAATATAATCAGAGATCCTAGATTGCAAGATATGAACATAGTAAATATCAGAATGTATTTCATGCAGAATTCTCGATCTTTAATGTATGAAATTTACCGATATTAGTGGTTTAGATGTAAACATATTATTGTTAGCTGTGATAATCGACATGTGTTTGTGGTGTCTAACAAACCTATGCAACTGCGTCCGGTGCCACGAGAAATACAGAGCAATCTGTAATATATTGATAATACATTCATCATCTGAATCCCACAAACAAGCATCATCAAGAACAGCTTACGGGACAGTCAGTTACCTTTCCCTGATTTCTCCTTGGGGCGCCACCGTACGCGGTCCAACATACAAGTTCCAGAGTCAGTTTTATCAGCAAAATCACATAAAAGTCGTTACCGTGTAATCTAATAAAATCACAATGGAATAAAAAGTACAGAAGTCTTGCGATACCGTAGTTAAAGAGGTGCTAAACAGCCGGGAAGGAAATCGGAAAGGAAAAGGAAACTTGAAAGGTACGTAAATGTTGATGAAAACGGTCAGATACTGACCAATCTCTTTAAGTGTAAACAAAAACTTAGCGCAGATGGAATTTTATTCCATAAATATTTATTCTATTTTGGCCGATTTGTTTTAAGATTGAGACATCAATACGTTTAGCTTAAAGAAAATCACAGATTTGTTGAATTTAAGTATAAATAATTAAATATTTTTCAGGTTGGACGCCTATGATAGAAACAAGAATTTTGGAAATTCGGATGTCCAGGAGGCAGACGTCTATATCACTGTTCGAGAACAAAGTCATTATTGTGATATTAACTCCGACACCAAGTTTTGTGATGTGAAATTGGACGCAGTTGTTGAGTTTTTACAGCAGTTTGACAAGACCATGGACACTTCTATCAAAACCTTCTACAATGGGAAGTTCCTGCAATATTTTCGAGTTGCCAATGATTTTGATGACAGAATATATGTGAAGAGCAGCTGCCATGCACAAATGAGAGAGGGTGTTTTATATCAAGTGGATGTTTTTTTCGATAAAAAGAAACTTGTACCAGGTGAGAGTGCTGCTGGCATCGGACTCAGTGCCCATTGCAAGTATGTGTGTACTGTCTTGTATGTTTCAACAATGCTTTCTAAACAGAAAACAATTTTAACTGAGGAGACATGTACTAAAAAACTGATGAGTTTTAATAAATGTAAAAAGTTCATTAAAAGCCAATAGCGTTATTAAATGTTCTCGGAGCCAACGAATTCATAATTATGGACCTATGGAATTTAGAAATCGACCAGGATACATCAACCACTTCAGAAATATATGCCTGAATCATACACACATTTAAAAATGCAAATATTTCAAACAATCAAACCAGCAAACAACAGAGCCATAGCATTTGCAGAACACTGTTTGGAAGCAATGTGCGTCACTAAAATAAGTAAATAAGAAACCAAGTCAGTTGAATCAAGAATTTCTGGACAAAGCAACAATATATAATGGACAGAGGAGAGAACAAAACGACTTCCTTCATCAATGTTTGCGCGTATTTGTAAAGCCGCGGATATGGCAGACAAGGATATACTAGCCAAGTCTTTGACAAAAGTAATAATGATAGACACGCCAACACTTAAACACGGACGCAGATATGAAGATGCTGCAATCAGTCGTTATATGTCGGACATTGGAAAAAGTGGTATTTTAGTATCGCGTGAATTTCCATTATTGTCTTGTTCGCCCGATGACATAGTCAATGATTAAACAATCGTCGAAGTAAAATGCCCATTTTCAGCACGCGACCAAATGATAACATTTTCTGTACCATTTGTCATGATCGATTCAGAATCATAATGCTACTGAGACCACAGCCATAGTTATTATTTTCAAATCCAATGGCAACTGCTATGCACTGGCGCACAAGTATATAATCTTGTTATATAAAATTATACAGTAACTGATGTCAAATATTTAGAAGTTTATAGAAACGATTCTTTTATAGAATCAATGGTTGCATATTTAAAAATAATTTTTTGACAATCACTTTAGGATGTCTGTTCTTGAGAAATGCTTTTATAAAACCAATAATGATTAGTTCATATTAAAGGATCAGTAATTTTCAATTTGCAGAGATAATATAATATCAAAAATTGAAAAAAAGTAATTGCTACCTTGTGATTTCTATTCTCATTCCGACTGAACTTTTCATCTTAATCAAGTGAGCTGTGTCTTCACTCTTATTTGAGGTATACATGGGTATAAAACCAAAATTTAATGTCTGTTAGTTTGTTTTGTTCGAGTATTTCAATGTAGTAATTTTATGCAATCGAGGGCTAACAGACAATCAGTTAAACCTAACCACTTATTCCTTGGATCCACGAAGGTAAATCCAGTACTTGAGTACACCCATATCCGCAAGTAACTGATAACTTTCCCACTTGAATCAGTGGTGAGATAAATGACAATTAGACGTAATGCCATATATTAATCATCACAGATGGCAGGACAGGGATTCAAACTCGCGAACCCTATGTTGATTGTAAGACATACTACCTACTGAGCTGACCGGGCAAGATTTATGAGAACTATCATTAGTCAAATGTTGCATATGATGGTAACAAATTTACTTTGAAATGTGTACTGCATTAATAGTTTAAAGGGACACTAGCAATATTGAAATTAAATTCCAATCGTGCTCATGCATCAAAGTAATCTTTACACACATGGACACAACAAAATGGTCATCTCCATGCTTACACTCTGAAACGCTGTATTGATATTTAACAAAAAAGCATTTATATGAAATTCCAGTGTAGTTTCTGCTTGTTTTGAATAGATAAATAAAATTTCTAATAAAATTCATATTAATATTGCCTTTGAATTTTCCACCACAATGATAAAAATTGAGTATCTACACTTTTGTCACACACAAGTGGATACGGTACTTTTCATCCATATGAAGAATTGTGCATCTTTTTCAAATCAAAAACATAAATGAAGAATCTTCAGATGTTAGCAGTATATTTCATCATGTACCGGGTAAATAATTCCAGAAATAGAGGTCATTAAGAATTGAACAAAAGTGCCATGTGTCTTTTTAATTAAAACAAACTGTTAAAACAGTATTGGAATTTACAAATCTAAACATATATATTTATACAGAAACAGCAATTTGTAAGCCATAATAGAATCATTTTTGTCGCACATGTGAATAATTGACTACGTTTAACAATGTGTCTATCACTTGTTGACCCTGCAAATCCTAGAGACACGTATGAAACTAAACCCCTTTGTTAGGCAACGGTTATCGTTTTTACCGTATTTTTATGTTTGTAGTTGAAAAAATAGCCTCCTAAGCTTTTGGTGCCTTTGCCCTTTTTATCTGGCATTCATTTCCATCAATTATAACGCGAGTGGTTGAACATTTGGATTTGAAGACAGCTGGTAGAAAATATCTCACAAGATTCTGTGATGGCCATATATTATATACACGCACTGCTTTGATCTATCATCCAAGTGAGCACTTTATTTTTCACACTGTTCTTTGATACACAAAACATGCTTGACAATTGAAAATGTATTAAATTTCTTCCAATATTCATTAAAGTCATGATAAGCTGATTTTCAATTGACACATTTTCAACTTGATGGTACATATAATTTAAGCAGTATACCGCAGGACCAAGTGGATAAAGAACAAACATGGGATTTAAATAGTTTTCCAACCCTGTATAGAAATGAATGAATCTATTATCTTCAATACAGTTTTCAATACATACAAAAAGTGGTTTAGGGTCAATATCGGTCTGTATTTGGCATTCACTGTATTGCTTCAAAGGTGTGGCGGTATACATTTCATTTGGTTATTCGGACAATATTCCTACAACAATCTCACAACAATCTAATGGTTCAGAAAGATCTGTAGTGATTTGCCCAACACCAATTTCATCGCGTTTTCTTTTCCTGTTTTCCCTGTCCCGAATCCTAAGTTTCCTAGATATTTGTGATGGGGTCATTAGCTTTCTCCCCCAAAACTGACTGGGGACAGCTGTAGACAACAACTTTTGTTGAATAGACTTTCTCCCTGGAAAAGATACGGTAAATATGCATATAATATTAAGTATTTTACCCATCATTTTTTACAAAAATGATAACTAACTCCAACGAAAAACAAGCATTTTATAAACACACAATATATCCTGTAAACATTATCCCAATCTCATCTGAGGATTTATTGGTTACTATTTATAACATATCGCTGTTTATTTTGTTTGGTTTAATAATAAACCAGAGAAAAAGGATCAAAACGTACAATCTATCGTTTGTTGGGCGTAATTGCAGGTTTGAAGTGAGCATGGCAAATAACAGCTGATTTCGACGGTTCCCTTTTTTCAACGATTCTTTGTCCATTCGTTTAATTGCCATTTTCGTTGTTTATTTTGGTCAGATGGAAATCTATGTCATCCTCTCTGAAGACATTCTGGCACGCAACATGTACTATATACCATTGCTTGTTTCTTTGCATAATTAATAAATAGTTCGTTCTTCTTTGTTTATTTCTTTTAAGTTCAAGACCGTTTTACACCAAAATAGCTTGGACCGCGTCGTGTGGCGCCATATATCAACGGCCGATAACTCACTGCGATTTACTATTTTAAAATATTCCCCGATTTATTCAGCCGTCTTAATAGAGATTGGATTTACATAATAATCACACAACCTGTCTCCTCCATACAATAGTTCAAGGGTGCATTTACATGTGAATATAATAAAATAATGTGTACAGTTTTTATTAATCTATATCATTTGTCACAGGAAACAATGGGAAAGGAATATACAAACACATTTTATAAAACATATCTCAGCTCTGAAATGAAAAACATGAGCAAAAATAACTATTCTAAATATCATGCAATACTTGTCTTTTATAAAGCAGGGTAACATTTGTGAAATTCAAAACGCGATACCACTAATAAATATATTACTTATACGTTTTCATCTATATAAAGCACGACATTTCCTTAAATTACCAACCAATACCTGCAGAGAAACATATTGCTCTACAGAATAAGGTACTTCTAGACTACGGTAAGTGACTGAAATGAGTCAATGTTCTTCGTAAGAGTCATAACTTATCCTGATTGGGTCGATCTATTCGTTCGCTCTGGGATTGATTCCTGTATAATTAATAAGGCAAGTGTGTGTTTCAGGCCATCCATTAACTGTAAATGTCTTAACAGTGTGATATATGTTGTTATTTGTGCAATATGGAGAGGCAGCAGTGAGTACACTAATCAAATATTGCTTAGTATGAAATGCCAACATGGTATTTACAAATTAAAAAAAGACTATGCACATGTGTTTATAGACTAGAAAAGCTTCTGTGATTCCCAAATGCAAGGAGTTAAATTAGAAACTCTTTGACTATAATGGTGATGGCATATTTCCATCAGTATTATACTTGGAGATACACGTTTCACAGGAGTATAAGTATTGAGGAAATATTATGATGACATAGAAATTGTGAACGTATCAAATGTAATACGGACTATGTACAATTCATTTTCAAGACATGTCCATGAAACATTTGATTCATGAATCGTAACGATAAGTGAGAGGAGTTGATTTTTATCAGAGAACAATTATATGGATACGATGAACAAATAGAAACGGCGGACATAGACATGTGTATACTAGTATATAATTGATCGGACCAAATCGGGTATGTTTTATATACATGTATACCTACTTTTATTATGTTCGAGTACATATAAAAAATGTTTTATCATAATCATACAACTTGTGTTTGGAGTGTTATGTATTTAAGGTAAATCTTAGCTTGCGTAATTCTGTTATCATTTAAATAAAACGCGCCATTTTCACTGTGTTGCTCCTTTGATGATCTGTTTTAAATGTAATTGGACAATATAAGAGGTATATAATTCTGTGTTGTCAATTCATTTGACTTCTGAAAAAAAAAAGATTTTATTGCACAAGGCTAACAATTAACACTAGGTAGGATTTTCAAAGAATTATAATTAATGGTTTCTTGTACAGCATTACATTTTGTCTTAGATTAGTAAACTGTTTCAACAATAAATTAATAAACTGCCAAAAAGCACACACGTGTTAATTAAAAAATACTTACGATGTGACTTTTAATACAACCGCTGCACACTACTCATATATTATGTACGAGACTGCCATAACAATTCCAAATATCAGTCATGAAAAATAAGACAATAACTGATATTGCTGTGATTGTCAAATGTTGTATTCAGAAGAAAATCGTGGTTATTGATTTAAACATCAAAATTTTAATAATACAGAACGAATTTTCTATGAAGAAAGCAAACAAAATAATGATTGTTTGGTTAATAGATTCTTCACATGTGCTTGATATTGCAATATCAGGGGCGTAGCGTAACAAATATGGAAGTTACTCGGGTGGTTGGGATTGGGATACACTTCCCCTGATGGAATCCGCGCTCGCCTTCCCTAGTGAAACTTTTAAAACTTTTATAACGTCTCAAAATAATGTCATTTAACCATGACAAATCGATATCATTTATATATCAATTTACGTATGAGAGCCTAGTTATACAGATAACACCGAGCAATGAATCGGAAGTGATATTACGCTAGGTTAATATAAAAAAGATGTCATGGGTTTATCACACTCCTGCACCGTAAATTATGTGATGAAATATAAATATTATAATTATTCCGATGAAGGTCACATTAATTTTGTCATCCTTGAAGGACAGTTATTCCTTCAGATTAACTTAATACAAGTCACATTCAACAATGTGCAATACGCAATATGCGATACTGTAGAAACAGGATATGAGAAAATAAACTGTGAAATTATACTAAGCATACATTTTAATTATTCAAATTACACATAACTACTGTATAACTTTAAATCGACCACTTATAAGAGACATTATACATGTTATTAAGACTTTTAACTTAAATTATTTTATATAAACCCAGAATTAACATCAGGAAAATATATCTCCATCTGGCATCTTTACTTAATTGTCATTTAATCGTTATTTTAATGTTATGATAAAATAGTAGTCTGAGAATGATTTATCTACATATACGACACTTTCCGACGGTCTAAGCCTATACGTATTTTGTACCTTTAATTAATGGATGCACTGAAAGGATACAGAAACGCCATATGGATTTCAGAGCCACATCATATAAGTATTGTAAGCGATATTTATAGTTCAATATGTATATAATGGTGGAGTGGAACTTCGACGGCAAGTATCTTTCAACACCATACCGTACATTTACATGTATATTCATCAAAATTGGAATTCGTTCGGAACCATATAAAAGGTTGGAGCTATATATGGTGTTCGAGTCATCCGTGTTCAAGCCAACAAATTTCTGTATTTCATTATGTCAATATGATTTGTTGAATCTTGGGTTTTTAGACGCCAATACTAATGATCATATTGACAAATAATTAATGACCTTAACACATATATTTTAAATTTGGAATTATCGCTTACAATAGTTTGTGCAGCTATACATTTCAGCCGGCGTTTCGTTATTCTTTCAGTACAGTCGTCAGATACACTGTACATTGTACATTATGACCGTAGATTACCGTGTGAATGCTACAGATTTCCACATCTTTGAGTTGCTAACAATCAAATATTCATAACCAATAAGCGTATCTTTAGGGTAATTTGTCTCTGCAAGTCCCTCCAGTTTCTGACTTTAACGACCCTGCCAGTGTTACATTTAGGCATATAGCAATAAGCGTTATTTCTACAGGGAATAATATCATCCGCAGACAGCGGGCAATTCGCCTTTGATTGTTAATTTCATCCAAATATATTTATTCCAAATTGTACTTGATATATATTTAACAGTCATTTTCTTTTCCTGTTTACAATGAAAATATCCAAAAATATCCTAAAATATAATGATTTCTTGAAGGCACAGAAATTAACCACCCAATGGGAATAGCATACTTGGTTTGATTAAATCTTTAATAAATTGCTACCATGCCAAATTTTATCCCAAGTTAAGCGATTTTAAAAGAGTTAATTCAATCCAAAGAAACATAGTGAATGCCACTAAGAAACACTGAGTCAATACCCCATCCAAAAAACAACAACAATAAAAAACATTGAGTTAATAACCCAAAGCAACACAAGTCAATAACCCCGAAATCATTGATTAATAACCCAAAACAACAACGAGTTAATAAACCAAAGCAACACCTAGTTAATAACAAAAAAACACAACAACACCGAGTTAAAAAACAAAATAAACACTGAGTTGATAACCCAAAGAAACATTGCTTAATAACCCAAAGGAAACTGAGTTGACAACCCAAAGCCACACCGAGTTAATAAACCAAAGCAACACGAGTCAATACAAAGCACTGATTAATAACCAAAAGCATCACCGAGTTGATAACCCAAATAAACACCGAGTCTGCCTGAACATTTTCTATTTGACGTGTCCTGTCAACTGATATCGAGTCTTTATACGCGACTAATGGTTGATTCACTAACATTAAATTGTCTTGCGACTTCTCTTGCCGTCATGCCAACATTTAACATTCCGATGTTCATTTGACGTCATTCCTGGACCATGTCCCATTGAATAATTTGCAAATCACACACCGGTTGATTTGGTTGTATTAGAATGACAAGAATATGTTTGTCTTCGGGTTTCAAACTGGTCAGATTTTGTGCTGCGCGTGCTGCACGTTGTTTATCAATAAATAGACGTAATAACTTATCAAAATAACCAGAGCATAACATTTATCGAGAATCTATTCTGTAGGTCATGATGGACATTATTAAAACATTGCATGAATATATATCGCCGTACATGTAAACATAACGGTACACTGAAAAACTTTCTTTCAGTATATTACCAAATTGTGTAAAGAAAAAAGAGAAATATCACGTATACATAACGAAATGTGCATGAGAGAGAGAGAGAGGGAAAGAGAGAGAGGGCAAATGTTAAACGGCATCATATTGTATTCTTGTGATTAAACAACTTGAAGATAAAATGTAACAACTATTTTTTTTTCTTTTTGTCAGTTTTAAAATTAATTAAAAGGAAATGCATACCTGCATTTCTCAAATGTTGTTTTGTTTGAAATATTTTCAAAATAAAAATGAAGCCATTACATTTATAAAATAAGTTCTTACTTTGTTAAATAGTCAGGCAGTAATATTTGTAATTGTTTCTTTCACTTGGTTGTACTTTCATATAATATTATGTAGATCTTGATTTGATGTGTATGAAATCATTTAAATTCAATTTTAATGTTACGGAAGATAATTCAAAATACGTTTTTATTATTTCTTAAACCATTGCTGGATAATGATGAAGCCATGATATATGTAAATACGACATTTCAAATAGCATCTCACTTTTACTTTTGACATCTTTATATGAAATGATTTTCGAAATATACGATCAGTTAAGTGTTACACATGTTTTGTATTTAAGTAAATTTCTGATCGGCGCCGGGTAGGCGAGCATGGGCGTTACATGTATCAATACATATCACAAACAAAATTTGAGATATTGAATAAATACTTTAGATGTACACCGAACGACTTTAGAAACGCAACACTGAGATAAACAGCAATATAACATTGAGTTCTTTATCATTTTTTTTCATTTTTTTTTATAATATAATCTCTTTCTACCATTCCTGGAAAGTTTTATCCAAATCTATTGCGGTGATCAGTTGTTTTATTGATTTGAAACATACAACCCCTGTTACATATATTCACACAAAAACAACACTTTTATTGTTTGTATAGTTTCGTTAAGAATTGGTTTATCTGTATTTTGATATTCAGATTTTGTTAATAATATATTTTTTCAATTTCTCAATACATGATTGAAATCAACGTTTAAATGCTTCATCAAACAATTGGTAAAGAGTGGAACAACATACCACAGTTTTTTTTGCTGTTTATCTGAGTTTTTTTTTCTAAAGTATTTCGGTGTACGTATATCGTATACTAAGAGTGCTGATGAAGAGTCACAATGACAGCGCTTTGATTGTGTTTGATAATCTTATTGGCAGAGTTCATGAAGAGGTTATTACACTTTTGGGCTTGCATCTGCGGAGACCAGCATATGTGTTTAGACAGCTTTCCATGGCCAGTTCCTGTTAGGTACTCTGTACAAAATAAAACAAGTCATTTCAACGCAATATGGTACAGGGTACCATCAAAATGTTAGAAATGTACAATTATTAAGCATATTCAAACTGTGAACTTACTGCTATTTTATCACGACAATTGTATTCTTGGATAAAAACTTGATAAGATTCATCTTTCGTTGTGAACCATTCTTATTGTTTACAAACATGTTGTTTTATTGTAAAGATTAGAAATAAGATATTCTCAAACTAAAATCAGATACATTCGGTATTCGACGCTATATTTCACAAATTTGAAGTTTCGAAGCATGTCCCATGTAACTAGATACAGGACCACCTAGTATTGCCTGTTTCTTTGTGATTGATTTGTATGTGACGACGGCACTTCTATTGTGTCTTTTAAAGTTTAATATTCCACAGGTATTGGTGGAAATAAATCCCTTATCATTATGGTTTCTTCTACATATATTATCGCCAAATTGTCAATTATCTAATATACTCATATTAACGAATTTAAATCCCTTTTCCAGCTCACAGGGTACTATTTGATATGTTGGTTAAATATATATATATATATATATATATATATATATATATATATATATATATATATATATATATATATATATACACACCTGAGTATTCAATACATGTTGTTCCCTTAGACACTAGTTAAAGTAATATAAAAACGAGCCATTTTAATGTTGATAATGGGGTCGTTGCCAATGTTATATTCTTTGTACACATAGGTGTAGAGCCGAGGCGATATGACCCCGTCTCGTCCGCTACGTGCGACATTGTAAACAAGTGTTTATGAGTGTATCTCAGTCAACCAAGAGTACCAGACCTTGGTAAGTGCCCCAAGGTGGTATTTTTGTCAAGTATAAAAGATCGTATGTTTGCAAAGCCTCGACCTGTTTTTTTCTAAGCCTCACCTGATAAATTTGATACTTTCATTAACATGATATTCTCTGTCTAAGCGCTGCCACACTGAAGTACCTTGCAGCATATATATGGTATGATACCCACCGAGTTACATTGTATTGACACTTGTGCAACCATGCCTAATATAATTCCAGTAATATTTTCAAGTCTTATTATACGAAAAAGTATGGCGATGCCATTGTTTTCAATAAAGTCCATTTAGAAATACGTTAATAAACATCTTGTGTTCATGTTTTGACTGATTTAATTGATTAAGACAGTTTAAAAATACGTTAATAAACATCTTGTGTTCATGTATTGACTAGTTTAATTGCACGCATAGCTTGTATCCGGTAATCGACATACACTGTCTATTTCATTTGATTGATGGACGCCTGTTTAGATGGCATGATGTTTTTGATGAGATTTATTTCTGACTCGGAATCGATTGTGTATTATAGTGCTATACGGTTTAAGAAATCATTGATTAGACAGAGTTGTTCGTCAAACAAATAAATATATCAAATAGTACGTTTTTTCTAGATATCGCGTGTAACTACAACAGTGTAACATAATCAGTAATGCATGGATAGACGTTGGAACTACTAGTATACAGTACCAAGTATTGGGTGATATATTATTAGTTATTGACCCTTCCGAAAATATGTGGGATTGGTTGTATTGATAGCAGGCGAGGCTTGAGCCGAGTTCCACTTTTCATCATCAATCCAACCCTATATCATACCGTAGGGAGTCAATAAGAAACAAAATATCTGATTTATGTCTTCGGCAACTTTCTGTCAATGAAAATACAACATCGGACCTCGTTTAGAATATTGTTTGCGAGTAACGTTTTATAATAACATCATATGTCGCTAGGAAGCATGTGGTAAGCATGTACGCATTAGCTCTTTCATTTCGGGCGGTTGTCTTTGCGTTAAACTCCATATATTAGATATGTATTAAATATCAAGTATGATTATTGGGTCATTTGTGTTCATTGCTATAGTCTATTTATGTATCTCTAGATAACATAGTAGCTGCTGCTTTTCATTGATTCATTTTATTGAGAGTTTTTTTCTTGAATCTCTTTCAAAGCGGATGGCAATATTTAGTTTTGCCTGCCCTCTATGAAATCTTCTGACCCACTATACAAAATTAGGGGGTTATCACGTGACCACTCTTATCCAATTAAAAGGCAGGATCCTTGGTGGTGGTGGAATAATTATTTACTAATATTAATTATAGTGATATATTTTAGAATGGAAAAACTTAAACTTATTCATCTCAAATAAATGTACTCCATGCAAATTTATTGAATGTTAGATGAAGTTGAGATACACAGTCCTGTGTCGTTACGGGTATAGCTTCTCGGCATATTTCATTTTTTTTAAGTAACTGTTATTGAATGATGTTTGTCTAGACTATAATAATATGATCATATTGACAATATCATCAATGAAATACCCGTACCTACAAGTTAACGACGCTTATAATAGTTTGATACTGTGGCCCTGAAACTTACTCGGCGTCGTTATTTATAATTTTGGTATATAGTTTACGTTATTGGAACCGTATAAATACAATATATTTAGCATGTCTTGGAGGACATCTTTGATTAAACATAACATGAAGCATTCGCAAATGTTAACAATAATGATACAAAGCACTAGGGTTTAATGATTGAATATTGGTAATCAATGTCCTACATTGTATCAGAGAGAGAGTGGTACTAAAGAAACGTTTAAACAGCTTCAATATCAAAGAATAATGCCACATCAAACAATATACACTACATGGATACAAATTACACAAGAAATATATTTTAAAAGAGCATGCAACGTTCACGGATGTATGAGTAAAGATTAGTCGAACTTGGAACGATGGCAATAAAAAAGAACTGTTTAAACTTTTGTGCATCTGTTATTAATTCCAGAGAAAGTACACTGAATGTTCATTGATTAATTGACTTCTTCTAAGTCATGATTTGATTCGTGTAGGTACTGTGACTTACATGGTACTATTGGCTCCCAATATTTCTTTTTTTCTTCCGATATTTGTTTTCTCTCAAATCAAGACAACAATAACGTCTTTGTCAATGCTATCGATATGCATTGTTACCATTTCCCGTACCCTTGTTCCTTTAATGAAATACGTATATCTAAAGACTGGAACGGTTTTCCAAGACATATAAAAGAAATGTAAAAACAAAGAAGTAAAAGTGCAACTCAATTGAGGATGAAATGTACCGAACAAGCAGATTTCATTTTTTTATTAATATTGTCAATTATTTTAATACTTCTGCAAAGTATTTAAAGGCCAAACCTGGGTATAAAAGGGAGGTAATGACGTTGGGAGTGTTTTCCCTTATTTTTCCAAAACACATTCAGATCTGGGAGAGTAATTTTCGAATCTAAAATAAATTCATGGACTGAAAAATTTGAAACTTGTCATGCAAATTAGTCTGAATATTACTCACAGTTCCTGAAATTTTTAGAAATAAATCTGCAATAATTTAGTACTTATTGCTTTTAACAGACAATCAGTTACATAGAAATTTGAATTTTGCTGAAAGAGCAAACTAGACAATATTTGTCATGTGACCAATGTTTGTAAACAAACTGGCATGCTGTAGCTCACATGGCTGTATTTAAGATATAATAGTTAAATACAAACTATAAATCATGCAAGGTTTACCAAATTTTTAAATGATTATTTCCTTTATACTTTTTTTAATCACCAACAGTACATGTATATATATATCACCATATTCAATTCAATTATATAGCTTTTCCTCTTCTTTATTAAAAAAATGTAAATGAATCATTTTACATGTGTATTACATCACATCGAAAAGAAATGTTAGTTTTAGATTCAAACTAAACATATTGTTTTCACTACGAATATCATGAATATGTATATAAGGCTTTTGAACGTGACTTAAAATTATCAAATCAAAAACAATTTCTGGTCTTTTCCTAAATAAATTAATTATCCGTAAATTCTCATTTACAACTGATTTACTCATCATGATTTCTGCTTTAATGAAGTGGAAGTGTTTTATCTCCCTTCGTGTATTACATTGTTATGACAGGAACCAATATTTATTGATTGTTTTACTTTTTATTTTGTTTTTGATATGCACGGCCTTGACATTGTTCATAACCACAACAATTTATAATTTACAGCTGATACACATGCATGATAAAACAACAACATCAATTAAAGTTTATTATTAACACAGTCTCTATCACACAACTTTGTATCCAAGGTATGATTTGAGGTATTGTGTTAAAAAAGACACCTTTGGCAATTTTTAATCACATCAACATTTTTTCAAGTCTAATTCTGACTATATTCAACAAATGTTGATTATTGCTTTTTTATCAATAACATCCCAGTATTAATATACTATCCAAGTATGGATATAATTGTAAGTTCTGATTTTCCGACACTAAAAGTGACAAAAATATCAGCACATAACATGTAACATTCTTAATATTTATATCTATGTATTTTTTTAATTTACCTCCAAATCGTACTAAATGATTCATAATGGGCTAAACCAACTTGAATATAGAGTTATTGGGCATAGCTGTTATAATAATGCTTGAATTGTGGGTTTTAAAATAGATAGACACATATGTTCATATACTTTAAATTTATTACTTTGATATCAATCAACAACATTATCTAATCATTTAATAGCTTCACATTAATTACCTAATAATGATTAATTAAAGACATTCCTGTATCATTTACAATATAAACCTTCTGCATTATTTTACAAAAATTTTGCTGTCTGCTAGTATAACTGTTCTATTGTTAGACCATATTATACACTCCTAGTTGATAAAACACGCCCTGTAGAGTAACTTATTTACATCCGACAGTCTGATCGGATGTTAGGGCTTTAAGATGTTTCTGTGATATGTATGCCGTCATTCAAGTCTTTCTGAAATATAATTAATTTAAATATAAATATTTGATATATTCTGTGAGAATAAAAAAACACATGCATATTAAAAAAAATCTTAAATGAACTACAAATAGTCAGAATTGTCCTAATGTTGTTTTAATTATAAGTGTCATAGCGCATGGCTCTCCCCTATCATATTTGATCCATAAAGCTACTACGGCCAATATTTTGTGACCTTGATATTTGTATTTTTGTTTCCTGAGGACCCCACATGAAATAAGTTGTAAAACTTAATGGGTTATCCTGTGTTATATATATGTCTCAAATATATGAACCTTATTTTAACAAAAATATACTATATTTGAAAATTATGAAAAATATGTAATACTTTGATATAATATTTGCATTTGTTTGTATTAATCTGTGATAATTGTTTGTATTTCATGACATATATATTCACGAATCAATATATCTATCTATTTACGGAGTAATCTTGTTCCGTTACAAAAATAAGAATTAACAAGTCTATATTTCATGAACATAATATAAGAATAAATCGTGATCTGTTACTGTAATAGGAATTAAGTGATATATTTATAGAGCTAATCTTGTTCCGTTAACGAAATAGGAATTTAGAGGTAAATTTATAGAGTTAATTTTATCCTGTTAACGAAATAAGAATTAACAAGTATATGTATAGAGTTATTTTGTTCCGTTAACAAAATAAGAATTAACAAGTATATTTATAGAGTTATTCTTGTTCCGTTTACAAAGTAAGAATAAACAAGTATCTTTATAGAGTTATTGTTGTTCCGTTTACGAAATAAGAATTTACAAGTTTATTTATAGAGTTATTTTGTCCCGTTAACAAAATAAGAATTAACAAGTATATTTATAGAGCTATTCTTGTTCCGTTAACAAAATAAGAATTAACAAGTATATTTATAGAGTTATTCTTGTTCCGTTATCGAAATAAGAATTTACAAGTTTATTTATAGAGTTTTTTTGTCCCGTTAACAAAATAAGAATTAACAAGTATATTTATAGAGTTATTCTTGTCCCGTTAACAAAATAAGAATTAACAAGTATATTTATAGAGTTATTTTGTCCCGTTAACAAAATAAGAATTAACAAATACTTTATAGAGTTATTTTGTCCCATTAACAAAATAAGAATTAACAAGTATATTTATAAAGTTATTCTTGTTCCGTTATCGAAATAAGATGATATAAATCTATATTTGTATATTCATAGTATTCCTTTTGCAACGTAAACGATATTTGGTTAATCAAGTTAATAGTTGTATACAAACTCATAGAGTTCTAACAGATTAAGTAAGTAATAAATATAATAAATGTCTTTAATATTTCAGTGTTTTAATATATTGCGATTGATTTTTTTTCTATTATTGTTTTATTTAATATTAATATTATTATTATTAGCATCATCATTTATACCACATTTACGCTTTGTGTTCATTTATATAGCACCGACATAAATTATTAGTACAAAATGTGTTTAATAAAACGTTTAAAACTGTTGAAGATTATGACGTTTTATGACGTCATAAAGCACCGGCAAATCTCGGCAAAACTGACTTTATGCAAAATTATGCCCAAACCTATATAACATTCTATAAAGCTCAATGAAAGAGTTAAGTCACACATATAAATATTAAATTGTGTAAAGATATCGTCAATAACTTTAATTTTGTATAGTAGTTTGTGTGTGCATGCGTACATTTTCATGATTTTACCTCAAGATTTTAAGTTCTCTTTGTGCGGTGATACTATTAAGCACAATTGCTTGAAGTGTTTAATTTCTGGATATATTTTTCTTCAAACCAGGCCAGTTGAACTGTAATACAAAGATACATTTGGATTCGGAGATATATTGTTATTTGAACACTACTTGGATAGACGGGCACGGTTAGAGTATGTGAGTTCGAAAACCCGTCAGGCCACGTCTGTCAATGTTCGTGATGAGTGTTGTACAACATTGCGTCTCATTGTCATTGGTTCAATAGGGAAAGTTACCAGTTAATCGCGGCAGAGATAGATGTGATCGAGTATTTGTTAACCTTCGAGGATCCAAGAAAAACGTGATTAGGTTAACTGATCGTCTGTTAGCCCTCAATGGAATAAAGTGATGCTTAATATTCAGATTATCATTCAAACTACTTAGATGTATCCGGTTTTGTTCTCAATTATGCTTTTCAAATAAATGGATAATTCGCATTCATGTCCAAAAACGTAGGCATAGATCTCAATTATACCTAGTTATGTCAGTTTTAAATATCCACAGATGCGCAATACTAATGGAAATATTGGTAAACTTAAGTGCAACTAGAATAATGTATTAGGCGTATCTTGAGTCCAATCAGATTGCAATATGGTTATATGGCGTAGCAACCGTACATTCCAATTTCTCAAGTAAAATAGACAACCAGAGAAAAAAACGCTTAGTGCATAATTCGTTATATGTGTCGTTTTATTAATTTCTTTTTAAAACTGAGAAATACATTTTCAGAGAAAACCTATGGATAGACGATTTTAACAGTTGGCAAATCTCTTATAGATAAAATTTTACTATGTTAATTGCATTAAGACACATCACTTATTAATTGTCGGTGTGTTTACTTAAACATCAGCTAGCTTTCATGTTTCAAGCTGGTACAATTGTATTGATGCAGAACTGAAGACAGTACATGGTTTGATCAAACTTGATTTACTATGAAATAGGTAATACCTACATATAACATAGACCAAACTTGTGTTTACCGAAATAAGATTTTTTATAAGACTTAAATTTTGCTAGTTAATACTTATCTGTTAGTCACTCTTGTTTGTTTGTATTGTTTATAGAAATGAAGATTAAGCAAACTAGAACCCAATGCGTGGCGACCGTAAAACGTATGCGTTCAAACTCACTGACTTCTTCTATTGAATGTGAATCACGACGATGATCTAGTTGTAAAGTGTCAGACTCACACGCGGAAGGTCTTGGGTTCAATCCCCGGGATGGTCATACCAAAGACTAATAACTAGAAGCATACCATGTGTCTCCGATATGTGTAATTCAACGCTTAGAAAACAGTCTCAAGTAAACACTGTCACGATATGACTGAACAATTGTTGAAAGCGTCGTTAAGCATCGTTCACCATCTACTGAATGATAACATTGCTGATACTATTCTCACACGTTGTTAGGTATGGCATGGACCCTGCATTTCAGCGTCAATGATATATTTACATTCATCTGTCGAATTTAACAATAAGCCAACTACTGTTGTTTTAAGGAATGAAGTTCCTAAAAAATTGAATTAATTATATATATATATAACTGTACTCACCTTGCATTTGAAAGGGCATGCCAAAGACATTAAATTTGTTATTAGAAAGCTTCCTCGCTTAACATATAGAGGATAGTTCTAGGTCTGGTAGGCCCTTTGTCATTATTATATGACTGGGAAGAAATCATACTTAGTGTCTGCGGCATGTTACTCAAGTGTGGCATCACTTACAATACTATTTCAAGTAGGCACCGTCGCAATATGAATGATTTTTTCAAACGACGCTTAACACCATACAACAACATATGTAGGACGACAAGTAGATATTGTAGATTTGCCGTGAGATAATTTATCATTCCTCCCAATCCATATTCTAGCCTTTTATTTACATAATATGTTTCTTTCAATTTCATTCCATTCTCCCATAATTTAATTCAATCTCAGTGCCACGTTGAAGGTATTAGCATATTCGCAGTATCTTCAACATTCACGATCGGATAATACGCCGCGACCATGCACAGCGTTTGACAACATCTCAGCACGAAATTACAACTAAGGAAATATTTTCTTCTTTGACCTCTGTAAGAGAGTGATTTGTTGCAGTTCGCTTACTGTGACGGGTTCATGTTTACATTGATTAGCTAATAAAGAAATGAACGCTCGCCACTATTTCTGTATTTGACATAATATCAATAAAGTTTTCTTCATTGATCATACTGTTGTCATGTTGATATTATTCCGGCAGAACTTGTACAAACTTTTATACCACGTGTGTAAATTTAGACTGATTATTACATTATATTGGAAAATCGTGCATTAGTACGTATACATTTAATGGTACGTTTTGCATTGTTTTGTATATAAAATTTATAAGGCTACATGCCAATCGCAGTGTATATAACGATTCAAAGGATTCGTGATAATCTCTTTCAATAGACAATATTACTGTTAAAATGTTACTGTTGATAACTTGCTTCTCCATGAAATAAGTGTAATAAAACCATATAAAGGATACTTCAGTATTGAACGTCTATTGGATGTTTCCTTTCCATGTGCGGATGTGAATGTGCTCTCAACAAAAGTTGTAATCGGTCACCAAAGTCTGCTGTGCATCAATATATTCTGTTACTAATGATGCTTACTTGATCACCTCGAGATTGATCATCTGGTCTAGCATACTCACGCAAGATGATGTAGGTAACTGTGTATGGTGAGTTAAGTAATAACCATTTTATCATATACTTGTATTTTTAATATTATGTGAAATAATGCACACGAATCAACGAAGAACATCCAGCAACATTAGAAATTATCTTTAATGTTAATTTGAATTTAAACTTTCTGTTAAATATATTTGAGACCTGAAGGTTTAGTTTTACCTAAACATATAACCGAAACAAAACATAAAGATTGTGGGTATGCGTTAATGGGAAAGTGAACATAGAATTCCAGATAGATGCATTTACTGTTTCGTCACAAATGTAAATACACGTATTACAACATAACCACATCTGTGATATCTTACATTTCACAACCCACCGAATGTCAATAGAAAATATCAAATTAGAGAATATGACGAAGTCCAGACGATTCTATCACCGAAAAGGACAAGCGAACACACTCTCCTCTATTTCTTGCCAGAAAAGATATTGCCAATCAAGTGTAGCTATTTCGGTGGTATGGTATGCTATCAATTACAGTGTGTGTTCATTTGTAACATCAATATTTAATATCTTCATTTAGCATTAAACATAACATTTTATAGCCTAAACAAATAACAATATGCACATATCATAAACAACCTTCAAATGAACAACCTAAAATTCTGCCTATAAATTAACAAACGATATTTTGATTGATTAGCCATGAGAGAAGCTACACTTTAAATATAAAATTCACTTATAAACATATCAAGTTTCACATTTAATGTTATATAATATAATTAATAAATTATGTCTTAGTTTAGAAGCTTAGACTTACTTATGGTTTGCTTTCTTTCACATTATTTAATGTACGGAACCTGCAAAACATAAGGTTTACAATATTCGATGATTACATGTAATTAGCGGTATACTTGGCATATTAAAAGGAAATGAAACTCGTCTTCAATGGCATTTTGATTGACTGCAAACTGTACATTTTCTTTGTTCTCTTGGTGTGTTAACATATCTACATTTTAGTACTAGGAATATACACTACAGCAACTATTTTGACAGTAAATGCATCAATATCAGTTTTAATATATTACCAATCACTTATTACACATATTTCTTTGTAAATTCTGTAAAAAGTTGTATCTTATAAAACAAAGATGTAATAAACGTGACAATACCGTGCATATCATGCACAAGTATAAGGGAGTACACATACTTATATATCCTTAATGGTATCCTTGTAACTGTAGTAATTCGAAAGCGGGGCGGTAGTGTAGTGGTCACTCACGTCTAAGATTGCGGTTTCGATTCCAAGCTCGCTCCAATAACTCTCAAACAAAACCAACTCACAGTCGAGCTAAAATAAATTAGAATAAACTAAAGCAGTAGGATATAACTATGTATTAACTTGCACTCTTGAAATCCGGTTGAATGTTTGACAAGAGTGAAACTAGAAATGGGTTTGAATAGACATTCTGTTGCTTTGTTAGATAGACATACTTTAATATCTTAAAAGATAAATAAAAAAAGAAAAGAAGAAAATTAGATTATGAGATATACATTATGGTACTTAACGTATATTACTATAATCCGAGTCAAATCAATCATTACAAACACAGTTACCGTTCATTCGTAGTACTATACATCACACTTGCGGGCGATACCAAGTATAATAAATAAAAGTTGATGTTAAAATGATTGGAAACAGAGAACATATAGGAGTCAAAGGAAACTAATTTACTTTACGGAAAGCCGTAAACATTCATGCCATTTCACTTCGGGTGTTTTTATTAGCAAATTCAACACTCGGCAATAAGACATATCGATTGATTATTGTTAATCAAATGTTATCACTTTACCTAATAGTGCGTCACTAGATCTTGGTTCACAAACAAAATTGGTTTAATGTTGCTTATCGCGGGGACATGCATCGCGTTGAACGTAATATTGCTTCAAATGGTGTTAAGACTATTGAATTCTTCAGCACATGTTGTGTTCTGTCACAGTATTAACGTTCGTTTTCAATTAATTCTGCCATCAAGTAAAGCAATATAGAGCTTCATTTTGAACAAAAAATCAGATGCTATATCATTGACATATTTCAGTATTAAAAATCAGAAATTTGTGTCTAAAGAAATATATGTAGTGGGTACACATTTCTATCAGTAATTATATTGAGATTGTGTCTTATTGTTTGGTGGCAATTACTGTACGGTTTGGTGTACCAATATCAATGACTCCTTTGATTAAGTTTCAACAAAATGTTAACATGACAGAACTATATACATGTATGACATAAGTATGTTTCAAAACTTTGTTATGACCAGAGTTGAGTGGAACACTGCATCGCATTACTTTACAATGCCATGGACCTCCCGCTCATTTCATTGTTGCATTCTATGTATATTGTCTTTATATACTTGGCAAAAAAGTTTCTTACCAAGGGGTATAAGGTGACATGAAACAATAATTTATCTCCAGAGTTTAGTGGATTCTATATGAAAAGACAAGTATGTATTCTGTAACAACAAATAACAGAAATTAAGATTACAACATGAATATAACCATAGAAGATGTTCAGATATACCAGTGGTCTCTACTAAATACTGCAACATTCGGTAATGTGTATAGCCACCGTTAATTTGATGATACTCCTTTAGGCAGTTTCTTGTAGAATAGACAAGATTCCCTATGGTTGTTGATGCCATTCCCGCTGGCTTTCCAGACCAGAACTGCCAGCGTGGATTGTAACAATAGCTCAATCCCGAATACCCCATGTGCTCAATGCACGTCAAGCCGGGTGCCAATCCTGACCAACCACGATGTTCGACGTCGGTTTGTTGTAGCAAAACTTGCATAACACGCAAATTTGGTAATTAGTTTTGGTAAATAACGGTTAAGAGAAGTTATGTGAACGAATATAAGGCTAATAATCGGAAATCTACAAAAGATCAATGCTGTTTATCGTGAAAAAACGTGCCCTACTAAGTACTCAAAATTTGCATGGCGGGACAAAATTGAAACTTTGTTCTTTGTGATCTGTTTGCAGAAATAACCGCAATGAATTTATCTTTCTAAATATTAAACTTAGTTTCCGTTACATAACCAGTTGTCAGAAATATTAGTGAGCTTAAACTTAGTCAAGACTATTTTGTCGAGTATATGTGGATGGAGAAATGTGATTATACCATACTTTAAGTTTTAATTACTTTATTTCTAAATTGAATTTTGATATTTGGTAATAAATATGACAAAGGGCAATGGCGTACATACGTTCAACTTGATAAAACGTTTGGTACATTCATTAAATGGTATAGTAACTTCTTTTCATAATAATGAAATTTATATTTTAGTGATGTCATTTGATCGCAGGATCGTGGGTTCGATCCTCCCTCCTACACGGCTATGTGTGGTGTCCTTCAGCAAGACATTTTTTTTCGCACATGCTTTGTACTGGTTCTGCCCAGGATGACTTCAAACGTGATTTGCTTTAGTGGTAATAGCTTGTTTCACAATCAAAGTAAATAAATAAGTTTATAACTTCAAAAACTTATAATATAGTATCATACATTTAAGGACCACTGTAAACCCTTTCATCTCGACTAAATGCATAAGAGTGAAATAAACATTATGATTATACAGACAACATGATTATATAGACGTATATCTTTTGTTGCATAAGCTGTTAAACAAAGAGCTATTATATCTTGTTATGCTAAAATCAGCCAAGATAATTAGGTTACATGATATGTATTAGGATATTTTACGTGTATATGTATAATCACAGTCAATTAAATCATGTATGATATGGTTTTTAATTGAACAGTAGAGGTATATTACCACTGACATACTGCAGTTTTAAAGTCAATTGTATTGGCATTAAAAATAAAACAACTGTAGTGGAAATAAAGCGTAATATATATTTACCCAGCTTAACCAGTTTTAAGTAACAAATTTTCCAATACCTTATTGCATCGCATTTCCTTCATTGACAGACAGCTCGATGTTACGAGTTTGGTGCTACAAAGCATCGCATTATCATGAATAAATGAAATCCACCAAAACGTGACAAACCGTTATTTTAATTGGAGTGGTAATCTTAAAACGAAAAGGTCCATTATCAAAGTATACAACACATTAATCATGCAAAATGACTTCAACATCGTCATTCGAACGCTTTATCGGATAACGTGACTCACTTAAAACGTCAGGAAATACATTGCAATTTTTAGCGGCATTCTATTTCAATCTAACATTGATGCGTATTTTAAGTTAGGAAATCCCTATTCCATGCATTTTGGCATGTTTAAATATATAGTCTTATGATAATTAGGGGTCAATGAGTATATATAGACATGACAATTTAGAAAATAAGGTTTTATCCAATTTTATATTTTGGAAAATCCTGCCGTTCTTTCTTTTAATTGTCCATATTAGCATCATAAAAGTCGGTTTACCTTATTTGATTATGAAGAATTTACTAAATAGAATTCAGAACTACCCTCCTTTCGCAAAATAATTTTCTCATGTAACCTACGTCAGCAGCGGAACACGGTCGTCTACTCTGTCTCCAGGATGAAAAAAAACCCAACAATTTTCAAAGATTCACTCCATCATATAATAAAGTTATATAATATAACATAATACAAATTTAGAAGAAGCCGTGTAATATATAAAAAACGTTTGTTTCTATTTTACCGAATCAAACTGTATATAACCGACGTGCTAACTGTAAGTGTTTGTGTCTAAGTACATATACGTAGAGAAAATACAAACGATTCCTTGTAATAGGTACCTTACTAGGATCTTACACTTCCTAATGATTCATATTTCACAACAAATTATGGTATTTTCCCGTGATATCTCCGAGCATCTATCGCCCATAAAGTAGCATCTGGTCCCTTTAATGCGCACGGACCTGTAATTCGTATGTAGATGATAATTAAACGATATCTGCTGGGAACAATACCATTAAAGTATAATCAACGCGATCCGGACTGAGCGAACTTATACAACAAATGGAAAATACATTAAACTAATGCAAGCTTTACATTGGAAAATTGATTGAAGAATTGCGCCCGTATTTATACAACTTCTTAGTTCTATTTCAACTTCAGTCATTCGTTTATACATTTTCTTATTAGAATAATATATCTATATTTCATCTTACTAGTCATTGAAAATAATGAGTTTAATAATACATAAGAATAGTTTTAAAAGAAATATATAATTCTAAGACATTTACGAATCTCAGTTAAGTGGATTTTTCGTCTTAGTACGCTTTTTGAATATGTATCAACGTAAATGTCACATAAACATGTATATGTTGCTTTGATAAGAGATGTGGCGCATATTTAAAAACATTGTATTTGCATTAAAAAACAATTATACAAAAATGTGCATTATTATCCTACAAAAAAAACCAAATCAATTTCAAAGAAATATTACCATAAAATATCAAAAATGCATCTTTAACTAAATGCAAGTAGTTTGCTATTAAAATGTATTTCAGAGTAGGCAATTCTGAATTTGAACTTTGGATTTAGGCTCAAATGTTTGATGAAATTAAGTCATTAATCATTAAATGTAATATACGTCCCAGAAAACCCGAAGGAGTCTCTGTTAGTGGCCGTTACCGCTACATTAATTATGTAGTAGTCGATGAATGTCCAAAATAGCAATAAAAACGGCGAAGACATGAAAGGTTTACACACGTTATACGAACTCATACCCCTGGCTATGACGTAGCGCATCCCGCTTCTTAAGACATATTTTCTTCAGAGCTGAAATAATGTTTAATATATTAAGCAAATGACAATGCGCCTTATACACGTAACCAATAACCGATTGAAAACTCACAACGCATCCTGGTAACAATGTTTGAATTAATAATTGTTGCATGGATCAATTCCCAAACGGATATCTTTAAAAGAAAATATGAGTTGCACAATAAATAAAGCCGTCATCACATGAATATAAACATGTAACTAATTGATTATTCAGTCGTGTTCTTAATTTTATTAAAGACACCAAACGATTTGCTAATTAAGCATAGCTTGTTATGCATATCTCACCGAAGTTAGACCCTTTCGTCGGTCGTACTCCTTTCTGTATATACATATTTTGTCGGGAAGGGCCTTAATTAATGTTGTTAAAACTTGTTGCTCAACTTGTTTGCTAATTTGCAATATATAAAGCAATAAAATATGCTTAAACTAAACTAATTGATTAGTCCAATATATTAATTATCTTAACCAATTAACGCATAGAAAATTTACCAGGATGGTAGAACACGTGATTCTCAAGAGAAGGAACACTTATGATGGACAATTTACACTTGACTGAGCAGATAAGGTTACAAGGGTACTGTCAAAGGCATGCCGTACAGTAGGGCGCCGCCATCTTAATCTGGTTCCTTGTCCTATTATGGTACCCGTTCAAAATTTCGTAGTACGCAGAGGATCAGTTTACCGCTTATTGGACTCATGCATATTCATTACAAATAGCCTCTATACCAATGTATATTCATGCACCTTAAAGTCAATCTATTGTAAAAATGCAAGTTTTTAACAGCAGACTGACAAGGAAGAATTATTCGTAAAGAGTATTAAACCCTGCATTGAATACTTGATAATATAGAATCGAGATTAATATAATGAATATGCATAGACTCCCGCAAAATAATCACGTACTGAGATAGTCGCTTGTCACGTTATAAATTTAGCTTCAAATATATCTGTGCAATTTTTGCAAAACTTGAAGTTCAGGTTTGCAAATGCTTCCTTTCATATATTTTGATCTATCTAGATCTTTTTTCTTGCGTTCCGTAAATGCATATGTGTAAAATGTGTGTGTGTATATATATGCAGGTGCTCGTATGTGTTAATCACGTGACGAAAATATTCGGGGAGGGCCTGGCTCGCTTCTTGAGTTCCTTTGCAACGCGCACAACCCTATGCAACATAAGCACCAGGTTAACTTTGATACAATTACAGATATTAACTGATTGAGATATATAAACGCACGTGTAAATTATCTATTAACATATTTAAAAAAATGCACATTAAGTTACTACACAGATTTTTCGTAAATGTTATGTTGGACATCTGTAACAAGATTGTTCTAAAATCAGATTTCCTTAAAATACAGAATATTGTATATCCGCTAGAAGACACCTTTTGCTAGGCAAAATCTTGTTATACCTAAGTGTTTATTCAAACGTGATTTTATCTAATTGTCTTACAATTTCACGAAAACAGTTTTCTATTTTAGTTCACTGTAGAATAGAAGCGCTAGTAATTGCTCGTTCCCTCCCTCTAGGACTGTAAACGTCTGAATGGTAGACGGTTTGATATGTTACGAGTTTCACCTATACCAAAGTGTGCAACTGTATCAATGCTATTAATAAAACAGACCAAGAAATGCAATAAGCTACCACGTTTATTTCATATACGAATATTCGATAAAAATGCCTTATACATGTACATCTTAGGCACGTCCAAGAAAATAATACGATTCGGTTTTATTTACTCGGTTCATTAAGGAATATATGCCACAACAAAGATCCCTGGCACCGGAACCTCCTGTGACAATACAGTTATATCTTTAATATCTTTATTTCAATGTTATTTTTACATTTGGCTAATGAAAACGAATAGTTTAGATTTATTACTTAAGAACTTAAGGTAGTTCGCGGCGTTCCTGTCGAATATTTTGACATCTGTTGTAATTTATCAAATTTCTGTACAGCTAATCTATGAAGTCTCAGCTTATGTTTAAGCTTTGTTTTATCTAATTTAGTTTCACAATTTTGACGTTAAATGCTCTCCCTGGCGGTACGTAGCTGACCATTTTATGAGGAAATAAAATGTAAAAATCGCCCAAAAAAACAGGTACCGCCAGGGGGCGCTGCTAACGAAATATATCGGAACTATATTTAAAAAACAAAGCTAAAATGAAAGCTGAAACTTCATAGTTTAAGTATATAGATTTTTGATTATTTACGCAAGATGTAAAATTTTCGATAGGAATGCCAAAAATTACCTTAAATAATGAATTATTTGAGGCTTTGTAATTACTACTATTATGTTTAGCGTAATAAATATGATTGCTTAAGATTACCCATACTATGTTTTAGACGTACATGCATTTGTTTTTACATAATGTAAGATATATTTTGAATATTCCATGCTTGAGATTTGTTTTCGTCCTTTCTCAACAGTATGCCAATTATTTCACGGCAGTCAGGCTACCGTAACTGGGATCCGCTTGGTGGGTAACCAGTACAAGACACACGTTATCTCTGCAAGTCAAATACAACTTTCCTACAAGTTCCGAGGTGAAAGCTTATTACAGTAGACCAAAGTTCATAACCAAATATCTCAGACCTTGTGTAGTTATAGTAACAGTATAATATTTGTACAAATATAAAGTTTAATTTTAAAAATAGAATACATTAAAAGAAATGGTATTATTTTCATCATGATTATTGTTGTCCTTATTATTGCTTAAAGAAATAAACTTTTTTCTTTTTAACAATAAGATATTTAATTACTGTTTATTCCATTAGTTGCGTTTTATCGTTGTAACTTGCAACATATTTTTTCATATACGAGGGTTTACACAGAATTTCGTTGACAAATCTCACAATATGAAATCAATATGTCGGATTTATTAGGAGTTTTACGTGTGTTGCATTTAATATAATTGCAAACCGTATGCACAATATGAAGAAAATATATATTCGAATAAAATAATTACATGTATTTCAAACATGTGTCGTAATCACACATTCATTAAATTTCATAGTTTGATATGACTTTGTTTTCTATATTAGTTTTGTGATACTTGCGACTATACTATATATATTTTTCTGGCTTTAACTCAATAATCTTGATAACCAGCATATATGGGAGAGACTAGCACGGCTTGGTTTATCGTATACAAAGCGTAATTATATAGTATTAAGACGTATTTTAGTTTCTTTTGTTTATTTTCTGATATAGCGATCGTAATAGCCAACGAACAGCCATATAATCTAATGCAGTAGCATAGTGCTTACAATGCTCTTCTCCTGGTTACTGTATGATGTAAATTCCGACATTAATGGCAATTCATATACTTTATACATGTATAACGAGACGATTAATATGTATTAATCGTAGTTGGTAGCAGTGTGTAATTTGTCTCAGGCATATACACGATACCATGCAGTACCCTGTGAACATACGATAACATGAGTGATATTCATGAATAGATTTTAAATAGCAATATGGATGACAAGGGACATGTTAAAACAAAATGAAAATACAATGATAATAGAAAGTTGGACAACACAGATGGGGTGTTAAATTCGACAAGCCATGTATCAGCCGGTCAGTATTTAGAGGAGCTGCAGCTTGGAAAGTCTTGTCAACTACAATACAAAGACATGTGCCGGATTCAAAAAGACGAATGTTTTCATTTATATCATCTACATTGTATATATATATATAGGAGAAACAAGAACCAAACTTGGACCCAATATTTTTTTCTTACGAATCATGCGTTACAATCAAGTGGTTTGATAAGAACATTTTTTTCTAGGAATACACTATTTAGAAATAGTTTGATTGGAACTACCGATTGAGCTAATTTTATAATGGCAAACATGTAGTTGTTCAAATAAGATGAAATCCATCTTATATCATTGACATTGATTTGACATCCCACATTGTATTACAGTAAAATTTCAGTTTAATAAATAAAATGGACAATTAAAGCCTGAATAACGTTTACGACGTACAAATGTATTGGCATTGCTAACTATCTTAAATTAAAGGAATCACAGGGCTCATTCTAAAAATTAAAATACCGCTGAACTCGGTGAAAGGCTGTTTGGGAGGTGTTGCATATTCCTTTGCTCTAATGAACAAAAATACAATAAAACCAAGTCTGCTATTTTAATTTCGATGTAACTTTTTTTTTCTCAGACAACGTTTATAACGTCTAGTACTCAAAGTTTCCTTTTGTTCACAGACATGTGTCCTACAAATAAAAAAAGTTCAATTCGCCTTACTTTAATGCATTAAATCAGTATAACACATCAGAATGTCAGTGTAATATCCAATCAACCCATAACACTATTTTCGATGAATCCCTATAATGTAGCTCCCAAAAGAACACTAAACCGTCAAAACAACTGATCATTTGACAGAAGTATCCATATATTGGTACAGTCGAAAGGCTTCATTTAAAGAATACACAATCTTCACCATTTATCCTTAGCATGAGTCATGTCATAAAATCAATTCATGGCCTTTCTCTTAATACAGCCTTAGAAACAACATCTAGAAAATAATTACATGTTTTGTTGATTTATATTTATTGCCACGTTAGAAACTTATTGCTGCTACGAGATCGTTTTCTGGAAGGGAACACTACGAACTGAGATGCATCATATAATAGAGATATACAACACGTATACACCATTTATTATGCTTGGACGACATGTAATAGCTACTCTTCTTTATAATAATATAATTTTATAAATTGTAAAAGTAATGTTCTTACATTAATGCCATACTGCACAGTTGAATTATGTTCTTTGTTCTGTATAAAAGTCTTAGATCCACATGGTAAAAAATAATTCTACATGAAAAAAAAAAAAACCGTAGCAAGAATGTATCCCTCCCTCCCCCCCCCCCCCCTCCCCCCAAAAAAAAATGCACAGTAACTGGTTGGTTGACAATCTTGTTTTTGAAGATGACATAAAATGACCATAAATACACTCATCTATTAAAATCCTATAATCATTTGTAAACAGATGTCTTACTGCACTACATGCATATGCTATTGCAGCGTTTGCTCTACTCGTCAACAGCAAAAAATAATAACCTCTATGAACCATTTTGAAACCATGTCGAACCAAATTACTAAGGACATCTAAGTGTAAGAATTATGTAATCCATGACAAAAGAGCGACGTGACTGTGTGGTGAGGCGTTAAAAGAGACAACCAAGAACTATAAAATCTAGTTTTCTTAAACCGACGTCATACCGTCATATTTTATATTATATTATTTTATTTTGTCACACCGACGACAATTAAAAATTGAACTGGTTCATGTAGTTAACTTGATTCACAACACATTTCAAGTTACATATGGTATATCAAGTTTTAATAGTGGAGGAAGACCCGAAATTGAATCTGAGTAGAACAACCGTTCTTCTGCAAGTAACTTTATCACATAAAGTTTCTGGAGCAAGGGTATTCGAACCTACGACCTTAGCGAGGAGAGGTAAGTGGTCTTAAGACTACGCCTTAGACCACTCGGCCACGGAGAACCTTTAAATAAAAATGTAATTCACTTTTTTTATCAGAGATAATAGATATACATATGTATTCATTTTGTATCATCGATCTACACACATGGTTAAAGCGTTTGACATGATTATGACTGCGAATATTATCGATATCAGAAATGTTTTTCTTAATATTAAATCAAATTGCGTCGTTATTTTTACTATTAATTACATCACGGAATTAACTCGCGCCTGTTCATCATGTTGACTGCACACATAGAAACGGACTACAATTCTATTTGAGTATAAAGACACGTTCAATGAATGAACTTTGGGCAAGGCTCCAATTTCAGCGAAATTATTTAAATACTAAATATCTAAATCATGTGAGTTTCTCTGAATAGTTAGTGCAATTTTATACAATCGCAGACTAACAGCCGATCAGTTAATCCGAATACTCTTTCCTGGGATCCTGAGAAGCAAATGGCAAAAATACGCAATGCCATATATCAATCAGAACGGAGGCTTTAGCCGAGAGGGGAGATGCGAATTCACGGCCCTTTAATTGATAGACAGACGCTTTAGCGACTGACCTAACCGGGTCCGGCACATGCATAAAATACATGGGTTTAACAATCTGATTAGTGGTTAATATTCTTCATAATTCTCTAATATTTTTTAATTATAATTCCGGAACATAACCCAGTCAGAATATTTTTGTTAAAATTTGATTTCAAATGCCAATACACTTAATACCGTTAAAAACGCCAGTTTATAATTATTGAATACATTTTCATCCCAGATATGCTGTCATCATTATCGGTTCATAAATACACATCCATTAATATGTTGAACTTGTGTTTTAAAGTGGTGAAATTGTTGAAATAAAATCGAAACACAAGGTAAGAAAGTTGTGTCTGTGTATATCATTGATGTCATATTAAGATTTAATACACGACACATACTTGCGTTTTTAAAGGATGTTAAGTACAAGATTATATTGACGATCATAAGCTATAAAAACATATCTAAATATTCGCTTTTTTGAAACCATTTAATTTACGTGTCAATTGACGTGAATTGGCCCATTCAGAACCAATTTCTGAAAGAATAGTTTACCAGACCGACTTTGAAATTCAAAACTTTGTTCTCGTCACTAGTGATAGACATTTTAAGATAAAGTATTGCGCCACTAAATTGAATGTATCAATAACAAAAACAATTAATGAAACATGCGCTCACAACAATTTGTATTTACATTCACATGGGAAATTATCTCATCGCAATAAATGCTCTACAAATTAAAGCAATGGAATGAAGCCAGTTCATAAATCACATAGAGTGTACAAAATATACACGCTTCTAATAACGGCCCGGTATCACGAAACAAAGCCTTTTGTATGATTGTCAGCATGCTTTGTTTATCCGTATTCAAATGGCGATTTTTGTTCAGGAAGTCGAAACTTTAAAGTCAATACACTATTTTTTCACTTTCTCACACTTTTAAAAAGAATACTTGGTTTTCTACAGGAAGTCAGGAAATGTTACAGACTTAAAGTAAATAATCAATTACATTCAATAAAAGCTACAGATTTAAAGTGAAAACTTGATTCTCTTCAGGAATTATGTAAAATAAAGACTTAAGAGTGAATATTTGATTGTTTTTTATGAAAAAAATGATTTAGGCGTCAAAGTACTGGATACTGGAGATTTTTCTCAAAAAATGTAACAGATTTCGTAGTAAATACTCGATTTTCTTCAATAAATATGAATAAATACAGACTTTAAAGTAAATACTTGATTTTCTTCAGTAATTATGTAAAAATACCGATTTTAAAGTGAGTAAATCAATAAATGTTACATACCTCAAAGTAAATACTCGATTTCTTTAGGAAGTGTGAAACAAATTGTGCTGGTTTTAAAGTGACTGATTTGTTTCCTTCAGGAGATGTTAAATACTACAATAAAAATACCTTTCTTTAGGAAAATATACATACTTTAATGTATATACACGATTTCCTTCGGGAAAAGTTACATACTTTGTGAATCTCGATTTTTGCAGGAAACGTAATAGACTGAGAAGTGAATACTTAGTTTTCGTCAGGAAATATTACATACTTTAGTGTGAATACTTATATTTCCTCGGAAATATTACATACTTTAATGTGAATACTTATTTTCGACGGAAATAATACATACTTTAATGTGAAAACTTATTTTCCACTGAAATATTACATACTTTAAGGTGAATACTTAAATTTCCTCGGAAATATTATATACATTAATGTGAATACTTAGTTTTCCACGTAAAGATTCCATATTTTAATGTGAATACTTATTTTTCTTCAGGAAATATTACATATTTTAATATGAATACATATTTTTCCTCGGAAAAACTACATTCTTTCATATGAATACTTAGTTTTCTTCAGGAAATATTACATCCTTTAATGTAAATACTTAAATTTTCTCGGAAATATTACATATTTTTATGTGAATAGTTATTTTCAACGGAAATATTACATACTTTAATGTGAATAGTTATTTTCCACATAAATGTTACATACTTTAATGTGAATACTTATTTTTCTTCAGGAAAGATTAGTTTCCTCGGAAATATTACATACTTTAATTTGAATACTTATTTTCTACTGAAACATTACATACTTTAAGGTGAATACTTAAATTTCCTTGGAAATATTACATATTTTTATGTGAATAGTTATTTTCAACGGAAATATTACATATTTTAATGTGAATAGTTATTTTCAACATAGATGTTACATACTCTAATGTGAATACATATTTTTCTTCAGGAAACATTACATACTTTGATGTGAATACTTATTTTCGACGGAAATATCACATACTTTAATGCGAATACGTATTTTTCACTGAAATATTACATACTTTAATATGAATACTTAAATATCCTCGAAAATATTACATACTTTAATGTAAATACATATTTTTCTTCAGGAAATATTACATACTTTAATGTGAATACCTTTTTTTCTTCAGGAAATATTAGATACTTTAATATGAACACTTATTTTCCATGGAAATATCACATACTTTAATGTGAATACTTATTTTTCACGGAAATATTACATACTTTAAGGTGAATACTTTAATGTGAAAACTTATTTTCCACTGAAATATTGAATACTTTTAGGTGAAAACTTAAATTACCTTGGAAATATTACATATTTTTATGTGAATACTTATTTTCAACGAAAATATTACATACTTTAATGTGAAAACTTATTTTCCACTGATATATTACATACTTTAAGGTGAATACTAAAATTTCCTTGAAAATATTACATATTTTTATGTGAATACTTATTTTCAACGGAAATATTACATACTTTAATGTGAATAGTAATTTTCCACATACATGCTACATACGTTAATGTGAATACTTATTTTTCTTCAGGAAACATTACATACTTTAATGTGAATACTTATTTTCCACGGAAATATCACATACTTTAATGTGAATACTTATTTTTCACTGAAATGTTACATACTTTAAAATGAAAACTTAACTTTCCTCGGAAATATTTCTTACTTTAATGTAAATACATATTTTTCTTCAGGAAATATTACATACTTTAATGTGAATACTTTTTTTTCTTCAGGAAATATTACATACTTTAATGTGAATACTTATTTTCCTCGGAAATATTACATACTTTTATGTGAATACTTATTTTCCACTGAAATATTACATACTTTAATGTGAATACTTATTTATTTTTCTTCAGGAAATATAACATACTTTTATGTGAATACTTAAATTTCCCCGGAAAAATTGCATACTTAAAAGCGGGTACTTTATTTCACGGAAATGTTACAAACATTAATGTGAATAATTAGTTTTCCTCGGAAATATAGCCAGCAACGTTGTTTGTAATGTTTTACACATTAAAGAGCATGCATATTTTGATACATTTCTTTAAATATAATTAAATCTGGAAGATAATTTGATAAACTGTCGTAAAAAGCTCACATAATCAAAATCATCACAGATAGTTTGGCGTCAGATTGACGTAAATTATGGCTTGTGATTTACAAATTCATAGTTCCAAGAAATTTAATCAAATCTCCATTATTGTTTTATTCCTTATACCGTAGTGTGTGGAAACTAATCATAATTTCTGACACACTGACTTGTTTTTGTAAAGGAACAAAGAATCTCAGACATGAATAAAAAAGAGGGGGAAAAAAACAAGCGATTCTGTATACTAGTATTTTAATTTATCACATTTATCTGATGAATGACGTTAAAACCTTATTTACTGATATCTTATAAAGAAAGTAATTATAGACCAAGATTCAAATTCATTTATTTTATTTCGATTATGAAACAACTCATTACAATGTAGACAAATCAAGCTCGAAGTCTTCTTGGGTAGAACTATTACTAAGACTATGGGGATAAAATGTCTAGCTCAGGCACATCACACGTAGCCGTGACGGGGGCCGAACCCAGTAATGGATACTCAATCACTTGATCACGAAGTCCAAATCGCAATCTTTAAAATAAATAATAAATTTAAAATTTATGTAGATATATAAAAGTAATACCGTTTGTCAAATGAATATACGAATCCTTCATAGGATTTAGGTTCGGATAGAAACGTACGTCCCAAGGAATATTGCTGTTTTGATGTGAATGAGATTTTGCCGATTTTACACGGAGATAATGATCCCTGCTTAGGGACGGGACTTTTATCCTCGCCGAAAAGAGCCATTATTTTTCTTGCATAACAAATTTTATAAAATAATTATTTTTAATGCATTATTATGTTATGTAATGTACATGTTCGTTCCAGGAAACGGACTAGAGGATTCATGTATGCTTTAACTGAGTAAAAATAAAAAATATTAAGTCAAACATAGCATTGCTAAACATATACGGTTTGTTTTATACAGTTATACTGACATTAAACAATTTAGATAAAACTTTTTTTAAGATTAAACCCGAAGCTGTCGACCTTACGTACATTAATTTCTACTTCAATATGACACATTTTGATATTTTAACTATAAAACAATATAATACAAGGGTAGTTGAACTATAATAAAAACACACAATTATCAACCACACTTACTCGCCCTTCCTCACAGAAATTAATAACGTTATTGATAACTTGAATATTGACTAAAGTATATAATTACAAACAAATTGTGTATAATTTTATTTGTTTGTATGGATTGATTGTGTGCTATAGTTATTGATATAATTATTTAAAAAAGATAACAATAACATAACAGAGCAACAGATAGGAAATATTTTTATCGTATGTATTGTTTTTACTTCATTTCAGACGTTAGGACCAGACCTCCAAAAACTGTTCATGAGACAAACATTGGGCGTACGTCTACGTTGTGACATATATTGGTTATTGTACAGAACAATAAATGAACTATGACCTGTTGCTGAGATAAATATTGGTATGCACAGAACACCAAGGAAACTATGCATGGTTGCTGATTTAAACAATGTTATATGGACGTTAATGCAGAGAACACTATGGACGGTTGCTGATATATACATTGATATGTACGGTACACAAAACTCAAGTGAACTATGAACTGTTGCTGATATAAACATTGATACGTGCGGTGAACAGAACACAAGTGAACTATAAACTGTTGATATGTGCGATGAAGAGATCACAAGTCAACTATGAGCTGTTCCTATATAAACATTAACATGTACGGTGCACAGAACACAAGTGAACTATGAACTGTTGCTGATATAAACATTGATATGTACGGTGCACAGATCACAAATGAACTATGAACTTTTGCTGATATAAACATTGATATGTACGGTGCACAGAACACAAGTGAGCTATGAACTGTTTATAATATAAACATTTGTGTTGACGTACCAAAAAAACAAGTGAACTACAATCTGTTGCTAAGACCATCACTGACATGGACGTACTCAGAACTTCAAATGAAGTATGATCTATTGCTGAGTCCGTCACTGATGTGGACGTACACATAACACATGGCGCACTGGGGCCTTCAGAACAATGAAAGATTTATGGAAACAATATCAACATACAGACAATCATATTGGTTTTACTTCTCTTAAAAGGTTTTCACACAAAGACGTCATAGACTTGATTAAATTTTGAAACACATTTATCCCTTGTTGGAAATACTTCTGAAAGGCGTATTGAAATGGTAGAAAGAGAGACAGCAAGCAAACGTGATTTTGGATTACGCTAACTGAAAGGTAATTTCGTATTGTGTCTTAATTAATAGTAAAAGGTTTTAATTTTCCGTTCTTGTATTTCTGAAATTAGAAAGCTACCAACACAAATAGTGTCAATGGGAACAAAACGTAAAAAGTAGTATAAATGACACTACATTAAATAAAGTGTACTGATATGTAAGCTTAATGTGTAATTGTTACCAGGCTAAATCAATATGAATAAAAGCACAATTATTTACAATCTAATCAGATGGAAATAAGAGTTTTAGTTATTATCTTATTAGAAAACACTGTTCTAAATAAGTGCAATTTTAACAATACCATGTTGGAATGTAAGTGGATCGTTCAAGTCACTATTTGGTATGTTATATAATTATAGCATAAGTAGATCTGTCTTTTTCTATTAATTGGTATAAATATTTAGTGAAATTATTTGAAAATGCAAAGCAATTTTTTTCGAATAATATATGTTTTATTATGCTGAACGGAACAGCTAACCAGCTACTGTTGTGTTTCCAACACATTCCGGAAAATATTGTGTAGCGTTATTTTATAAAATTTGTATTCGATATTAACATACTTATGTATTGATCATGGTTATCCTAGCTGCTCTTTCTCATTAACAGAAATCGCTTTGATACATTTTGAGAAAATAAATTAAATGTCAGCTGGCGCGTTAGCTGTTTCGTTCAGTTTAGTTTAGCTCTACATGTATATATTTATTCTCTGAACGGACAAAGACAAGGAAGGTGTATGTCGTACGCATCCTTACTAAACTAGAGGAGAAGTTTTTCCATTTAATTGAGGGTTAACTTCCATATCGTTTCCATTGGTTCAGTTTATTCTACTTATTTACTAAGATATTGAGATTTTTACGATATTGAAATATGAGACTTATTCAGTAAAACACCGCAGCGTGGTCTAGTGATTGAGCGTCAGCCTCGCCTGTGTAAGGTCATGGGTTCGATTCCCCGCCGAGTCATACCAAAATGGAACTCGAAGCTTCCTCAGTGTTTAGAGAATAGTTCTAAGTCTGGTCGGCCCGGTGTCAGTAAAATATGACTGGGTGGAGTATCGTTCTGTGTTTGCGGCATGATACTGCAGTGTGGCCATGCTCAGAATACTATCGCAAGTAGATGCTGAAAAAAACAACAACAACAGCAACAACAACAACAAAAAAAAAAAAAAAAAAAAAAAGACAACAAAAATAGACAACAAAAAAATTCAGTTAAAGTACATTTAAAGCAATATATGGGATGTTGAGATAAGTTTATTTTTATACAATAAAAGATTCATTCAATAAAACGACATTTAAAATAAGATACAGGATTCTTAGATTTAATTAAACGAATAGCAGTACAGCAGAAAATACGAAATTTAAATAACCATAAATAATTGCGAGGTTTTGAATTAAATTTGAAATATTGATTATGATTTTGAGAGAAAAGATAAGTGGACATATTCGCTTCTTTAGGCAATGCGTAACTGCTTTTTAAAATAGACTGGACCACAAAGCAGAAAATTAAATGTCATGTGCGTTAGAAGTGCTACTCATTCTTAAGTGATGAATAGTTAATTAACAAAAACGGCAAAAGTTGTGTTAGGGTTTATCTATGTGTGTTCTGGAAATACATTTGAATCTTCGGGATTGTGCAGTGTAAAGTTACGAATTGTGTATGTTGTTTGGTGTTCGGCATCTCTTTCAACATTCTGCAGTTATATCGCAATATTGTTTATTTAATCACAAGATTCATTTAAACTAATTTTATTTTACATCGATTGTGACAACAGTTAGACAAATCACGCTCGAGAACCAGCATAAGCATAAGCGGTTAAAGTGTCTTGCACAAGGACATAACACATAGCTGTGGCGGAGGATCAAACCATCGATCACTCGGTCTCGGATTAGATGATCTACCACTGGGTCACGTGCTCCATAATCACATAATTGTAAGCACTGACACTGACCTGGGCAATCATATCATAAAATATTATCTATATGCTGAACGTGAAACCATATTTGGTTTGACCGAGTCAATTACCAATCTCAGACATTCTTGCTTGTGTTAAGAAAATATCGATTTATTGAACTGTATACATTTTAGCGAAACACTGAATCAATCGTTTATTGTACACGTTATAGTGAAAGGAATATTATAAAAGAAGAATTACATGTACAAGAATGCTCATTTTAGGAATAAATTATATGTGATGACTGTTTATTAGATGCAAACATGTAGCACGTGCAAAATGAGTAAAAAACCCGATATACCTTGCTCGTTGCATGAAAGTTCATATCTCATGAATGCCCAGCATATTATTGCATCTAGCTATTACCAGCAAATACTATTTATCAATTAATGAACAAGACATTTACGAGTCTGTGTCGACTATTAAATCATTTTTGCAACGAGTTAAATAAACCCAATGACAATTGAGCACAAATCTTATATTCCTTTTACCACACAACCAATTTCCTTTTAATATGCCATTAAAGAACTAAAATACGTAGTGCTTATCGTATGTCATCAACGTCTTACGACAACGTCATGCCAATGATTATTTTATCGAATAATTCAGAAAGTAGCTCGTCATTTTACATTCGAGAGACGAGCGACGATTCGGTAGTGGTGTTATACTTGATTAATGAAAAACGTATGCCATAGGTTTATGCCACTCCTATATCGGCAAGTTACAGTACACGTATGCCATGGGTTAATGCCACTCCCATATCGGCAAGTTACAGTACACGCTATAAACCTATAATGAAATTCCAACAAAGTTAACTTATAGTAATATAGTTAATATAGTAATTTACGTGCGATTGAAAGACGTTGTTAAAACGCAAACGCTATATTAGTGTATTGTATTTCTGACTTACCAATAACTTGATGTTTTTAGATAAATATCATTAACATGTAATTGCTATCACGTTTACAAAGACTAATGCCTAATTGATATAACCCTTTACAGAGAGTTCAGTATGACAGACACAGACGAAGAAATAGAGCAGCTGTCAATGAACGACGAAGAAATAGTTCAAACGTCCTCTAAAACCTACCTCACTCAAACAGCTAACAATGAGCAAGAACGCATAGTTGATGTATTACGTGAAGAAACCACTCTGGAAGAACCTCCACGGGACAAGGGAGTGGCTCGTGTCGTGGCGTGTGCCGCAGTTGGCTTTTTGCTTGTGTGTTTTGCGATGGTGGGCATATCCCTTCTAATGTCTAAGAATATTGATACAATAGGTAAGTTAAATGTGTTGGTGTGCAATTTAAAATTTATCTACATTAGAATTAAAAAAACATATATGTCTAAATAATATATTAAAAACACGGTACCAATAACAACATTTTCATTATTTAAATCTATTTATTTCATTTATTGTGTTTTAATTTTAAATACATGTAGCTACTATAAATCATTGACATATACATACTCTCTCATTTCATGTTATATATTCATACATTATATGCGATTTTGAAAACATGTTTTCGAAGATAAAAAAAGCGTAGAAACATTGGAAGTCCACGTAAGACACACCCACTCGCTGTTAAAGTATACACATTGTCACACGAAATAACACATTTACTGCCACATGTATAATAAAGGCAATGTCAAATATGTTCATCTAGTCATTAGTGTTAAAGTGCTTCTACCGAGGGACGGACCGGCAGCACAATCATCCTAGTAAGAAAATAATCTTTAATCTTAAAATACTACGACTGAGAAATACAATGCTTCTTGCAATGTTTTCTTCATTTGTTTTCTCGAAACAAATTTATAGACTGTTTCTGTTGGAATTGTACGGGACTATTCTTATTCGCTGATGAAAGCATCTGTCTGTTTTATTTAATTATCAGAATGTAGAGTAGATTCATTAACTTGAGAAAAACATGCTTGTGGAAGCCGAGGAAGTGTACTCGTTAGATATTGTTATTTAAAAGCTCATACACTGCAGCGTGGTCTAGTGGTAGAGCGTCCGCCTCGCAAGTGGAAGGTCGCGGGTTCGATCCTCGACCGGGTCATACCAAAAATGGTACTAGAAGCTTCCTCGATTGACGCTCAGGAAAGTTGTAGGTCTGGTCGGCCCGGTGTCAATATTAATGTGACTGGTTGGGGTACCATACTATGTGTCTGGGGCATGATACTTCAGTGTAACAGCGCTCAGAATACTGCATCAAGTAGACACCGTCGCGATATGACTAAAAAACCATACAGCAACAACATACAACATTAAAAACTCATGTAAATGTCTAGAATGCATGTGATGAAAGCAATATGATGGACAACACTAACTATCTTGTCGACACGTTTCCATTTTGAACTGGTATATAATAGTTAAAACAACCGAGTTTTGATCATTTATATAGTAAGTTATATATGGAATATAACGTTGGAATGATAACATAAAATAAAACGCATATTTCAACGTTCACCTATGATGTGACGACGTCGGGAGTGTGAGGTGAGCAAAGTGTAAACTCCCAGTGGCTGTGTGTTACTATTCTGTATAATCAGTGTGTGAATGCCGTTGAGGTGGTTATGTCCTTTGAATGCTACGTCTCCTACTGGGCACGTATTATTCCTATTTTGGAATAAAAAATGTAAAAATGTGTCGTTATATAATATGGTCTTAAGATCAAACATGTTTACGTACAGGAAATTAACCACGAAATTTTACTTCTGTATTGTGTCAGAATTGTATGTACCTCTAATCTAGAAGTGCAGAAAATGGTTCCTCCGTGGTCGAGCGGTATCAGCCGTTGTTGTCTAATCACAAATGGCACCTCATCGCTGAGGCCGTGGGTTCGATCATAGCTTGCTCAAAAACTTTATGTGAGAAAGTTTGCAAGAAGCATTTGATCTATTTGATTCATTTTGATGTCTTTCTCCTACAATAAAACTAAATAAGCAATATATAACCTGTTATGAGTTGAAAATGGCTTTAAATCTCTTTTTTAAGAAAAGAACTTAGGAGCATAAATTTAGGTCGAAGGATCGTTAGGTGTTTGTCAGATATTTGTTGAAATAGATAGTAAATTCTGATTGGGATTGGCCATTGATATTCTCTGAATATAAATATATTGTTTTCGTTGTTTTTGGAACGCAGATAATAGCACCTTTTCAAGTGTGTACCATATGATATTGACTTAACTTAGATTAATTGTTATTTATATTTGTCCTGCTCAGCAGTAATTACTATTAAACTTTAACAATGCGTATATTGAATCAGTCAGTCAACCCGTACTGGTATTCAAAATATTTGACTTCAACCGGAATGATACTATTTACTATAATAACAATTATAATTGGCCTAGCCTTAATTTCCACGTGACCTATTTTCTTCATTTTTGGTATTCAAAATAATTGACCGAACTCAAATGTGATTTCCTATAAAGTTGTATTTCTTAACAGATCTGTAGTGTTTCAGTTGCTTAGTAACTATGATTTATACTAGTCTGCATATCTTAGTCCGACTGTGTATCAAAATCATATTATATTACAGCTGACCTTTATAAAGACATTTTCTAGACGAAATAAATTTACACAAGCTGTTCGAAAACAGTTTGCATGATTTAACATTCAAATGTTGTTCAGCACAAACGCAAATTAGCTGTTTAACCTTTAAAAATCACGACCGAAAGTTGTGAAAACATTATTTATTATAGAAGTTTTGTTCGGCGAAACTTTAATTAACTTGCCTTTTAGAAGTGAACTCATTTTCAAAATGAAAACAGTTTCTTAAAATCTTCTAAGCAATTAAATTAGCGTCGAAACAAATAAGGTTTGCACGCTATTAACCACGGAGCAATACGCCACAAATACGCGTGCCCGGTTTGAGGATATGTTATTTTAAAACGCATTTCCACTTTTTTTTTACCCAAACTACAAACCATTTTCAGCAACTATTTTTCATCAGATACGATATGCAATTTACATTAAAACCACGATCACGCTATCGGTTCTGAGGTTTTATTTATATGACGCTTTGATTAAAAAATTATGTCGATTGAATAAGAAATAAAAATAATTTCTCTGCCACACACATTATTTTCTATGGTTATTAGACAATTATAGATAAATTCACAATGTATAAACCATGTCGGATCGTCTCGAAGATAGATTGGCCACGTTCATCTTTATAAATAGTAAATCATATACCAATAATTCAACTCCGGGAAATTTGCAGTCAACTATGATAGCCATGGAGGAAATAATGAAAATGAAATAAACAAAATCACTGGTATTTGTAGTTTTACGATTCTTGTTTAATTGTGATCTATATATTTAATATTTCATGTCTTTCTTGTAATTTTTGTTCTGTTTGGTTTTTAAGATCGATTTATAATTGACTGTAAAATGTAGCTCTAGATTTAATGATGTGAAGTGACATTGAGTTTTAAATCTAAAAAATGATATTTATTTTTTTGATAGCGGAAAACATAACTGCGTTTCAAGAAGAGTTTCTAATTTCGATCAATAAACAGCTAACACTTCCATCAGATTGAGCTATATTATACAAAATTATAAAATGATATTATTAACGTTTGGCCTGCTGCAATGATCTTTGGTATAGAATACGTGTTCTAAAAATGGCAAGATGGCTGTACACACTATACGATCAAATTAAGCAATTTATGAGAGCGAGAATAAAATGCCAATACGGTCAATGTTTCCTGGTGAATTTACTTTAGCACATGCTATGCAGAACTTGCATGTCTTTGATACTTAGTTGATTACTGTAACGCCTGGTTTCGGAAAACCGTTTGTGTTACTCGTTAGTTAAATGACATTTGAAACAGCAATAAGACGATTTACAACCGTGTGCCAGTTTTTCTCTCTGACAATCAGCGCTTCTGGTTTACTGATGTATCCAGTCTCGACAATCGGAATTGTAAAATAAGCATTTTTTTAATAACTGTAGGCACCATTGTCCTTACATAAACCAGTTTCTATGGGATGAAGTGAATAATCCTCATAACTAAATTTTAATATAAATAAAAATAAAAATAATAAACACATTGGAATGTAATAATTTAACTTGTATTTATCAAATAGAAATGTGAAATACTGATTGATGATGTTATTGTATGGTGTTTAGCGTCGCTTTCAACAACATTTTCATTCATATCGCGAAGGTGTCTTTTTGAAACATAATGTTTAGCGCTGCCACAATGTATCATACTGCACACATTTACATTATACTGACACCGGGCTACAACTGCTGAGCGTTCAGCTTCTTGAAAATGTGTTCAAGTCTTTGGTAAGACACGGTGGAATATCGAACACACGACCTTCCGCATGCGACGCCATTGATTTTTATACACAGTCTTTAGAAAAATGTTATTACACTTGTTAACCAGGTGTAAGCTCAGTTTTTCTGACAAACATTCCAATATTGTCGTCAAGTTTATCATTTATTCTTGGTATATCGTCCCATTGGTGGGTACCAAAGTCTTCTTGTTTCATATAAACTTGGAACCTTATTACTCTGATATGACGATATGCACTTCACTTATTATATATTTTATATATTGATGATGTTTATGCTGATACTAGGGCTGTTTACGCCGAATACTACGTCTTCTGTCAGATAAATCTGTTGTTTTACAATTTACTATGTAACTTACAGCCGATAAATTAATATTAATCTTAGTACGCGCGCGTCAATGATATTTGTAACACTACTAGCCCAACGCACATTAAACAAGACTTGTATGCTTCATAACTTAAGTAGTTATAAAAATGTTTAACGGATGCCCTTCGTGTAATGGTACATCATTACGGGAAGCTGAAGGACGCTTGTACCCTTCTTTTAAAGCCAATATTGTATCTATTGACCTTGTTATGATCTTACAGTGGAACTTATTCAGTATTGCTGCTTGAGATTATTAAGATATAAACTTTAAGATGTAAGGAGAATGTTCATATTCGTTTGTGTTCGTCTCTTGGTTGCGTTCGGTGCTTACGATTGGTCTTATCACGCACTATGTTTAGAATTGTGAGTCGACCCCTTAGAACACCAAATTGATATGTGTCTATGAAACATAAAGGAAATAGCTCTTTGATGCCGAATTGAGTAACTTACCAGATAAGAGATACGATTCTTTAAGTCTCATTTTGCACTGTTCTACATATAGAGACATGCAATTCTGGAAGACTGAACACATTACTGATTGTTCTAAAAGCACCTTGTTTCCGTAGATTGTCATCTGTTGCGCAAATTCTTGCAGTGTATCACTGCGCATCTTCAAACAGTTATAGCACCCAGTGTCAGCCGAACTTGGCACAACGCATGACTATGTTCCATTCTTCTCATCTGTAAAAAAAACAAAACATGTCGAGCATTTAAAGCATTTAAAAAAACGATGCCAAACCAATTCACACAGCTCTAATTTCTCGGGCGTAATAATCTTGTTACCGTCATCTGGGGGAGATTATTCTTAAGTGAAACCTTTAGTACATATAATACTTTACTACCCAATGACAGTACTTACGTGTTAGTACAAACAATGGTTCTTTTGTGGGAAAATGAAATATGGTGCAAAGTCTCCTGAATTACTTAAACGTAATGTTAAATGATAGTAGTATAATCTTTCGAAATCAAGGTCGTGCCATTTTATTTACCACGTATATAAATAATTCAAATGGACCAACAAGACAATTTATAAACGCATTTTTTAAATTGTTCATGCATCGAATAATAAACGTTTTAGTATCTGACAAATCCCACAAATGTAAAAATGTTTTATAAGGACATGCGGAAATTTTGATAAAATTTCGTGATTTTTTTTAAGGAAACTTATTCATCGATATGATGTAACTAAGGCATTGAAATCCCCGAGTCTGTATGAAAACCCTTATATTTCCATTGTCAAAGAGCCATTTATCTAATAAAAATTAAATGTCAAAATTTTTTACTTACGTGTGGCTTTATATAACAAAAATGTATGACTGAGAAATAAGGTCAGGAAATATCATTTCTGTACTATTGATCTCGAGGCTGTTTAATTTCTATTTCCAAAACTAGCGTGACGATACTACATGTAGTTTTATACAGAAACCTCTTAAATATGAACATTCAAGTGGTGATATCGAGAAATTAAAAGTTTAATATTGTTATAGGTTTATGGGTGTCAGTATTAAATTGATCCGTGAATATAGGTTAGAGATTTCAACAGGTCTTTAAAGCTAGCAATTTCTATAGTAAATCACATAACTTATCTGAAATGGAAAATTCTACCCTCTTGTACGTGTTACAATTCAAATGCGAATAAAACAGAAAAATGAAAATCTACATTATCCTGTTTTAATACTAATATGGATTGTACAGAAATTTGGTTAGTAGACATGTTTCTATTTTCCATAGATAATTAATACCTGTACAAATACACAGTGACCTGAAGGGATATAACTCGTTACGTTTTGTACTTAAATAATTATCCGAGTAGTGTACCCTGTTAACAGGTACACAAATCAATATCGGACATAAAGTTGCCACAAGTGATTTGATTGGCTGCAATTATAAAATAAGACTGCAATAAAAACAATGTTCAAATACATAAAGTATTACAATAAGAAGTGTTGCTATTTACAATTACGTCACGTATGAATTGTAAAAAATAATCATTATTTGGACGTTGGTTCTCTTGTGTTTTTATAACATTTTTATTTTTTTCGTTTATTTTATATTATTATTATTCTTTGCAATAATCAAGTGCATATTTTGTAACGTAATTCATTAATGAATAAGTCATAAACTTGTCGTGATATAACATTTGTGCAATTTGGATATAACGATAAAAAGGGAGATAAATCGCATAACTATGTTGAACTGCTGATATCATATTTTTTTATCGTTATCTCCCTTTTAAGTATGTGTTTTGGGGAAATGGTACATCATAATTTTATTTGATTCTGCAATTATTTTATATAAAACAACAACAACTACGTCAGATATAAAAAAAGTTTTCATATTGTTTATATATGCAGCTAGCAGAGGTTTTATACAAATGTCATAGTTTTTTTTTATCAATGTACGAGGTGTGTCAAAAACGTTCGTAGACAGTCACTTTAATACTTATCCGTGGCCATACATACTTTTTGTAAAACTATTAAATATAATGCATAAGACGTTTTCTGTGATAATTTGGTGACAAATTCCAACTTAACTTTAAAGTCACATACTCTTTTTTCTATAAATATTACTCTTTTGCGGCGAGATCGAACCTTACACAAATAATGTTTATTGACCCGACATTGCAATTGCATGTATATGGCTTGAAAGCTTTGTATTTCCCACGTTAGCCTTGACGTTGATTAGACGTCATTTCCTGCAATTTTCTTTGCTATAAGACAAGTGAAAGAGAGAAAATAGACACTTATTGTCTGCGTCAACTGAATGTTTGACGTAATTTGACGAAGAAAACCAGCACAGAGTTATGAAATTGGTGTGTCTCAATGAAGACACACCAAACCAAAACTACGAACGTGTCCAGTGTCCCAAAGGGAAAGCATTATAAGTGTACACATTGCATATACGGTTCTCCACTGGAATAACAACGAACAAAGATGACGACATAACCGGCTATCGTGACGTCAGCGGCAGATATCGTTAAATCCAATATTGAAATGTATTGAACGCGTACTGTTTAATATAAAGTTTCTTAGGAACAAATATGAGTGTAAGCCTGCCATTGTTTTTTGTTCTTTATTCAATAGTAGAGATCCAAAGAAAAAAGTAAAACATGTAATTGTTTGTCAACCTCTGCAATACCAAAAATGTGATGAATAAAGTTACTGTACATTCGAACGATTATTTACACTAATGGCCATATCACAAAAGTAAATTAGGGGTGGGGTAAATTTAATTGTATATTTTGATGTTTCATGGGAATTTGATACCTTAAACTATTTTGAACTGATGTAATGTTTGAAACGAAAAGGAATTAGGAGGACATGTGTTGCTTTGTATTCAAATGTATGTGCTTGTGTCGGCGTACACGTCAATGATGTAAACTAACTATAACTTTATTATCTGAAGGTGACATAGTTGTTATGTATGCAGATGACTTGGCAAACGTTAGTGGTACTGTTATATGGTTACAGCAACGCGTACATATAATTTCTTCTTCTTATGCTAGAACTTGAATGAACTATAATCTACAAAAGATGATAACAGTTGTTTTCAGGAATAAAACTACAGTAAGACAAAATGCAAATTTGTTTTCAAATAAGATATTACAAACCACAGTTTCTAAGTGGGATTTTATATCCAAAATAGATTTAGTCTGATGCAAAAACCTGTTTAGCAATCATAAGCTAAGATAGCAATAATTGAATTACAATAAAATAGTATTTGTCATTTTGAAGATTTAAAAAACAACAACATAATTATATATTTCCATGTAAAGTGGAAATGATATCCACACCAATGCTACATATGATAAGTTAGATGAAGGTGGGTATGTTGTTATAACCCTATGATAATCTTTACATGATGATAATAGTAATACTACTAAATGTTTCATGGTAATGTTGATAACTATTCGTGGTGTGTGTTAAACTAGTGCTTACATGTTAGGTTTGAAATTACGATTTAAAAAGTACCAATTAGTATAATATAATTAAGTTAAAAATACATTTTAAATCATTGTTGTTTTAGATTACCACACACGTGCGCACTATGGTGCATTTTAAATATTTCCAAGTTCTATAATATGATTCTGCATACATACTGGTGTATTTCTATATTAATTTCTCGCTTGAATTATTCTTATTGTTGTTTATTGACAAAACATATTACTCTTGTACTATGGCACTTATATAATTTATGTTAAAGACGTGTCAGTTGATCAGGTCTTGTTTTCTTTGTACAATGTTAATATGTTTGGGAGTCAGTAGGTCAGCCCTGGACAGTGTCAAAGGAGAGAACGCGTTCACAGCATCTGTGATAAGAATCGCTATTGTTTATACATGATATGCTGGGAGTATGTTGGTGAACCTGAGTTCAAGCAGTTAGAAAACTGATTTCGCCCAAACAACATCTCTCTCTATAAAATTGTGAAATAAATAGTTCAAAACTTATTTTGAGTTATATTCCCCAAATATAACATAATGTACACTGTGTTAATCTGAAACAAAATTAAATGAAATTTCCACGTGTTATTTTAATATTGAACTATAAACTCATTAGATAATAAAACGCAATACAGGAAGAGATATGAAAACGCAATGCAGGTAGAGATGATAAAGCGCAATACAGGTAGAGATATGAAAACGCAATACAGGTAGAGATATGAAAACGCAATACAGGAAACGCAATACAGGTAAAGATATGAAAACGCAATACAGGTAGAGATATGAAAACGCAATACAGGTAGAGATAATAAAGTGCAATACAGGTAGAAATATGAAAACGCAATACAGGAAAGGCAATACAGGTAGAGATATGAAAACGCAATACAGGAAACGCAATACAGGTAAAGATATGAAAACGCAATACAGGTAGAGATATGAAAACGCAATACAGGTAGAGATATGAAAAGGCAACATATCTAGTAGAGCCTATACATCTATGTCTTACAGTAATTATTGACTGTTGATGTTTTGGCTGTTTACTTGAGACGTTACTGAATAATGTATTACCTCCTGCACTGGTGTCACTTTTTCATTTCCAAGTTAATCCACTCTAACGCCGGGGTCACGTTTTCATATCTATTGAGTGTCTGCAATGACCCGAAGACGAACGTGCTGGTCGGCTTTACAGCGGTTGTATTACAGATACGTATGTTGAACAGATGAAGATTTGTTTACGATCTTTTCTTGAAATATTTGAAATTTGACGGCACGTCTATCTATTAGTGATATTTCCCGATTAGTTCTTCTAACGTGGTGATTATTTTCAAATATTTATTATTTCAATTTTCAAGAAAAATTAAGTTTTTAGCAAAATTGCTTCTTGGGTTCCGACAAACTAATTCCGACGTGTTCTACTAAGTAAACACAAAGATGATATACGTTATGTTTTAACGCAGATTACATTTCGTCTGCTCTGGCCAATGTTATTTTCGGATAAATCAAAACTGTTTCATTTGGACTCATGTTTCATATTTGTTTTCTTAGATTTCAATCAGTGATCACGATTTACAAGTTGAAATGACAAACTAGATATGCGAAAAGACATAGACTTGGCACCAGTTATTATTGGATTGGTATTTCTATCAATATAGTGTGTAATTGTAACCAAAATACATCAACGAAATTGTTCAATGCTATATTGCGAAACAGAATGATAAATTACATTAAGGATATAATTGCATCAAATTGAATTCTGGCCAAGCCATGGATTAACTATCGATCGGTGTATTCCCCATAAGTTGTGGGCCCAGCAGAGACAATATTCACACGCCATACTTACTGGTCAGGTATACCACTGCATACAGTTTAGATATTGTATGATCGATCGGTGTATTCCCCAGAAGTTGTGGGCCCAGCAGAGACAATATTCACACGCCATACTTACTGGTCAGGTATACCACTGCATACAGTTTAGATACTGTATTATCGATCGGTGTATTCCCCAGAAGTTGTGGGCCCAGCAGAGACAATATTCACACGCCATACTTACTGGTCAGGTATACCACTGCATACAATTCAGATATTGTATTATCAACTTTGCTCAGCAGATAATAAAGTTTACTAATATAATTTGCTTGATAATAATTCTTGTAACAGTTGAAACAATAATCGGCATATATTATGTGAATATACTTTATTGCTCCTAATGCATCAAATGCCTGGCATTTCTGCCGTACGAAAAAACCACACAAAACAAAACATTCAAGTTCCGGTTGTATAAACGTCTCATACATAACTAAATTTTTGCACTGCTCTACGTCTAGAGAAATGCACTGAATACCAAACCGCTTCACACAGCTCTAATTTCTTGGGCGTAACTTGATGCTTCCGTCATGTGAGGGAGGTAATTCTTAAGTAAAGACTTTGAAGAGTATAAATGGTCATGACATGTTACTGAAATCTTTGTCGAACAAACTTTTACTATTTTTTAATATAAAATATTCCTTTTGAATTCACGCATCAAAATAAGATGGCGGTCGCACATGCATAAATCAGCTTTGGACGACTCGAAAACTCGAAGAACTTCCCAAAATATTAGCCACCGTGCCTTAAAAAGTTAATAGAAAAAATTCTAGAAGAAGAAATACTTTGAAAATGTAACTTCATTGTCGCCTAAGACTTATCTATCTGACTGCATATCCATTTTATTGTATATGTCAACATTTCATAACTTCAGGGTCTAAAAACATGCCATATATGGATAAAAAGTTGTTTTTCAGCAAATAATGCTCTGCTTTGTAGCTAAATTATATATTTATTTAACTTCTTGTTATATCTATAACAGGCACTTATTAATATTTGTAGGTGCCCAACTATAATTTGCATATTACTGACTAACCATGTCCCCATTTTCAATAATTTAATAAATAACATACTTGTGTGTATGCATTAAATTTATTATCGCCTATTAATAAATCCCCTTTATTAAGCATATATTAAATTCCAATACTGTTTTGTTCTTTTTAACAATTTAGATAGCAAATGAAAGTAAAGTGTGTATGAAAGCGACTTTGAAACAAGGAAATAAATCAATGAATGAAAATGAGACATAATATGGTTTATATCTGGCTGATCCGCTAAGCATATTCCGAAGAAACGGTCGATTAAGCCCGTCCCTTTACGACAATGCAGATTTAAATCAATATAACGATTTTATCGCGATAAGAAATACTTATCGTGAGAATACAGACTGACGTGTTAATTTACACATTTTCCAAAACTGTCAGCAGAAAATGGGCCATTAAAATAGAGATAATGTAATATGTATATGAAATATAGAAATTCTCATAATGGAGAATGTTATACTGTTGAATGGGAATAAAAACTTTACACATTCAATAATAGATGGTGAAAAAAAACATCAATTTCAATGACAAATATCTGTGTTTTGTTATGACAAACATGGTGTGTTTTTATTTGCAAAGAAATATCAAAGAAAAACCGAAAGAAATCAGCTTAATGCTGAGAAATTATAACGCGAAATTGTTAAGGTAGATATGTGTGCTAGTAAGGTCCAGCTGCATAAATATCAATAATTAGGAGAACAAAGTGACAGCAAATCTGTTCGATCTCATTGCCCTATTTGTTTAAATGTTTAAGCTTCACATATGATTTTGTATGTGACAGATTCTCTATTTTACTCTATATTTACAGGTTTTAAATACAGTGTTTCCCTTAGAAACCGACATATTTTGAAAAAGATAGTTAATATGTCCTCAGAGCGTCTGCTGAATTGATTAGGTTCTTGAAAGTTTCACACAACATTTAATTTCGCACTGCTCTACATATAAAGAAATGCAATTCTGGAACACTGAATACATTACCAATGGTTCTAAAAGTGCCTTGTTCCCATAGAAAGATAGTCCTCTGTTCGTCCAATTATGCAGAAAATAACACGGGTTGACACGGTTGTTTTTTCACAATGTAGATGGTACTCCTTCATTTTTTTGGTAATTCTGCCCATTTGTTGCAATGCATCAATGCCCTTTTTTAAACGGTTATTGCTTCATAAAACAGTATCCAATGCCACCCAAACTCTACATAAACTATGAAAATGTTCCAACGCTCTCATATGCACAATGAAATAAGACAAGTTTATGCATTTGCAACATAAATAATGCCCAACTGCTCTACACAGCTCTAATTTCTTGGGCGTAACAATCTTGTTGCTTCCGTATTGTAAGGGAGGTTATTCATAAGTGAATCATAAACCGTACTAAAAAATTCAAAAACCTGCTGTTACTCAAATTTACAATATAAAAAATCAATTTCATGGTATACATATTTTCCATACAAAAACATCCATCATATACTTGGTGTTCCAGCATCATCACAGAACTAACACAGAAAGTGCAGAGTTTTCTATACATATTTATTTTTACATTCTTATAACATATTTCGTTTAAACTTTAATTAACTATTTTAACACATATGCACGCTTTAAAAAAATAGTCAGGACGGGTCTCCTATCTTAAAGCCTAACGCCGAATCTCCCTGCCTCTCAAATCCCGACTCTGAACCTGACTTATTCTTACTGCCTCTCCAGTCCAATTCATTACAAAACATTATAACAAATCATGCTCATATGAAAAAATATATTTCTCTCATAGAACTGTATGTCAAAATCAATATTCAAACCAAATGAAGCTTTGCCACCTTACACGAATGCTTTTATAATTTACTGTGGAGAAAAACTGTATAAGAATTATTTTCTTTCGTTTCAGTCCTTTCACTATGTATGTTGTGAAATATGTTGTGCATTAAAAATAAATAAATCATGCTTAAAACCTTAATCAACTAGTATTAAGCACGTGTACCTGATTTATTTACGATACAGACAAATGTTGAGTACCTGGTGTAAAACATCATGGATCTGGTTTGTTTACCGTAAATAAACTACTATAGAAAAAGTTATGTATTTACCATACAAACACACATTTAGTAACTTGGGTGTTTACCACACAAAATGTCGTCATTGACCTTGTGTTCTCACGATACAAAAAAACAACACCAAATGCTTAGTGCATTAACCATGAAAACATCTTGTATCTGATGTATTTACCATACAAACACACATTTAGTAACTTGTGTGTTTACCACATAAAAAACGTCGTCATGGACCTAGTGTTCTCACGAAACAAGAAAGCAACACCAAATGCTTAGTGCATTAACCATGAAAACATATTGTATCTGATGTATTTACCATATAAAACAATTCTATCAAGTTCCTTGTGTGTTAAATTATACAAAAAAAACCCATCAAATACCTGATACTTTTACCAACCAAAAACATCAAATACCTGGTGCTTTTACCAACCAAAAACATCAATTTCCTGGTGCTTTTACCAATCATCAAGAACCTGCTCCATTTACCATGCAAAATACAACATTAAGTACATGGGCCCTAGGTAGTTTTAGGTTTGGAATGGTATCAAAGTGGGTCGCAGAGCATCATGTGAGAAGACAATAGCTGACCCAGCATATTCTGCAACAAGAAATCATTCATTGAGTCTAATACTGCGAATTGTAATCGCAGATGTTTTTAGCAGTTGAGGACTTCTTACTTTAAAACCTGAAAATTGATATTACAGCTCTGTTTTTATGATAAAAAACTGGTCAACCATTTATTGTGCACTTTAGAAGAAAGACACTCTTACAATTTTGCCGACAGTTGATATTACAGTGAAATACCTATATGAGGTTAGAGCTAAGCACAACTGTTTAGTGAAACCCTTACTTACAGCGCAGACAATATTAGCTTTTGGCACAGTTTCACATCGGCGTGATATTTGTTGCATAATAAGATCCTAGATTTATAAAAGGAGATCGATTGGCATAGCTTACCTTGTTAACTATAATATTCAAAATTGAAAGTTTTATTGATTAGTTTGACTGCTTTGTTTCTTAATTCTCATAAATGTTAACCTACACATAAGATGCAAAGCAAACCAGTACACATAGGTCAGTTTATATATCTTTGCTCAGTAAAACGAGTTTGTTGGATATATATTTTACGGAAGGCGAGCGTGGATTAAATGTTTCAACACTGTCTCTCTGAGTCAAACGTTATTTTTCTAAAGGTAGTGATAGTTATGAAAACGTAAACAAAGAGTATTTAAACGTTTGTTGATTATGGGTTACATGCCAGGAATGCCACAGGAAAAGCATGACTATTTTAAATAAATCTAATCAGATGATGTAAAATTACGAACTGGCATGCATATCTAAGCTTGTCTTAATTCTGATTGATTCCAGCACGCGAGTTATATATACGTACAGTAACTTTAATCTAACAATCGGCGTATCAATAAAAACTAAATCACAATTCTTTATACTTTTTTTTGCACCACTACATTTATAGATTTGGACGAGTTCATTATAAGAAGGTTAATGTGTTTGTATGTTAATTACACCAGTAGTCTGTAGAGCGGACCCAGCTACCCGATTTGGTCCATTAAATAGCGGCACTTTGAGCACGTTGATTGGTCAATTGCTTCGGGGACAGTATAAATGACGTCATCGTTTAGTAAGCATACCATTGCTATGAATTATGGGACAGGCGAAGAATAACCTACTTTTTCCACTGGGGGTAATATACCTGATTCCGAAGAGAGGTTATGGGATAGAGTAGTGCTGAACATTAAAAATATACACGTTGTCTCTTAATTGATAATGTACAAATGCTTTTTTTTCGAACTTTTCATTATTATTAAACTAATACAGTTAGACAGAAACCTTATGTTCAAACGCTGTTGTTTGTATGACTTTGTCATCAGTATTTTAACAATTATTGTTCCGAGAATCTAGTACTAGACACACATCTTTTCGTTGCAAGTCTCTATTTCTCCACATACTCAGAGATAGGGAACACATTGCCATAACATAGAGTGCATGACCGACCATTTTTATTTGAACATGTCAACTGTATACATGTATCAAATTTAACCTACTAAAATATATCCCTGTAATCTAACCATGATCATGTTTTGAGATTGCATTGGATTTTCATATACACAATTTCTTCGAACATGTTCAGTTTTACTTCTAATCCTCTGTATAATCCAAATATGCAGGAAACCAATTGGGATTGCTAGGCATGCTTTTTAACAATTTCGAAGGTTTGATGAGACCACTTCATTTTTGACACTGCTACCCATTTGTTTCAGAACATCACTACGCATCTATAAACTATTATAGCTTCATTAAACATTACGCAATGTCATCCAAACTTGACAGAACTCGTGAAAATGTTCCTATATTCTAATATGTACAGTTGACAGTTATATGCATATTCAAAACAAATAATGCCCAACCTATTTACACAGCTCTAACTTGCTGGTTGCAAGACTCTTGCTAACGTCATGTATGAAAGGTAATTCTGAAATGAGACCTAAAGCAGACGTAGCATTCACCGGAAACAACCCAAACAGCATAAATATAGTAAGTATACAAATCATGCCCAACCGATTTTTACAGCTCCAATTCGCTTGGCGCAAGAATCTTGCTACTGTCATGTAAGAGAAGATATTCTTAAGTGAGACCTAAAGCAGGCATAGCATTTACAGGAAACAATCCAAACAGCATAAATATAAGAAAATGATAACGATGTCAATTTTTTACAGATAATTTCAGTTGGAATATACTCACGCGTACGTACCTATCATCAGGTCTGTTATTTTTTTCGTAATGCAAAAGCATGGAGTTCCATGCCAGTCTCACGATTCATAGCATTCTAATGCGTTTATCAAACTGTGACGTTATTAATCTTCCGCCGGAGTAACTGACCAATCAACGTGCTATGTAACGTTCCCGAGCGAGTAAGCTAGGACTGTCTCAACAGTATACACATTTTATGCATAAAGTATTCGATACAAAACATATGTAACCATATCAATTACAGGAACAGCAGTTTTAAAAAGAATTATAGTTGCATTATCGATTTTGTTTAAAAATTCAATTATTGTTTAACTAACAAATATGTCTCGATGCGATGGCTTATTAAATAGATTAAAACTTGCCTGTACTCATTGCATTTTTCATTTGAAATTATAATATTTGTTATCAGTCACGTGTTTTCCACTAGTTATAATAAATGCATGCTGTATTACCATTTTTAGAAATGATAATATATTATGAAGGTAAAAATAAAAGACAGATTCTTCATTTGTTATTCATTTAACATCGGTGTTTATTTCACATCGGTTGTGGAACACTTTCATACACATTATGGAGGTAGAACCAGTACTTATCATACCGGGATAAAGTCTTGCCTACTAACACCATACATAGCCTTGGTGGAGGATCGAACCAACGACCCCTATTTTGGATGTAATGCTCTACTATTGGATCAAATGCTCAATCCTTTATTTGTTAACTGTGTCAATAGTTGTATTTTATGTGTCCTTTGTTTCTATATGGCGATATGTTTATTAGGTTACCCTACTTGTTTATTAACACAGAGTTGTGGCCAGCTGTTTCAGTGCAAGCTGATTATATGTTAAAAAATATTGTATTAAATGAAATGATTTGATTAGCTGTTCCAATTTGAGATTGTGTTTTCTGTATAACAAACTGTTCTGCCAATTTGCCAATGATGCACAATAACGGCTAAGGAAATATTACACCATAGAATATTGAGGAACATTTTATTACCGGAGATTCGTTAAAATCTCTGTTCAATCGTACAAACTGTTAATATTTCAGCCGTATGCCATGAATGCATAGAAAGGAAATCTACATACAAGGTTGCAGTGCAGATGTCTATTGTTTCCAAGTCTGAATTATAGAATTATATTTTTAAAGCACGATACATCTATGATTAACAAAAGGTCTTAACGGCAAGTCTAGACAAAAACATCTGATTAATGAGACATGAAAGCATTAACAGAGAATCAAGAAACAATACATAAGATGCTGGTAACCTAGGTTGCATTACAGACATGGTTAGTGAATAATCACAGACAGAACCACTGGTTTATATTTCCTTCTTCTATCACTAGATTATCATACCAGACATACACACCAGCCGTGGTGTCAATCGAATTGCCTGATTGCATGAACGTCATACATACTGTTGTTTAGCTGAAAGATTTGTTTTCTAAACATTGTTATGCTCGCTGTAGAATGTTTCTTTCGCATGATATACTTGGAGATCTGTAAATTTCTCTAAGATAAACACATTGTAGTGGTTCATTGTGTGCTGGTCGAACAAAGCTAGGGGTGTTATGAAAATTATAAAGGAAGTGTCGAATCTAAGTAGACGAAACTTGTGACCCAAACTATTTTTTGTATATATGTATACTTTTATTTGAATTATGTCTACACCACCGTATATATGTATACATATATTGAAACTATGAATCCCCCGCCCGGCAACAGTCTCCGTGATGATTGATATACGACATTGTGTCTCATTATCATTCATCTCTCACCACTGATTCAAGTGGGAAAGTTATCAGTTACTTGCGGAGACGGGGTGTAATCGAGTACTGGTTAATCCAAGGAAACAGTGGTTAGGTAAACTGATCGTCTGTTAGCCCTCGATGGTATAAAAATGACGCTAAATATTCAATCAATCAATCAATGTATACATCTGAGGTATTTATGTATACTTATATTCGAATTATGTCTACACCAGCTGTATATATGTATACGTATATTGGAACTATGTCTACACCAGTTGATGTATACTTATATTGGAATTATGTTTACACCAGCTGTATATATGTATACTTATATTGGAATTATGTCTACAACAGCTGTATATATGCATACATATTGGAATTATGTCTACAAAACATTATATATGTATACTTCTATTGGAACTCTGTCTACACCAACTGTATATATGTATACTTATATTGGAACTATGTCTACACCAACTGTATATATGTATAATTATATTAGAACTCTGTCAACAGCAACTGTATACATGTATATGTATACTTTTATTTGAACTATGTCTACCCCAACTGTAAATATGTCTACTGATGTTGGACCTCTGTCTAAACCAACTGTATATATGTATACTTATGTTGGGACTATGTCTACACAAACTGTATATATGTATACTTATGTTGGGACTATGTCTACACAAACTGTATATATGTATACTTTGATTGGAACTATGTCTACATTAAGTGTATATATGTAAACTTTGATTGGAACTATGACTACACCAACTGTATATATGTATGCTTTGATTGGAACTATGTCTACACCAAGTGTATATATGCATACTTACATTGGAACTTTGTCTACGCCAACTGTATATATGTATGCTTTAATTGAGACTATGTCTACATCAGCTGTATATATGTATACTTATATTTGGTATATGTCTACACCAGCTGTATATATGTATACTTATAGTGGAACTATATCTACACCAGCTGTATATATGTATACTTATATTGGAACTTTGTATACACCAGCTGTTTATATGTATACTTTTTTTGGAACTCTATCTACACCAGCTGAATGTATGTATACTTATATTGGACTTATGTCTACACCAGCTGTATATATGCATATTTATATTGGACCTAATTCGACACCAGCTGTATATATGTATACTTATATTGAAACAATGTCTACACCAGCTGTATATATGTATATTTATATTGGGACTATGTCTACACCAGCTGTATATGTGTATTCTTATATTTGAACTCTGACTACACCAGCTTTAAATATGGTATACTGATATTTGAACTATGTCTACACCAGCTGTATACATGTATTCTTATTTTGGGACTATGTCTAAACCAGCTGTATATATGTATACTTATATTGGGACTTTGTCTAAACCAATTGTATATATGTATACTTATATTGGGACTATGTCTAAACCAGCTGTATACATGTATTCTTATTTTGGGACTATGTCTAAACCAGCTGTATATATGTATACTTATATTGGGACTTTGTCTAAACCAATTGTATATATGTATACTTATATTGGGACTATGTCTAAACCAGCTGTATATATGTATACTTATATTGGAACTCTGTCTACACCAGCTGTTTATATGTATACTTTTTATTGGAATTATGTCTAAACCAGTGGAGTCGTGTTTACTACTACACTACCATCACACACGGACTTAGTGAAACAGAACAGAGTCTGCTATATCTTTTATTTTTTTGCTTTCTTTGCTTCCAGTGAAAGCCTTTTATCAGATGTTAGAGATTTGATTACAGTAGTCTAACGTGATTTGTGTCGGCAATAGAAGTTCGACATGCGTTTGTTTTTGTTGTTGTTGCTGTATTGTGTTCAACGTCGCTTTTAACACTTTATATCGTGATGGTATCGACCAGAGCTAGAACTATCCTTTAAATGCTGAGGTCCAAGCGGGTGAAGCTTTTAGTACCATTTTCAAAGTCTTTGTTATAACCCGGCCTAGCATCGAACTGCATGCGAGGCGAACGATTTACCTCTATACCATGCTGTGGTGTTACTATTACTTTGTATTGGGTTTATTATTAATTTCGAGCCATTAAAACAATTGAACATGCTCATCATTCAGTGTTGGTAAAAAATGGAATATATTTTAAGTCAAGGTACGTTAGATGAGGGATGATGCACATAATACTAAAACGATTTTGATACATTTTTGATAGATGCATTCTGTGTTACCATTGAATCCGTTTATCAGGTGGTATGGGTTATAACCTGGTAGAGGTGATCAACTATCATAACTATACTATGGCTATTTCATTTTCATTCCCATAGTTTGTTAAATTTCCGTTTGAAAAGTCATGTTCTGGTATGAACAAAACATTGTACACGGTACTCTTACATGATATATATTTGGTAGCTTTTTGATTGCTAAACACATTCAGTTTCTGTCGGCACTCACCTTTGTCTTTAAGAGTTCACAGTGATATTATATTACGTCTTGTTCCATTGACAATCAAAACTGATATATTACGAATTGATTTATCTACAATAAAATATAGATAATGATTAATTACCTCTTGTGTCATCTACAATAAAATATAGATAATTATTAATTACCTCTTGTGTCATCTACAATAAAATATAAGTAATTATATAATACCTCTTGTGTCATCTACAATTAAGTATAGGTAATTATATAATACCTATTGTGTCATCTACAATAAAGTATAGGTAATTATAGATACCTCTTGTGTCATTGACAATAAATATAGGTAATTATATAATACCTATTGTGTCATCTACAATTAAGTATAGGTAATTATATATTACCTCTTGTTTCATTGACAATAAAGTATAGGTAATTATGTAATATCTCTTGTGTCATCTACAATAAAGTATAAGTAATTATATATTACCTCTTGTATCATCTACAATAAAGTATAGGTAATTATATAATATCTCTTGTGTCATCTACAATAGAGTATAGGTAATTATATAATACCTCTTGTGTCATCTACAATAACGTATAGGTAATTATATAATACCTCTTGAGTCATCTACAATAACGTATAGGTAATTATATAATACCTCTTGTGTCATCTACAATAACGTATAGGTAATTATATAATACCTCTTGTGTCATCTACAATAACGTATAGGTAATAATATAATACCTCTTGTGTCATCTACTATTAAGTATAGGTAATAATATAATACCTCTTGTGTCATCTACAATGAAATATAGATAATGACTAATTACCTCTTGTGTCATCTACAATAACATATAGATAGTGATATATTACCTCTTGTATCGTCTACAATAACATATAGATAGTGATTAATTACCTCTTGTGTCATCTACAATAAAATATAGATAATGATTAATTACCTCTTGTGTCATCTACAATAAAGTATAGGTAGTTATATAATACCTCTTGTGTCATCTACAATAAAATATAGATAATGATATATTACATCTTGTGTCATCTACAATAAAGTAAAGCTAAATATATAATACCTACGGTGTCCCATTAGGGCCATCGTGCTATCGCTTTGTCAACAAGCACACGCGATGCCACGATAGCACGATGACACGATGGTGATGACGCGATGACACGATGGTGATGGTACGATGACACGATGGTGATGACACGATAGCACGATGACGATGACACGATGGTGATGGAGCGATGCTACGATGACACGATGACGATGACGCGATATTACATCGCGTCATCGTCATCGTGCCATCGTGCCATCACCATCGTGTCATCGTGTCATCGCGTCATCGTCATCGTGCTATCGTGTCATCACCATCGTGTCATCGTACCATCACCATCGTGCTATCGTACTATCGTGCCATCACCATCGTGTCATCGTGCTATCGTAGCATCGCCTTCCTGTATTTAAGTGGGATTCTTATAATAGTATCGGAAGGTATAGTTATGTGTTTATATTTAAGTATGTACATGTTAGTCATTCAACTCGTTTTGTGTTTATGTGTTTAAATATGCATATTACTGCAACTTTGTACTTTGATGAGAAACTGTGTATAGTCTTATTCTCCTCCTCCTCCTTTTACTTCTTATTCTACTTCTTCTTCTTCTATAACTAGAAATGGACAATCAAGAGGAACGCTTACTCGTGTACTTTATTTTAACACGACAATGAATATATAATAAAATAATTAATGTATTTAAATGAATTCCAAAGTTTTAGTCTAGTTGTCTAGACGGTATTAGGTTCGGCATGATACTCATGTGTGCCAGCACTGAACAGTTGTTGAAAACGACAATAAACACCCAACAATACAATACAATGTACATTCAGTCATATGTCACTTGAACAATGAACTTGTTCACTTTTCTCTTACCATTTGATTGTTGAGTTGAGTGTTTAGCGTAATTGTTATGCTATCGAGAGCTAGCAGACGATCAGAGTGTCGTGGGTTTGATCCCCCGCCACGGTTATGTGTGAGACGGACACTATATTCGTATATGCTTAGTACTGTTACTACCCAAGAATACACCGAACGTGATTTATAATAATAACTTGTGTCACATCAATGTGAAATAAATACATTTAAAGTAAGTGTTTATAGACAATCAGTTAAACTCATTTGGGCAACTAACTGATATCTTTCCAGTTTTACATGGTACAGGAAATAATTAATTGGGACAACTTGTCTTTTGATGGGACGAGTTGTCTTTAAATAGGGGACAAGTTGTCTCGAAACTTGGGACGAGTTGTCTCAAAATATGGGACGAGTTGTCTTTGGGGCGACTTATCCATAACACTTTTGAAACAGTGGTTAGAGACGAATGACAATGAGACTGACATTTTTTTATTAGTCATCACGGAGAATGTGTTGTATGTTACTGGCGGGTATTCAAACTCATGACCCCTGGATTGACAGTTAGACACGTAACCAACTGATTGAACAGGGCCCGTCTTTACCATGTATGGCCAATCCACTTTGAACAGTGCTCACTAATTCCTAATTGGGTGTTTAACTACCAAAAATATTTTTTTACTCGACACTCGACTTTCTTGCTCAATACTCAGTTTTCTTACTAGACACTCGTCTTTCTCACTCGACACTGAACTTTTTCACTCGACACTCGACATTCTTACTCGACATTAAACTTTCTTTCTCGACACTCGACATTCTAACTCGACACTCGACTTTCTTACTCGACATTCAACTTTCTTTTAAGACACTCAAAACTCTACCAAAGGTGACATATCGCCCAGCCATAGTATCTGTGATGATTGACTGATATACGGCATTGCGCCTTATTGTCATTTGTGTTACATCGCTGATTGAACTGAAAAAGTCATCAGTTACTTGCAGAGATAGGCGTGCTCGAGTACTGGTTTGCCTCATAGGATCCCAGGAAAAAGTGTTTAGGTAAACCGGTCGCCTGAAGGAACGAACAAACGAACAAACGAACGGACGGACGGACGGACGATGGAACTAACGAACGAATGAACACATAAACAAAAAAAACAAAACAAAAACAGACAGATAGACAGACAGACAGACAGACAGGCAGGCAGGCAGGCAGGCAGGCAGGCAGGCAGGCCGGCAGGTAGACGGACAGACCACTACGCATCGGTATTATACACCAACTATTTTATCATTTAAGATTTTGTCTGTTGTTTACCGGATCGACATCAACTTTTTTGTGAATCTGTCGAAAGGACTATAATCATAATATGTACCTTCTCAATAATTTACCATTCACGTAATAACATATTTGCACGCATAAATAACTCACATTTAGTGATTATAATATAAAAAGAAAACATATGACTGTGTATCTTATATGAATGTCCCTTTTCAGCAGCATTTGTGTCTCCGGGTTATGTATAACCTGACACAAAATAACCCCGAATATTTGAATGCATGATGTGTTCCATTATTATTATTTTTCGCATGTCTTACAGGAAGGCGATGCTACGATAGCACGATGACACGATGGTGATGACACGACAGTACGATAGCACGATGGTGATGGTACGATGACACGATGGTGATGGCACGATGGCACGATGAAGATGACGCGATGACACGATGACACGATGGTGATGGTACGATGACACGATGGTGATGACACGATGGCACGATGACGATGACGCGATGTAATATCGCGTCATCGTCATCGTGTCATCGTAGCATCGCTCCATCACCATCGTGTCATCGTATCATCGCGTCATCGTCATCGTGCTATCGTGTCATCACCATCGTGTCATCGTACTATCACCATCGTGTTATCGTACTATCGTGTCATCACCATCGTGTCATCGTGCTATCGTGGCATCGCGCATGCTTGTTGACAAAGCGATAGCACGATGGCCCTAACGGAACACCGTAAATACCTTTTGTGTCATCTACATTAAAATATAGATAATGATTAATTACCTCTTGTGTCATCTACAATAACATATAGATAGTGATATATTACCTCTTGTATCATCTACAATTAAGTATAGGCAATTATATAATACCTCTTGTGTCATCTACAATAACATATATGTAATGATTAATTACCTCTTGTGTCATCTACAATAACATATAGACTATGATATATTACTTCTTGTATCATCTTTAATCAAAACTAAGTAATGATGTATTACGGTAAGTGTCATCTGCAATCAAAACTAAGTTTTGATGTATTATGGTTTGTTTGTTATCTACAATCAACTCTAAGTGATGATATTGTACATTTGTTGTTTTATCTACAATCAAGTAATGCTATCTTATGTTTGTTTGTTATATACAATCAATTGATGATATTGTACGTTTGTTGTTTTATCTACAATCACGTGATGCTATCTTATGTTTGTTTGTTTTATACAAGCACGTGATGAAATCTTACGTCTGTTTGTTATCTACAATCAAGTGATGATATCTTACATTTGTTTGTTACCTACAATCAAGTGATGATATCTAACGTTTGTTTGTTACCTACAATCAAGTGATGATATCTTACGTTTGTCTTTATCTACAATCGATTACATTTGTTGGTTACCTACAATCAAGTGACGATATCTTACGTTTGTTTGTTATTTACATTCAAGTGATGATATCTTACGTTTGTTTGTTATCTACAATCAAGTGATGATATCTTACGTTTGTTTTTTATCTACAATCAATTACATTTGTTGGTTACCTTCAATGAAGTGACATTATCTTACGTTTGTTTGTTATTTACATTCAAGTGATGATATTGTACGTTTGTTTGTTACCTACATTCAATTACATTTGTTGGTTACCTACAATCAAGTGACGATATCTTACGTTTGTTTGTTATCTACATTCAATTACATTTTTTGTTTACCTACAATCAAGTGACGATATCTTACGTTTGTTTGTTATCTACATTCAAGTGATGCTATTTTATGTTTTTTTGTATCTAAAATCAAGTGATGATATATTATGATTGCTTTGTCATCTACAATAAACACTAAGCGATGATATCTTACGGTTTTATTTTATCTGCACTCAAAACCAAGTGGTGATGCTTCATGTTGTTTTTGTCATCTAAATTCAACGATAAGCGACAATATTTTACTTTTATTTCATCTACAGTCGAAATTGATGGTGTATCTTACGTTTCGTTTCTTCGACAATAAAAACTGAGTGACGATTCCTCACGGTTTGTTATCTACAATCACATCTAAGTAATGATATCTTAATTTTGTTTGTAATCTACAATCAAGTAATGATATCTTATATTTTCTTACAATACCTTTCGGTTTGCTTTAGCTGCTATGATATATTACGTGTTTTTATATCTACAATCAAAACTAAGCCATGACATTTTACGGTTTGTTTTATTTACAATCAAAACCAAGCTATGATATATTACGGGTTGTTTTATCTATTCCTTTTCATTTTCATTTGAAGGTGAACGTTTTGTTAGTTTCCTTCGACTTTGTGGATATTCATAACATTAATGACAAAACAAAATTAATGCTATAATCATCTCAAAGTGCGTTTTGTTCCAGAATTAAGTTATTTGTGACGAGCTCGTTTACTGACTGATTGAGCAATAAGTGAACGATGATATTATATGTCTGGAAATATCTTTGCCAAGAAATGCTATTATCTTGTCTTTGTCTTAAAGACAAACGTTAAGCGCTCAAAATTGCAGTTCTCAAAGTAGAATATAGGCTGTCAGGGTAAAATTGTACGCATGAGTATCTTAAACAATGTATAGAAATGTCATAAATATCGTATAATTACATTACATAACCATCTAATCCCTTTTAAGTCAGAGGAAAAACGACACGAGGTAATTTAGAAGAACAATGAGGAATGTTAGGTTATAGTTTAGACGATACAAGTATTGTGTTCACGAGAGAAAGAGTAATGCAATCTTAACTCGTGCAAACGTTTAAAATACGAAACGAAGGCCTAATCGCCGAAAGATAAATGAAGATGACTTCTGTTTAAAATTAATGAGATAAAGTGTGGATTACTTCTACACCCCATGTTTGTCAAGAGAGTATTCGTGTACAAAATTATAGAGTGGCTCTTGGGTTTTGCACACCGTTAAATCATCAATACAGATTACAAGTATGGTTCTATGTATGATTTCCATCACGATTCATAACGTTAATGTATATGGATATAGTATCATCAAATCGTGTATTTACTCGTACAACCTTAATGTCTCGACAGAGTGTGATTTATAGATTAAACTAACAGCTGATGACAAAATCAATTGGACGCAAAGAACACGTCCAAGAAAAGAATATATCAAACTCGTTTTTAAGTCTATTTATGAGGGGTAATATAAAACAAATATACCTTGTCGTAAAATAGCAAGACACGACACTGAGATAAGTGGTATTTGCAATTAACAATCTCAAATACGTTTCCACGCTACGAACCACGAAATGTGTTTCTCGTTTTATTCTGTAAGTCCCTGGAGACCGTAATTAGAGAGCTGATATATTTATGGAGAAGTGGAAATCTGTAATGGTCAAATACATCTATTGAGGATATCCTTAATTACTGTAATCCTGCGGTAAACTGAAAACAACATAGACACCCCTTCAATAATCGAGATAATAAGATAAAGCGCTAATGGCTACGAGTGTTAACTGAGTTACTGCTCCCATAAAATAAAAGTAAGATACCCACACGGGCATATTCGACCTACAAGACAGGTACGGCCGTTGCCAAACCAATATAGTTCATTAGTACTATATGCGCTACCGATATTATCAACAGAAAATGAAAGAGTTGACGAATTAATTGTTTCAATTTTATGTTCAAAAAATGATGTTGTGTGGTGTTAAGCTTCGCTTTCAACAATTGTTCTGTTATATCGCCACGGTGTCTACTTGAGACAGTTTTCTAAGCGCTGTCTCACTCGTGTATCATTACGAAGACTCATGGTATGATACCCGCACAGACACATTATGCTGACACCGGGGCCGGTCAGACCGAGAACTGTTGTATAAATGCTGAGAACCAAGCGAGAAAACTTATAGTACCATGTCCTTGGTATAACCCCACCGTAAATCGAACTCACGACCTTCCACGTGGGAGGCAAGCTCTTTGTACAGTGAAAGGTAGATGTATGGAATACAGCCTTTCCGGTTACCTTTCAAGGTTGGCCATTCCAGGTTTGATCGTCTTTATGTTTTGTTTTTCTGATTGGTTGTTGTATTTTATTATTTGGATTAGTAACCTACATACTCATGTACTTAATAACTTGGATCAACATTTATTAAACTAATATAAATGGCTTAACATCCCGACACCAACAAATATACATCCTATAACGACAATACATTCTTTAAATGTTATAATAACTTTGATAGTTCGGTGGTGAAGTAGCGGATACAGTGTTTGTGCTCACACAAGAGGTTGCGATTTCGACCCCAAGATTGACCCGATACCACTAAATAAACAACACTCAGTACTGATTCTAGCCAGTAAGCAAACTCTAGAGCGATTCATATAAGTTTAAATATTCAGATCGAGCTAAAATAAATTGTCTAAACTAAATGTTATAAGCGTTTAACTACAAAGAACCGGTATCATACTATCTCAGCTGATTATAAAATGCTAAAACAACATAAGAGCTCTTATGGTAATTATGTTTAAATTGGAATACTTATATTGATAACTATGTGTTATAACTGATGAGTGTGCGTTTAATATTAACAATTAATCACTCTTAAAATGTTTAAGTTAAACAAATGGTTATTGATTATAATTAGTATACAAATATATATATATGTATATAAACAAAACAGGGAATATGCGATTAAATATATTGATCAATTTATCTCATATATGAAATATAACATATTAAGCTATGTGTAAATTGCATTACCTGGTTCATGTAAAGAACTTTTGTTTATGGAACGAAAAAAGCAATGTAACAGAAGAAATCATGTTATCATTTGTAATCATTTAATTACAAACAATTATAATAATTTAAGTACAAACAATCCTACAGTGCACAAATGAACACATGTGTAACGTAATATTGATAACAATTGACTGGCCGTGAAGTGAAATATAACTATATTGTCTGTAGAAATTAAATAACACATTCAGTACAAGAAGATCTAACACTCGCGTATGGTCGACACTATTTGCCAGGCCTCTGTTCAAGATACAAGATCACATGTTTAAAACCATTTTAGAGTTGTAGATGTTTAATATTACAATATACAGTGACTAAATATGTATAAATCCTTATAATATGTCTAGATATATGGCACAGAGATAAAAAGTTATAAAATATGTTTAAGATATCAAGGTTAGTATTTTTTAATTCTACAATCAATTCATCTTTGTTTCTTCAGAAAGTAGCACGAATGAAGAACATGCTATTCTCGTTTAAAACTGACATATATGTAATGGTTCAAAGTGACAATTTATTGAAAAAATGTGAATACGAACAGTTAACGCGATGTATTTAATTAACTTAATTTAGGGCTCTTTTTATATGTCACCCATGAAAGTAATGTTTGCTCTGAACATTGCCCACTTTTTTATCGAAAGAAAAAAACAATATTCAAACAGTTATGGGCATTCAAACACGACGAATAAAAAAGGCGGCATTGCGCAGTTTAAGATTATTTGTGTGGCGAGGAAGAGCAGTGTTGTGTCTTATAAATAATGGCCTAAGCAGTGATATCAAGCTCGTAATTTGTAAAAATAATGTGTTATTTTTAATCTGACAATACCAATTGCTACTAGAATTTATTGCTGGAATGATGTGGAGGATATTTGAACCAATCATATGCCTTGGATTTAGTACCTAATGCCTGGTTGTAAGAGAATTTAGCGCTTACAGTATCGCAAAATGCATTGTTTCTAAGGTTGTATTTTAAAAAATGTATACCTGTAACGCTTGCAATATTGTGTATATAGAGTACATAGCGGAGATACAATTATGCATTTCAAGTTGATGTTAACATGTGTAGTTTACTAAAACAATAGACATCTCTCTGTTAAAACCTATGCTATTGTCATACGTTTGAGTTGTTGTATTTCGTAAGTTTGCGTATGTATTATAAATAAGGATGACTCAGTAATTAGGCCGATGGATGGATCGTTTTTGGATTATTGAAATTACTAACCCCAATCAAGATGGCGGCAATATTATCGGAAAACTGTTTCCCCGCCACAACTGCTCCACTCGCAACCGGTTAACGGTTGTGATATATACCCACTGACTCCTTATTGCAATTAAGACATCTATATAAACATTCCAAAATAAGATATTGACAGGGTTTTCCTAACTTGAACTTCGCGTCTTGGTTAGACTAAAACCTATTTCGTGCTTAAAATTGCAATGCAATGTCATGACGTAACAAATTAGCCGGATTCAGTCGGATTTCGATCCGTTCTATTTGGTTACATATTTTAGTATTTTGTTTCATCTTAGAAAGAGTCCTAATGACGATGTGAACGTCGTCAAAGCGGAGCGGTAGTATAGTGGATAGAAGTTTGAACTATCACATCAGGAAGCGCAGATTTAATTACCAGCTCGATCCGATACCTCGCAAAAACAACACTCAGTACTGGTTTGAGCCTCTACAGCGTTGAAAAAAACTTTCTTCACAATCGCGCTAAAATTTCTTTAAGTTAGTAAAAATAAGGTTGTGAAGCAGTATCTGAGTGATGTCTATTTTAAGAATGGGGATTCCGCTTCAAGAGTGCCACTCAAATTTAAATATTATCACATTTTGGTAAATTTGATGTTTCAAACGATTCGGATTTTATTTGTCATGATAATAAGATGCTTTGTATCCGTTCTAAAAATAGTTTTTATTGTTTCAGACATTTACTGCGGATTGTCCTGATAGTCTACCTTTAAGCGGTCTACTATTTACGAGCATGATTCGAAGGAATCAGAAATAATAATGCATTAACAGCATTTGAAATTTCTCATATTAAGTATTTAAATAATTTTAGGTTCTTGTAAAAAATATTGGTTATTGATAATTTTGCGTTCACCTCTAATATTTACGTGTTTTGTCAGGTGTTTGGTTATATCTAACTACCAGTTGGATGCTTGAGCACACTGTCTGGAATGTTTACGTGTTTTTGCAGGTGTTTAGTTATATCTAACTACCAGTTTGATGCTGGAGCATACTGTCTGGAATGTTTACGTGTTTTGTCAGGTGTTTGGTTATATCTAACTACCAGTTGGATGCTCGAGCATACTGTCTGCAATGTAGATTTTATATCATATTTCAACATCAGTTTCTTAAAAAGATTTACGTATAAAGAGTTTACAACAGAAACGTTTCTATATAACTTACACTTGCCTACAAATGCCAATAGTCGGATATATTAATTAAGATTTATGTAAACTGAATTCATTCAGACCCCAAAAATTCAATATATCAAAGTAATTATCTCAGTACAAAACATCCAATTAGTTTGTTGTTTTTCATGTAAAGCTTTGATTCATTACCTATACACAGTCAATGCGGATTGAAGCCGATATGTTTTAGTAATTGCGTATTTTCTATTCAATACACATTGCATCTAACAAAAGTATCGTTCGGAAGAACTGAACGAAACTCGCAGTTTGTTAATGAGTGATAATGCTATATGCCACTTACCATCGTCAGCAAGAGTACAATCTTTCAAGTCTTTGGTATGACCCCACCGGGGATCGATGGCACGACTTCTGCTTGCGGACGCTCATCCACTAAACCACCGTTGCTATTTTGCAACAAGACAACCTTTTTTGTTCAGAAGTTATTAGCACTTCAAATTAAAAAAAAACGGGTGATTAATTTTTTCTCAAACAATGAAATTTAGTAAGACATTTCTATTTTGTGTCCATTGATTTGCATCATTGCCAATGGAGTTTCAAAGAGCAGTAACGTCAACACAATCGTCCGGTTTTCCATTACTATCTGATGCCATTCCTTGTTATTTTTATATCGCACAATATAACCGTTAATACAAACGTCAGCAGGCAGAGAAATCATTTACGGGCGATAGCATGTGATTGATTAAAGTTTATTGAAGTTGCTTGTTACTTAATCAAGCGTGCATTTGGACAATTTAGAAAATAACGTCAGAAAACAGGAGATGGCATATTGTCATGATCGTCAATATTAAGTATGTGGACAAGGCAATAGAAAGTCTGACACGATCTTGCAGTTTTAATTGATCAGTCTACAAGTAAAATTAAAATGCTGTGCAAATATCATTGATAAATTGGCATTAATGAAATAATATCCAACAAATGAAAAAGCATACGAAGGTCTGATTTAAACGTCAACAGTATGCAACATGTATTTATCAGTACGTCTTAATATTTTTTACGATTATCCAAACTAGTACTACTGTTGAAATTGCATTTTTCCGGTTAATTAGACATTTGTAACTTCTGCAATGCGGATATTTTGTTTCACATACTATATGCATATATATTATACATCAAGATGTTGCCATTATGGAATGTATTTATCACATCATTCATGGATTTTGTGAGTTTGGCTATGTAAAGTCAAAATAGAATTATTTAATTTAGATATCATATCATATGTATTAGAAAACACATCAAACATCAACTTTAATGTAAATTTAATGTAGATAAATCACAATGCAGTTTATGTTCTCAGTTATTTTGAAACATTTATTTCTTGTACTTAGCAGTTTTAAAACATACTTAGATATCTGAAACATTAGACACGATGCTATGCTATATGCCCACAAACTGAAATTACGGACGCAAACTATCTCATAAAAATATTGTTAATCTGCTTATTTGTTAGTTGTTTAGTGTAAAACCTGTTTGCTTGTCCTGTACTTTCCCATTCGATTAAAAAAACGTTATCCGTCGATTAAACATCAGGTCATAGAATTATTAAATGACATAGATGAACCGAATTAAGTTATATTTTTCTTCAATGGGCTGTTCTTTAATATCATCCAAGTTCACCTGCCCAAACGCTATAATATCATGGTTTATCTCTTTATAGTATATACATTGAATTGATAAAATATAATTATCTGTGGTTTATCTATTCAAAAGAATACAAGGATAGTTTCACCTGTGATAAATCGTTACCTTATATCCACTATCTACCGACATTGATAGAAGTATATCCGACCTATTTTTATTCTTCAGCAACGTTATTTATTGATTTTCTGTTTTTATCTTTTATCTATGCTTTATATCAGTTCTATATAACTCATCCTTATATCTGATTACAATTCATGTTTTGCTTTATAAACATATACGCTTTATATTCAATTACACAAATTCATATTTACTCTATAGACATACATACTTATTTATTTGATTATAATTTATTTATATTAACAATATGGACATACATGTAAGTGCTATTTAATTGATTACACTTGCAATATAGATACACATGGTTTATAATGTCTGATAGTTCGTGCTTACTTTATACATGTATTTTAGGTTACTTCCTCTCTATATATTTCTAATTACACATATGTCTGCTTCATTTTGCTTTATTTTTTCTTAATTTTGACCTTTTTATTCTTCATCTCCTTTATTTAGCTTTTCTTATTTATCGGCTTTGTTTCCAAGTATTTGCTCTGCCAGCTGTTGTGGATCAAACCATTTATAATATTTGTATATTACCATCGACTCGGTGTGGAACTACGTCAATAATGCGTTTGTGTATAGCGTTTGACATGAAACAGTAAGAAACTGTGATAAATGAAGAACTTGACAAGATAATTTCACGATTTTTACTGATGATTGAAAGAAGGTTTTCGTAAAATGTAAAATTACGGACAATTACAGTTATATTCCCATTGCTTCATACTTCAAAAACGAAAGTAAAGCCAATAAAACAAGAACGATGTAGACAGTAATGAAATGATTGCTCTCAAGCAATTCAGATCAATACCGTCTGTAGAATATGGTACGTTGTGATATATAAGGCAATTTTACTGCTGATAGAATGAGGCAACTGTTGTTAAATCATCACACTGGACTCGCATGGCAATTAAATGCGTGACATTTAGTAGACTAAACCTCAAAGGTTCCCTGCTCTGGTATGTATTAAAAGTTATACTTACATTGCACATACATGAAGAACATAACTATAGGAAAATAGAATATATCTAGATTAATTAATAGTGTGTCATATAGATTGAAACGCTATAAATAGGTGATTAGAAACTAAAACAATATTTTATTAACATATTATTATTATTTTTATTATAAAATTAATATGAGTTTCAAATCTGTACATAACGACATACCTATTGGTGCTTTTATTTAAATGTAACGATAACTGGATGGTGGTGCACTGGAAAGAGTGTTGGCCGCTCACGCTAGAGGTGGTGGGTTGGATACTTAACTCGACCTGACGACGTTTAGAAAAAAAATCAGTTCTAGTTTTCTACACAAGAGGCGGACTTGAGAGTGGTTCATACAAGTTCTCAGCATTCCTCGCAATCGAACTAAAGTAAATAAGTTTAAAATAATTATAAAAAAAATATTGTCAGCATATGCATGGCAATGCTTTTGAAAGTATAATGCATAAATAATAACAAATAAATGGTTCATAATTAGACGTTGGTGAAAACGTAGCGGTTGCATAGTGCATAAAGTGTTGACCACTCACTCAAGCCAGAAGAATATCACAGGTTTGATCCAAGATTCGGCCCAATTACCCATCAAAACATCTCTTCATTCAGGATACATCAAGGAAAGGGACTCGAGAGAGGTTAATGTTAGCTGCCAGCTTTCTTAGCAATGTATTAAAGTCACTTATTAATTATTGATTTTATTAGTTTAATAACGTAATATTTGAGCCATAACAATAATACGTATGTAGGATATTTCTTAGTCAAGAGAGACTGCACAAATAGTATATATGATAGGTTTGTATCTAACTAACTGGGTCAATCATCTGATGATAAACAACCTGCCAAGAGAATAGCGTGTGACCGGGGATTAATAGTCAATGTGACCTTTGTATGTCAATGTGAGCTGTCACTATTTTATGACAACTAGGAGCGCCAGTGGAGATTCTTATAAAAAAATGGTAGTAGCAGGACAGGCTAGTTTGGAGTTGGGGAGTAAATGGAGACTGTTTTGGGAGTTTCGTTTGAAGATGGGGAGTCTCGTCTGAACTATGTTTTGAAGCGTATAATATGTGTGCTTAACGTCTCACACAACGTTTGATTCTGTGCTGTTCTACATATAGAGAAATGCACTTCTGGAATATTAGATACATTGCCAATGGTTCTAAAAGTGCCTTGTTCCCATAGATAGTTCTCCATTTGTTCAATAGTGCAGAAAAAAACATGGGGTTGACCAGGTTGCTTTTTCACAATTGTGTCATCGTATCACTACGCATCTTTAAACTATTATAGATTCATCAAACAGTTCCCAATGTCATGACCAAACTTGGCAGAAATCATGAAAATGTTCCAATGTTCCCATTTGCACAAAGAAATATGACATTTTATGCATTTTCACCAAAATAATTGCCCAACCGCGTCTACACTTTGACAGTAAAACTTAAGATTCCTTTAAATCATAAAATGATCTAATCTAAAGGAAAGATTAATTGTAGTTTTTTTTCTTTACTAATATGAAGAGGTGTTTTAAATGTTTTACATGTAACACTGTAATCGGTCGACCTCGCGCGTATAAGACATATGACGTATTCAGATGACGTGAATTAGGATCCTTATTCAAATATTGATTATATCAGCTACATATAGGAATCCAATATAATTCACTATTGTATTGAACATTGTTTTATAAATCTTTGTATATTAACATCGCTTGCGATTCATTTAATATTGTATTTATTTCATCGATAACTCAATTGGTACATGTGTGTGTGTGTGTGTGTGTGTGTGTGTGTGTGTGTGTGTGTGTGTGTGTGTCGTTTTCGATTTAGATATAGTTTTGATAACAAAACCTTTGTTTTAAATAGTATGTAATGATACCAAAATGCTGCAATAAAATAGCCCACGCACCATTCACTACACCAGCGTGCAGTAGCACTCCCACACACGTGTGTATATCTACTAGTTAAAGCTGTGCTGATACCAGTGAAATGAAAGGTTATTCGTAAGCTTTACTGGACATGACAGTCGCATTTATGTGACATTTATGCTGATATTGTTTATGTACATGCGTTGCTGGATTCCGATATTATTCAGACTCTTTTGATAAGACAAAATAAATAAGATACAAAAACAAGATCAGTTCTATGCTTGAGCAGTGAAAAACATAATGCATTAAGTTCTATAATAGCGTATAGGTTTAGTGACATGAGATTTATACTGTCAGTTGTCAGTTTGAGTCTATTCTACAAATAATTAACGATTGCTATTGTATTGTTACGATTCAAAGGTAGTAATACAATTCTGCAAGGCGGGATATCCACGCGTTATGTTTGATATTGTATAAGTTAGCGACTACAATGGGTTTAATGAAATGCATATTCGCTTATCATTTGGTCGGTGTGATAGAAATGTTTCCCCTTAAATATGTCAATTGTAAATGGTTAATTGTTTTATTCTGCTTTATTGACCTACAATGGAAATGTGTAAAATAGTTTAAACAAGAAGTATTTTTATAGTAAATAATAGGTTGCATTAAAAATATTCTCGTATAAACATTTGATAATTTATGTTTTTGTCTTTTAAAAAGCCTCAATACTTAAAAGCATTATTAGTTACGATAGTGTGGATAATATAAAACTCGAAAGGAGTCATACTATCGATTATGATGAAGACTATTTTAGTAAAGTGTTCGTGCCAGGAATAGCAAGCAGTTCCAATCATTGTGCCACATCAGCACTGAATGCCAATATCTCTGACTTAACTTAAACAACACTTAACAAGTTGGCTTAAACCATTGATATTCCCCCTCTATATCACATATCTGATTGTCTGATTGTTCTTAACAGAAATACACTCAGATTTAATCTTAAAATAGCATTAATTTTAATAGGAAATATAACCCCGTGTCTTTATATCCGAAATTGCATGCCGTTTCTGATATTGGAAACCTCAGGAGAATAACAACAGAAACCCGATATAATTTGCATCTGAAACTACTAATAATTTAAAACAGAATTATTTCAAACTGTATTTGATACCTAAAGCTGTTAAAATTCAAATATATTTTGATATATGGTTTTACAAAGCTGGGTAATTTTATAGATTCCAGTGAATGTTGTTTTGCCATAAATATGGGATTAGGTTTTAGGGAACTTATCAAATACAATTTTGCTGAGTCTGAGGATTTCAAAACATTTTAGAATTAAAGTGCGAAATTAAGTTACGACGCCAACATACATTTATGAAAAAATACTTTAATGACAATGACGATACCGAAACAGTTTAAATGATTTTGAGACAGATCTTATGCACGTGGGAAAATACTCATTACGCCCAATCGAGTAAGTTTAAATTACCGAATAGAAAACGAAATAACATATTTTATCAGCAAAAACAAATCAAACAACCATCAACAAAATGGATTAGAAAGCATTTTTTCTAATATTTAAAAGGCAAGAAAACATTGTTATATGAATAAGACATAATATGTGTAAACACTGATTTGAACCAACGTTACTTGTAAAGTCACACTGCTTTGTACCAACGTTGCCTTAAATACACACTACTTTGTACCAACGTTGACTGTAAATACACACTGCTTTGTACCAAGGTTGCCTGTAAAACATATCAATAAATTACAAAACAACAGTTACAATTATTTGAAGTTGCATTATGCACGCACGCATTATGCAATGTAAAACATTCCAATTACTTAAATTCTAAGTATTATAAAATAATATATCCCGATTAGTTTGTGTGTCTATTGTGTGTATAAAATTCTTCTGTATGAGAAATTTCCTTCTGAAATTACCGATATTAAAGATACATCAGGAAAATAACTCTCAATCGATGCTCTTTAGAACGAGCCCTCCTCATTTTATTATTATAAACACGCCATGCCAAACTTTTACCTGAGTCATCTAACTGCCAGTGTAGAGTGATCACTTATGTATACGAAAACCAACGTCATTATCTGTGTAAGCCATTTTTTGGTCAAAAGTTGCCAACAACAGACACTGTAGTAAAAAAATCTGTTTCTTTAGAAACGATTTGTACTAAAGTTTTGGAGAATAAAGATGATAAATTAACATTTGATATTTACTCCCCAACAGTACAAAGGAATGCTTGTTGTCATCGCGGTGTCAATTTTGATGCGGGAACAGCCAGCAATACAAAATCATTAAAAATAACACTTTTCATTGAATTTACAGAAGCATTTTGCATTTCATAAAATGGTAGATATATATTAGTTGGCAATATGCATGCAGGGTTGTCCCGGTGCCAACATGCTTTTGAATTAAAAAAAACCCATCGAACTACACGCATATTATCAACAGCATTATGGAAGTTTTTATTGAAAAAAAGTCACAGTGCATGTACATACATATGTTAATGGATATAGGTTAACTTATGGCAAGATAAATGCGGTAATACACACCATTGATATGACCATATGTTGCAAACAGAATATAGTTAAATATCTAAATGTTAAAATTCAAATTCCATATACGACTGCGAAATGAATATGATAAATTCTTCTCATCTTTAATAAATAACATGTAATACAATAAGTAATATACTCACGAAGATTAAATTTTACAAAGCAAGGATGGGGTTGGTCGATTTGATATTTGTGCTTGTAGCAATACCGAATACGAATGTATATGGCAACATGCCGATTGTTATGGTGTAAGCTTTCCAAGTATATCTTAGCTTATGTGTTACATTATTTGAACACGAACTGTCGGAGGATTGCGCTCTCAACAATCCGAAGTTTGTCACAAAACAATAGCTATCTGATGACTGAAGCTGAACAATCATATCTCTTATAAATGTTTGGATTAATCTGGAATCGAACGCACACTCTCTTTGTAATCACCAGGATAGGTGATCTGATGCCAGGCTCGTTTTCTTATTGCCATTGAAATGCCTCCATATATCAGACATCCAACGAGAATATAAGATCAACTCGATTTTTGTCAAATAGCTACTAGATTTGATTTATAACAAATATATATTATTTCTGTGAGCAATATATCCTCTTAATCGCAACTAATGTCAACAAAATTAGAATAAAGAATTATCCTAGGTAATGCTATTACATTTACATATTACATAGATATAAATACTATCCCTTCTTTTTCAATGAACGGAGGCGTTTTGTTGTTTAACCCATGTAGGATTCTTATATTCTTGAATGTACAACAAAATATCTATATGTATTTAAGCGGAAAATAAAAATCAGTTTATTCATTTAGACAAATGTTTAATTTTGACGTATTATCACTTTTGACATCGCAGTCTTCCTCAGCGGCGTAACACTAATGATTTAACAATAGATGAGTAGGTTGTACTAATACATCCATAAAACACAAAATTGGAATAACATATCTAAGATCATAACGTTGACGATAATCGTGTGTGCAGTCTGTAATATATGATCGGTTGGTAAAACGGCAGATAGTTAATTATATAGTATTTAAATAACTATTTTGAATTAGTGTTGTTTCAGTTTTAGAATAGCAAAGTCATCTTTGAACTAGTATGATTTTACATGATTTGATATAAGACTAAATGTTTTAAGTGCACAATTAGGAATTACAAAATACTTTTCAGAAAGATTTATCTCATGACCCAAGCCTTGAATAACATTTGACTATTAAACGCATGATAGTTAACATTTGTTTATAAGACTAATAATAGTTAACATTTGTTTATAAGACGCATGCTAGTTATCATTTGATTATAAGACGCATTATAGTTAACATTTTCTTGTAAGACACATGATAGTTAACATTTGATTATCAGACGCATGATAATTAACATTTGATTATAAGAAGCATGATAGTTTTAAGCAGCACAAAATCACTGCTCTGTGGATGGCAGTGTTCTTGATATTTAATTGTTGGGTACATGTTAAAGGGATTATTGCATTTGCCTGCGTAGTAATATCAATACAAACGTTGCTCGGATCACGTGAAACATTATAAGAATGGAGTACCAGGCAGTAAATATATGTTCTGTTTAACAGAACTGAACGCAACCCTGAAGATAGGTTCATAATAAATGCTTCCATCGACGTGAACATCCACCCATTATAGTTTTGAGCAAATCTCTCAGCAGCATTGTGGACGACGGTATGATTAAAGTAACGAGAAAGGAAGACACTCTGAAGCTCAACGGAGAAACTTTAAATACAGTCGTCCATGGTTTCTGGTGTTACAAAATAAATAAGACTATTGTCCATATTTGTGATAATGAATTTTGCGTATCAAAACATTTTTTTCGGATATAATATACTACTAGCCGAACTGCTATATATATAATCTTAACTTGGATACTTGATAAAGAATAAATATAATGCTTTTATTATCAATAGTTGAAGTAGATGTAGTAAAATAATAAATAAAAGAAATTGATAAAAGTTATAGATTGATTGATTGCATATATAGCGTCATTTTAATGCCATCGAGGGCTAACAAACGATCAGTTAACCTAACCACTGTTTCCTGGAATAAACCAGTTCTCGAGCACATCCCATCTCCGCAAGTAACTGATAACTTTCCCACTTGAATCAGCGGTGAGAGAATAACGATAATGAGACACAATGTCGCATATCAATCATCACGGATATTGTTGCCGGGTGGGGTTTTGAACTCAAGACCCCTGGATTGATAGTCAGACGCGTAACCGAATGAGCTAATCGGGCCTGGCTAAAAGTTATAGTTACTGTATTAATAGTAGTATAAAAATAGAAAGAGTAAACATACTAGTAACAGCAGTAGTACTAACCGCAGCAGCAGTAATAGCAATAGTTTAAGTAGTAAACGTAGTAGTAGTAGCAACAGTATTAGACGTAGTAGTAGTAGTGGTGTTGTAGGTAGTAAAAGTAAGAGTAATAGCTAAAGAAAAAGTAGTAGTAGTAATAGTAGTAATTATAGCAGTAATAGTAGTAGTAGTAGTAGTTGTAGTGGTAGTAGCACAAATAGTAGTAATTATAGTAGTAGTAGTAGTAGTAGTAGTAGTAATAGTAGTAGTAATAGTAGTAGTAGTAGTAGTAGTAGTAGTAGTAGTAGTAGTAGTAGTAATAGTAGTAGTAGTAGTTGTAGAAGTAGTAGTAGTAGTAGAAGTAGTAGTAGAAGTAGTAGTAGTAATAGTAGTAGTAGTAGTAGTAGTAGTAGTAGTAGTAGTAGTAGTAATGGTAGTATAGTAGTAGTAGTAATAATAGTAGTAATAGTAGTAGTAGTAGTAGTAGTAGTAGTAGTAGTAGTAGTAGTAAAACTGTTTAAACATCCCCTATCCGTAATAGCAATATGCAGCTGTTCAATATTCCTTTGAGATTGTCAATTTTGCTATGCGAGTTTTTAATTGTGTTTAACAATCGCCCTTCCTATTAACCAATATTTCAATAAACCATTAACGACAAAATGTCACGGAAACTGCTTTGTGTCGAGACCTGTGATATTTAATTGATCGAGAAATAGGAATATTTAAAGTACAGCACAATGTTTATTGAACAAATGAAGAGAAACGTTTTCAAATTGGCACAAACTGTTTACTAAAGCCCTATGAACTATTATAATTGATAATTGTTGTAACTCAATCAACTTTTAGCAGCTCAATTAACACACTATATTGTCCGCTAGAGGTGGTTTATCTGTTTTATCAGTATCGTCTGATCCCAGACATTCGTTTAGTGCGCGCGTATAAGAGAAAATAAGTTATCGGGTACCACTACGCTGCGTTGTTCCGCTTACTTACTACAAACTACAAAGTGTTTTCTGATGCAGAAGTCTCAGTGGATGCATTCAATATTGTTTAGTTACACTGGGATCATATTTAATATACTTAATCTCATTTGAATAAACTTTATGCGCAATATGTGAACTTATTCTCTCAATTTGATCGGATATAGTTTATAATATGTGTTGAAATACGAAACGTCGGGCATAGCAGACCATATGCCGGTGCTAATGTGATATATCTAATCCATTTTATCGTGTTAATTTATTAATTAGTCTTTAAAGCACCGTTGTTTACGTTATTTTTTTCACGCATGGGACAAGGTCATGTTTCTATTGACACAAAATTATGATGTACATTTATCAATTATTTTATTTCCTGTATGTCTTTATTTCGTAATAGACGCTAGCTAGTTGACATTTTTGCTAATATACATTAACCAGCAGGAGGTTTCTAATGCATCGTCTTTTTTATCTGCCAAGACAAAATAAACATTAGGTTGAATATTGAATGCGTTCTTTATTTGGACATCTGGAAATTTGAAGTTCTCTTCAAGTAATAGTTGGTTACTGGCAGTCTGTAAGTGATACATTGGTTCCCGGTTTAAGAGGTTCTCTAAGAATGTAAAGGCCGATCATGAGAACTGTTCGAGAGAGAATGCGCTGAATAATTTATGATGTCTTCCTTTTTCGACTACTCTATCAGTGGTATTGGACAGAATAACATCTGAATAAAGCTGTTATGTAACACAGAACACAAACATCCCAGGAATGACGCGTTTGGATTTTCTTCGCTAAGCATTTTTATCTTACTAGGTTTATTTTTATCGTTCTTTCAAAGATGTGTTTGTGCGTTTGTAAACCAGGATTCATATTTTACAGAGATGTCTATAAACCAAACACTATACTAGATGTTATGTTAAAACCTGAAACCGCTGGAAGTTGATTCATTATGAATCAAATTCAATTTACCATTAATTTGTTATTACCTAAAACACTATTTCATGAAGATACATATTGAAATAGAATGCTTCATTTGGGCAATAAATAAATCTGGAATAATTATTCAAATTGGAAACACGATAATGATGCAGTGCATATAATAGTTTAAATAACTTGATCTTATCTAATTGATTTTACATGAAATATAGTATGGATGTAATGGGCCATTGTTAATAGCATTTCTCTACAATAGTGACGATAATGTAATACGCATCGATCGCTCTTCGAATACAACATGACATTTGATCTTTTTCATATTCCTTGACTATGCAAGGAGTAACTTGAGGCAGACATGCGGAGTATGCTTGTGATCACATACACTAACAGTTTTGATGACGTCAACAGTGAAGATGACTTCGATAAAATTGAGGTGCTGTCATCACAAATTGAAACTTCTGACGAGTTTTATCTGGCTCCCATCACGAATCTAAGTGATGAGGAAATAGAGGCACTGGAGCGGAAAGAGAAGGAGAGGAAGCGTATAGCACGAGTAGTGGCGTTGGTTTCAGGGATATTATTTTTAGTCAGTGTGGCACTCGTCACCGTTTCGCTGTACATGGCTAAAGACATTGATGCAATGGGTATGTTTTATTCTAGTATGTGTATCTTTAAACAAAGGAATATCAAATATTTTAAACAAAATATTCATCTATCGGCGAGTCGTTTTACGAAATCAGATTCATAAATAGATATTTTACCTACATGTCTAAAGCCACCAAAATCAGTATAATTAATTATATACTAGTATATATGACAAACACAGTACTTGTTATACGGTATGCAGACGACAATTACTCGAAAACCATGTTGATTGTCTTCTGTTCAGTGAAAGTTAAGTGAAACACATTGCTGGTGTTAAAAAGAAAGTTCTATTGGAACAATATCTCTTTAACTCCAGAATAAATGATACATGGGCAATTTATTTTGAAAATAATCAGATTCAAGTATTATCAAACCTTTTTACCACTTATTTTGAAAGTCATTAATTTATTTAAAGCTTCGTGAACGAATAATTTTAACCAGGTTTAAGCTCCCAAATTGCTGATGTGGATACTCACCGCTCATTGGCCGTCTAGTCACGTATTGTCTCTGTACGTATTAGACTTATCGTACTCACCTGTACGTGAATTAAGGTCATGTTGCATTCATGCTGCATTTATTGCTGTTTAGTTTCAGTGCAATGTTGCCTGTGGTTTATATATGCTCGTATTGTTATAAACAATATAAGCAATAACACTATCAATGCAAAATAGAGCAAACATTTAAAATAAATATTGAAAATAATGATATGAATGGCACAATTCTTTTTTAACTACCTGACGTAATAATTTGAAAGAAAATTACCGCTTTGTTTTTAGCAGGATATAGTATATTTCACAAACATTTCATTCTTAATTTGGATTTTAGATATAACACGGTATAATCAATGTTAAATATTATTGTAAAATAGCACATGTTTCATTATGTCACAAACATTACACCTGAAAAATTACCATTTTCAATTACATTAGAGACCCGACCTTGATTTTAATGCTTAGCGAGGCAGCGCAACATTTGTCCAGAATGCATGATATGGTGTAACATAGTTTTTATTTAATTTACATTTACATAGCCAGGGCTGCACAAATGCATACATATACCACATGGCAGGCAACTTTCGAATATTTGCTAGAGTCATATCACTTCTCTTTTTAAAAAACAACAAGCATAAAACTAAACGTTTATTTTCATTGTTTATATTGGTATATAAACGAACATCGATAATAACCATGCATACATTATACAGAAAGATTTGAAAATGCTTGTGATTCTTTGACGTTTGACCTTGGAAAATGTGAGAGCAATCGAGTACAATAACAAATAACAAATTAAATATTAATTTTCCAAAGTGGTCATATATCAATCCATATTGGTAATGAGTATATATACTGCATTACGCAATTTGTAAAATAGAAGATAAGCATGTAATATATTTGACTTTGCAGTAATTCCAAGATTTTAAATAAGCTTTGTCTGCTTAAGTGATATTTCTTGATAATCAGATATAATATTCATATTTCCCGAGTAACATAATTATTCAATATAATCTGCGATTATCACAATCATAAAATCACTAAGTTCTATGTAAATATTATATTACAACAAAGTGACCTGTTTGAATTCTTAATGAGATATATCTGATGATCTCTCAAAGTATTAATGCAAACATTGGTTTCATAAATTTTAAAAGACTATATTAAAACTAAATTTATATCTACAACAGATTTTGTAGTTAATAATTCTAAACGCTTTATTTATATAGAGATATAAGGTGTGCGGATATGAGTATCTGTCTACAGCACATGCTCTGTTTTACATATTTATGTAACTGAATGACAAACTTCATTCACCCCCAAGGATCGTTATAGCCCAATTACATCCAATTAGCGTAAAATATTGTCTTAAATGATCACTGTGTGTGGTATTATGCATACAAAGTGATAAACACTCTCGGTAAACGTGAAGCACAGTCAAGTCATTATCATTATAATGAAGCTATCGTCGTAAAGAATACAGTCCGAGTTCTTTTATAATATATCTTATATTTTCAACTGCTAATTTCCTGGAACGATGTGAATTCAACTCGAGAATTAACCTAGAAAAACTGTATTAGTCTCAATAAGGTCATATACATTTTGGTCTAATAATTTAGGCGATGCATGTGTCATTATATTCGGTGGCAAAATAAACATAGCAACTAAATAGGTTATACATTAGTACAAAATGACTTGAAAAAATATTTTGGTTCAATTTTTTTATTTGCCAGAAATAGTGGGTATATAGTGTAACGTGCACCGAGCGGATTATGCACACAACTACTAATAAATATGATATACAAGAATTTTCCTTGGACTACTTGCCGTTTGATTTAAGATAAATGGTGAAATAATTTTCCTCAAGCTACTTTGCTTTATGATTAGATGACAAATGATTGAACAAATGACTCGTGTTTAAAAAAAAGAATAATCACGTACAATTAACTTTACATATAAAACCAAATTATAAAGGTTTCGAACTAACGTTTCAAACCAACGTTTCGCACAACACTATGCCCAGAACTCTGTTTTAAATAAATAAAACTAGTTCTGCAGCACTCCAAACAAATGCCCAGGACTCAGTTTTAAATAAATAAAACTAGTCTTGCAGCACTCCAAACAAATGCCCAGGACTCTGTTTTAAATAAATAAAACTAGTCCTGCAGCACACAAAACAAATGCCCAGGACTCTGTTTTAAATAAATAAAACTAGTCCTGCAGCACACCAAACTCGAAACTCCGAGCTGCACCAAAGTATCAGACATACGTCTCAAACACTTGCTCAGGACTTTGTTTTAACTAAATAAACTAGTTCTGCAGCAATGTTCCAAGCCTGTCCCAATACCTGTCTGAGGCAAACAATGGCACCCAACATACTACGACCCGGAGCACTGTTCACCAGTTTCAGAGGGTTCTGCAACTCTGAGCTGAAAACTGCACTTCTGGGAATCCCTCGTTCACTTGTTACCTCGGTCCAAAGTCCCAGCTTGTATTACCAAATAATAATAATTAATTAATAAATTAATTATGCAAAGTCTTCTTGCAGCTCCTTCTCTGTCGAGTTGTTACATCAGACTGACAAGAATACTGGCGGTCAGTTGCTTATATAGCAGAAGTCACATGACCTAGTCACATGGCTTCAATCGGGCATCCTTAGTGTTGTACGACCACATAATGAAATTCGAGATAATGCGATTCAATTGAATTACCATCCTTAATCAAATTCAATAAGCGTCTACCTGACAGTTTATTTACTACGTTTTCTGTACGTTTATTAATGTAACTTAATAAACAATAAGGAATACTTAGACTAGTCATATATAAAAGGTAAATATAAAGTTATCAACCAACAGAAAAGTATAACGGCGTAACAAATACACCAATGTTATGGATTTATATATGTACAAGGCGTTTTTCGTCACAATAGTATACGATATAGTGAGTATATAGTATACGATATAGTGGGTATAGTATACGATAATGCAACTGAAAACGTAGACCAAGAAAAAATAACTTATCTAAGTGAAAATTAAAATGAAAATTAACATATGCAAATATGTTTGGATGTATTGTTTTTGAATAAAAGTAAAGATATACTCGATATAAATTTTGTTTAGGGCAATTGTTTTTTTTCATGTTAATTATGGCAACGGCTATGTTGTCTTATTTAGTCATCGTACATGTAAAAGCTCAATTGCAAAGACATTGAACCACTTTCGAATCCGCTTCTTGGGTAGAACCAATACTGAGTGTTGTTTTATGAGAGTCATTTTGAAGAGGTGTGGATCGGACCCACAACTTCTGATGTGGGCGGCCAACACTCTATCCACTGTACTACCATCCCGCTTGTATATAACCTTTCTTATTGCGTTCAGAATAAATCTGGATATCAACATCTGTCTTAACTTCGTAATTAATGGTAATTAATGACGATGCAGAACGAAAGAAAAAAAACTCGATGTCTAGACTATTGGCTTTCCAGCTACATCTACAGGTGCATTTTTACAATTAACCGGTAGCATGCTGATTTGTAAACAACACACATACAGTTAATATACTTCAACTAATAAAGTAGCAGTTAATACTGAACACATGCATGCTAGTCATTAAGATTTGTCAGGCCACTAAAATAGAAAACAATTAAATTAACACAATTGTACGGTTAGATAGTTATACATGAAATAGAGTTTTAAATAGTTAAATAACCTCTCTTGTGTTTTCTTCTGTTTGTATGTATCTAAAGCTTTGAATATTTGAATGACCCAGTTGTTACTTCTTCGATATATATTGTGAATGTTACATTTGCATGTATAATACTTATCCATTTGTGGCTATAGTATATATGTTCAAAACCGAAACATACATTATATGTATATGCCAAACAAAACTTTACCTCAATGTTTTATTGACAACTTGAAACAAAAACGTATAATGATAATCATCTTGTGTGTAAACTTCATTATTTATGTAAAACACATACTATGCAGTTTCAGATAAACACACTTTAATTGTAATTAATATACATTTAAAAATAAAATAAGCACTATTTTCAATTGAAATGATTACTCAGTTTTGTTATTATTTTTGGGTCCAGTTTCACTAAACATCTTAAGATAAAAATTTCCTAAACCCGAAAATTTCATTTTTTTTAAATCATTACTTTAACTCATTACACGTTAAATGACCACACACAATTCAAGTTGCAACACATTTTAATCATTAGTAAAGGATAACATGGAAAATGATCAATGTAAATGAAGTTAAAACATTTTAAAAAATACTCTTGAGGAAAATCTCAAGTTGAGATGTTTAGTGAAGATCCGTGTTCGTCGTCGAAAATTGAACACCGCTTTACGTCTCATTACACAGTTACGCCCCTTTTTTATCACAGTAACATGATTCTTGCGCTAAAGCAAACTCTGGAGTAGCATATTATGCATCATAGGACAATACTGGTGGGAAAAAAAATGACTTGTATAGGAAATTAACGAATGGGTTTATTTATAAGTGTTTGAGGACTCCTTTGTTAAAGTAAATTAGAGATGTCACGTCACTGTCTTCATAGAAAGTTGTCAATTATATTTTATAGGGAACAAAGTGGTTAACCATATTTTATAGAGAAGAAAGTGGCCAACAATATTTTAAAAGGAACAAAGTGGTCAACCATATTTTATAGAAAACAAAGTGGCCAACCATATGTTATAGAGAACAAAGTGGTCAACCATGTGTTATAGAGAACAAAGTGGTCAACCATATTTTATAGAGAACAAACTACAAAATAACTGTGAAGTGAAACATAAGTTGTAATTTATGTTACACATTCCATTTCTCCTAACGAACAGAATTAGTAAAACTGAGATGGTTACTTTCTTTCTTCACGAAATGCGCTTTTTACCTGTCTATATACAAAACAGTATTGCCTCTCGCAACAGAATGTACTTTTGATAACTGTATTAGACATGCAACTGTATAGAATCGATTTGAGTAAACTAACGGTAATAACTTATGAAAATTAGAAGTATGATCTCATAATTAAACTGTGTAATGAAGTGCGAATTTGATGTCATTTAATAACTAGTATAAATTGGAAGAAGAAAAATATGATAAACCATATCAACACAAAACGACGTGGCGTGGTTATATCAAACTTTATGGGTATAAAAAACATTTCCTGAAATAATAAATGCCTAAGTGTATAAATAACAGATTTATTCTGGTTCGTTAAATATCGAAACAATTTCCAAATTTGGTTTGACAATATACGCCTTAAACGATAAGTACGTGACACCACTGACAGTATCGATTGCGAACGGCCCGCTACGTTAGTTAAATTTGGTTTCATTACCCTGCCTAAAAGGCAAATATCATATATAATGCATTCAAACACAAGCACGGTTTCTCTAAAAATGGTAATTTCTAGAGACAACATAAATCACAGAAGTGTCGGTATTTATTAGATTGACAGTGCACACATGGGAAACACTGCCTATAGTATGCGCTATATAGTATGTCCTTTAGACTTCACTTTAAAGAAACGCATAACATCCAACGACCCTAATGAGTCATTATCGTTTTATGACTAATTTTATTTTAATATATTACTTCTGCAATAGCTGTTTGGGCATTGGGGTTGCATTGCTTCTTTCATTTCTTGATTGCATCGTTTGCTTTCAAACAATTTCACATCAATAATCTTGTGTACCATGCTGTGATTATGAACCGTATCTCGTACATTGATTCTGTACTGTTATATGTGATTATATGTGGTTCTTTCTTATCATGGAGCTCAGTCTATGTGACTCAATATAAACATTTCTTTAGTTGATTTTAGAGCGTGAAGAAAGTTTGCATTGAACATCACCACCATGTCCAGATTCAATCAGTTTGCAGTGAACATTACCACCATGTCCAGACTCAATCAGTTTGCAGTGAACATTACCTTCGTGTCCAGATTCAATCAGTTTGCAGTGAACATTACCACCATGTCCAGATTCAATCAGTTTGCAGTGAACATTACCTTTGTATCCAGATTCAATCAGTTTGAATTTGTTGTTTTTGTTTTGGTAATTTTATCATTTGTTGCCAAATAACATTTTTTTCAGGTATAATTGAATTTCACAGCGACATTTTTAAGTGCCGCATACCAGCTACAAAAATGTAATTCCATTTATAAACTCAGTTATTATTATTGATGTTATTTCCTGTCATTTGTAATCAAGGAGATCATTAAATAAGGCTGGAGATCAGGAAAGAAAAATAATGCATACAGCATTACCATTCACGAACACATTCGATTAAACCAAGTTCACTTTTCTCTTTGTTGCATTCATTGATTCCAAACGATCCTTTAATCTCATTTTGTTTACAGAAACTAGGAGTATAAATAAAATATACCAGACATTGAAAATTATATTCTTGTTAAGTTTGTGTTATCATTTATAATTTGATAATATAATCAAACAAACATATTGACTTGACTTTGTGTTCAGTTACACAAACAATTAATTCATAATTGTTGTCGGTTCAATGTAAATAGTAATGTTCAAGTTTTAAATATTTTTTGGAGGGTCGTGCCTTCATTTATTCTAGCCTAGGTAATGCATACATGTTAGAAAATGTTATTAATAAATACTTGTAAACATCAAAATATTCAAGTGTTATTTGAAAACGAAAGGAAATGCACAGTTAGATTTAGATCTTAATCCAATTAACATGTTGGTTTGATCGATAGTATGTAGTGTGAAGTACATGGCCAAGTGGTGCAGCATCGGAGTGTCGTAGGTGCGATCGTCACTGCTATGTTTGGTGTACTTGAGCAAGACACCTTATGCTAAGTTTTTGTTGCACCTAGTAAGACTTCGAGCGAGATGTGTCTAAGTTGTAATAACTTGTTAACAAACGAAATTAAATAAATAAGCGTGAATCAAGAACATATCTAGAAAAAAAAGTATTTTGAAAAACTCCATGTAGATCATCAAAATTGGTATTTGCAAAAGAATTTTATATCATTATTACACATGATAATTTATATTATTTTTTAAACATGCAAAAGATGACCATGTTAGATGTTAAAGAAAAGCATTCTTCCTTTTCTATTGAAATCGATTTAAATTGCTTAGTACAATTTATGTTTCTAAACAACACTCAACTTATTGAGTATTAAACAATACTCTGTTGGAAATATATCTAGCTTCAATATGGAAAAGGGATCATTTTATTCCTTCAATGTTTGAATCAATTCTTAAAGCCGGTGTAGTTGTGGTCATTGAGTGTATAACTTAAGTTTCAATTAATTTATATGCTTCCAGTTTTACTTAAATGTTTTTAACATGTTGACTTAGTACATGGTTAGTGCAATCTCTCTTGCGTTTGGCTTTATTGACCTCTGTCAATGTCTCAGGTTTTTTTAACAAATTTAAAAGGACACGTGGGTTTTACCCAAATTCACATATAAAATAAATCTTTACAATCTAAAAATATTAACTGTTATTTTTTATTAAAATAATGAAATAACGAAACAAAATATGTTAAAAATCTTTAAACAAACACAATTTGATATGTTTTTTTGAGTTTTACTGAAAGACCGATGGGGAAAAAATAGATGACGATGGTTGTGCAAAATTGAGTGTATTTTAACCATTTACAAGACTTAGTTCTCGTTAAATAGTAGAAACGAAAATAATTATAGCACACATACTGGGTGATTTTAATTCAAAGTTTACATCAAGTAGAATTCAGAAATTATGTTAAATGACTATTTCTCACTAATGTGATGTGTTCCTTTAAAACTGCACTTGACTGCCCCATACAGTCAACATAAGTATGACAAGGTGAGGTTTACTTAAATTCACTCAAATAGAATATACCTGTGTTAAGAAGCCAGTAAAGGGAAGAAGAAAATGTGGAATTTTATAAAAAGGCCATGCTGATACATGTTAAATTACTCTGAAAGCATAGAAATGGGGAAAAGAAATGTGCTTGCTTAAGTGGTTTGGCTGTATGCATTTATATAAAAATGAGTCTTCTGTTTACTTTCAAATACGCACAAAGTCCAACGTATACACTTTGCACTAAAGCAACTGTGAAAACACAAATGCAGATTTAGTTTCAATGAACTTAATTCCTAAGTGTGTTTTTGTCCAATGTGTAAGACGTGTCTATATGACAATTATCTATCAAAACCACACACGTTGAGAGAATTGACTGGGTCGTAGAACTTGGTTTCCGGGGAGTGATTGCTAGAAGTGCAAAAAAAATGAAAACACTTCCAACAGAAATGATGCACTGGTCATATCTACCGACGTAGCAGTTAACTTATTACCACATTTGAGTCTTAAGAAATGTGCCATTCATCTATAATACTTATTACACGACAACATTGTTGAGTCTTATTAGGCGTCGTGGTATATCAAATTGAACATTGTCTTATGTAGGCTAATGGCTCTTCGTTGCTCGTAGTCGAGTTTTCTGTGACGTAATCTCAAAGTGGTCACAGTCACCGTTTCGGCTAAAAACTTTTTTTAAGACTGCGACAATTTTTCTCTCTAAAGGTTGAATATTACGATATATGAACAAAACATATAAAATATATTTCCCATATAAAAGTACATTGTGGAAAACCGTCAACTTGGCTTCAAGTTTGCCTTTATTGGTATTTTATTATACTATTCACAAAGAATCAGTATCAAATTTAAAAACTACCCGTTCATTTAATAGTGATTATTAAAATCAATTTATGACCTACTTTCTTACATTTTGCTTATAGCCTATATTTACACGTCGGTACAAGCACAAGGCTCTGTAATTCCATTCTAACAGACAGACAAAAATCGGCTCAATATTTTAACGATTGACAAATTTATGGCCTTGCATTTATTATATCGAACCTTTGGCTAATTCCCCCGAAAATCAAATCTTCGTTATGGTTTCTTGTTTTTGCAGACGAACCTGTTTGTATTACCGTCAAGATCAAGCTGCGCATCATTGATATAAAAGCGTCTAGATCTGCCAGTCAAAGTTTTAATTATACACAACTTTAAAACAGTTTGACAAAAAGCTGTGCAGACACATAACAATGGAAGGCGCGTATTTCTACTGACGGCTGAAACAATTTAACTTTAGTTTGTTTTCTAAACATGTCTAGCACCAGACGTATATAATGAGTATTTATTCAAATATAGTTGCTATTAATAGTTGCAGACATACAACAAATCTTCGTCAATAAACTTATGTCTGCATTTCTGCATTAAAGAAAAAAAACTTAATCATTTTTCTAAATATAGTTTGTTGGATGAACTTAATTTCGAAAAAAGTTCTGTTAACATCTGCCGCAACTTGGGGTTATGTACGGCTTAACGTTTATAGGCCAACCAAAATACAAATAAATAACAATTTTTTATCATCATAGTAGATAACATTGTAAAAGTTGCTGTATTGGCAGAATGTTCAGTAAATGATTACCCGTATATTATCTCCTTCTTTGTTTTCTTAATGTTACAACAGTTTCGCACTCACTCTGTTCAAAAACGCGAGATGTAAAAACCACGGCGTACATCTCCTACGGTTCGTGGTGTGAAAACCACGACGTACATCACCTGTTTGAACACTGTTCATTGTCATTTCACAGATGATATTTTTTGTCAAATTTTTTTTTTTAGTCACATTTCACAGATCATTGCTGTATGGTAAATGACTCTCCATCCTTGCCATGCTATCACTTCATTCAAGCAAATGTTTCAATATTGCAGACGATTTCATATTTGTTTTATCTTACCAGAAGTATGTATGAGAATCATTGGTTTACATTCAATTTATCCCAAGTATTTATAAACTTTCAGATTGTGAATAAAGTATGTTTCATGAGTCTCAGATATCGTACGGGTAAGCAAGATGTACTGTTTGTACGAGGGGTGTTCAAGAAGCTCATAGACACTCTGATTAAAATAGAGAATATCCTAAAACTACATAATTATATTGTTGCCAGAATCTGTCATCAGTCTATGTTCAGTAAATCATCGAAACAAAATAAAAACAAAATGGTTTTATATACAATGCCGTGCAACCACTACATGTTATCTCACCATTTAACTGACGGTACTTTGTACGAACACTGTAGAAATTTTTTATGGAAATTTAATAAATCAGAAATGATCCGCTTATCTTCATATTCACAACATTTGATTACGTTCGCGTGATAACTGATAGATGCTACTATTGTGGAATGAATACCCTTTCATTTGGAATTATTTTTTCGAGGGTGTGGCATTTATATTTTATAATACAAGTTAAATGGTATTTAACGTGTTTTAAATATTTCTTTAAACTGCCATGTTTCGAAATAACTCATTTAGTCACACACATATGAAACAATACTGTCTAAAAATGGACGTTACTTAATGGTTTCGCATAGATTTAACTAATTACAGACGATCTGTTTAATTTAACGGTATTTTTCATGTTGCTACATAGTTCATTTCATTGTATACCAAGTATGAATAACGAGATTTATTATTTATTAAAAATATTTTTTAGATTTTATGATTCATACTTATTTTTGTTTTGTTAAAGATAACATATATATATATATATACTACGAACGTATACATTTTTGTTTTGTTAACGATATATTTTAGATTTATATTTCTGTTTTGTTAATTCTATATTATATATGTTTAATCTGCAAGCATTCTATGATAAGTGTAACCACCACTAACGTAATGTAGCCTAGACATTATTTTCCAACTAATTCGGCGTTGAAGTTTACCCATTCCTCTGGAAGTCGCAAACGTACCCCCATCGACGTCGGCCTCCCAGGAACATATCCTGTTTATCGAGGTAGATATCCCAGGAACATACCCTATCTATCGACGTCGGTCTCCCAGGAACATACCGTGTCTATCAAGGTAGATCTCCCAGGAACATAACCCCGTCTATCGACGTCGGTCTCCAAAGACCATACCTTGTCTATCGACGTCGGTCTCCCAGGAACGTCCCTGTCTATCGGCGTCGGTCTCCCAGGAACATACAATGTATATTGACGTCGGTCTCCCAGGAACGTACCCTGTCTATCGACGTCGGTCTCCCAGGAACATACCCGGCTGTCGACGTCGGTCTCCCAGGAACATACCCTGTCTGTCGATGTCGGTCTCCCAGGAACGTACCTGTCTATCGACGTCGGTCTCCCAGGAACATACAATGTATATCGACGTCGGTCTCCCAGGAACATACTCCGTCTGTCGACGTCGGTCTCCCAGGAATATACCCCGTCTATCGACGTCGGTGTCCTAGGAACGTACCTGTCTGTCGACGTTGGTCTCATAGGAACATACCCCGTCTATCGACGTCGGTGTCCCAGGAACGTACCTGTCTGTCGACGTTGGTCTCCTAGGAACATACCCCGTATATCGACGTCGGTGTCCCAGGAACGTACCTGTCTGTCGACGATGGGCTCCTAGGAACATACCCTGTTTATCGACGTCGGTCTCCAAGAAACGTACCCTGTTTATCGACGTCGGTCTCCCAGGAACATACCCCTCTATATATTGAAAGTGTTCGGGTCATGAAATATCGGTAATAGGCTGTGATATTTACGTTCCCAAATGGCAGACCGGTCTAAGGGGATACGGTCTAATGATCTCATTCGTCCTGCAGCTAAGGTTTAGGGTTCAAGGCCAGCTCGTTTGAAAAACTATACATCAGCAAGTTATGCAGTTACTTTCGGAAGAACGCTGGTTCAAATCAAATATATTCAGATAGAATTGGTTCGCCGCAAATAAAACTGGATATGCAATATAAAATATAAGTTGCAATACACATCATCCTTTTGATATTAGGTCAATTCCGTATAAAATATATGACAACGATAAGTGTTTTTTTTTCCAGTCAATACATAATTCCCTTGCACAAACGCCTAAAGTATCGAATGCATATGCTTGCTAATTCAAACGTCGATTGCAATTTGTTTTGAACCAAAGAAACATATGCTTTTACTTTCCGATATCGGTCTACGCAGCATAGTACAAGCTCATTAGATTTATGATTGTTTTCCCAATTTTTTTTATAGGTAGAATTAGTGAATAACACATATTTAAATTGCTTAATAATTAAACTGGTGTGTATGTGATAAGCACAGAATGAAATATGTTACTTGGAAATTGCACTTTGTGATAAATGTTCCGTATTGTCTTGGTTAGCGTTGTTAATGGGTATGCTGCTGATGTTTTAAATGTTTTGCCGGTAGTTAAACGTCGTTTGCCAATTCTCAGCAAATAGATAGAAGTACCGAAACCTATTACAAACTTTTAAAAATATTTGCGCTCGTGCATGCGTGTGTGTGTGGGGGGGATTTAATGTGTGTGTTTTTATTGTATTGCATAGTTTATATTAGAACGGTACTCATCTGATGTGCTGAAAGACAAAAAAAATCAACGCTTTTTTACGTTTCAGATCGCCAATCGCTATTTGAAATTGTTAATATATCAAGCAAGACACTTAAAGTACAAACAACTTGTAGTTGTAGAACAATAGTAAACCAATTTGCCTTAAATCATGTAACTCTATTAAATATAGTATCGATGTCTTATAAGCATAAAAAAATGTAAAATATGAAATAATCGGTGTAATTCCATTTGTATTTTATCGTAATTAAAGAGAATGAAATGAAATGGGTTATGATAATCCAACATGAATTTAGAATAAATACTGCTTAAAAAAATAGTAAGAACTGAATATATCCACTTCTTGGAAGTGGCACTTTTATATTACGTCCGAAAAGATTTGTTGATGAGTTAGAATGATTGTATCGATACTATGGACGTAAACTATACGTCTCACACACCAGTTAATTTTGTACTGTTCTACATATAGAGACATGCACTTCTGGAACACTGGATACATTACCAATGGTTCTAAAAGTGCCTAATTCCCATAGATAGTCCTCTGTTGGTCCAAATATGCACAAAAAAACATGGGGTTGACCAGGTTGCTTTTTCACAATTTCGATGGTTTGATGGCACCCCTTCATTTTTGACAATTCTGCCCATTTGTTGCAGTGTATCACTACGCATCTTTAAACTGTTATAGCATCATCAAACAGTTCCCAGGGTCACCCAAACTTTGCAGAAATCATGAAAATGTTCCAATGTTCCCATATGCACAAAGAAATATGACATTTTATGCATTTTTAAAAAAAAATTACCCAACCGCTTTACACAGCTCTAATTTCTTGGGCGTAATAATCTTGCTACCGTCATGTAAGTGAGGTAATTGTTCAGTGAGACCTATACTGCATTAAAATGTGTTCAGCCTGTCTGAAAGATAAGTCACCGACGAAGATATATGGAGACAATTACCTGTCTATGTCTCTGTAAGTTAAACTCAAACATGATGCATGTGGTAAATTGAATAAAGTACAAGCATTAACTAAAACGTGATATACAAACTAAGAATCAATAAATGTTCTTTGTTGCTTTCGTGTATGAAAATACTCTATGTATGTCTTCTGAAGTTTTAGATTTAGGACCTACTCAAAGTTACAAAAGATCAAGGTCATACTGAATATAGAAACGAATCTTACTTTAAATATGTGATAGGATGATTAATACAATATTAACCTCATGGACTGACACAATAAATCCAAGTCAGCCAAGACTGAGCTTAAAGACATATTATATCATATATTATCATACTATATAACAACACTCATACGTACTTTGTTTGCAGCTGAAAGCAAGAGCCGCGCACTTTGATTGAGATTTAGTGTTGTCATTATTTCTGGTCGTTTGGGATGATATACAGACAATTCACTATTTGTTGATAATTGGGCATGATCATCATTTAACAGTATTTGTAAAGCGGGTAATTACCGTTTCGAATGAAGATATTGTCAGTATGGAATATGTTTATGTCCGTGATTGAGTACCTATCTATAACTGTCTTTCATGTATCGAGTAAACACAGTTAATAACATGTTTACAACTGTTCTCAAATAAACAAAACAGTTACTGTTGTTTGTACATTATAGCTAGAAAAATACAATACTGCAGCTAATGCTACATTTATCCAAAATGATTCAATATAAAGTAAAAATAGCAGATTTAGTAGATTTGCATTTGTCATAACATTTGCTATGTTAATGTTATCAATAGAATGAATTTGCAATTAACCAATGATATGTCATCATAAATGGATTAACTTTGGTTCTTTGATTTTTATTAACAATCTAACAGTTGCAATTAATACTTTCTTGATTATGAGTCATTTACAATTAAGGTTATGACTGGATGGAATAACACATTTTTGGTAGTTAATATTTACACTTAAAACATCAATAAGTTGTTACATTTCAGTTGCAAATCCACAGTTGCAGTTGTTTAAAATGGTTCAGTGCACACATGTGTCATAGCTCTTAAGGGGCTGTCTTCTTTTGTCAGTCTTGTCAATATGGCTAAGGCTTTATGTTTTTGTTTTCTGCTCGTCACATTATTGGTTTGCTTAAGAACGAAACACACATCATAATGAACAATATGTAATTCGTTTAATAACACTCAATAAAGAAACTATACCTGGTTTTGATTTGACATCTCATGCACGTAAATAAGATTAACTACCCAGTGGTTCAATGAATACACAATATGTGTAGTAATAACAAACCATCGTAGTATAGGTTTACATGGAACGAAACATTGAATAAAATACCTGAGTATTTTATAAGCATATACATTATGAATATTTACTTTTCTGAGTTTGATATTAAAACATATATACTCGATTATGTAGTCATAGTGGATGCTGGTAGTGGAATAAATAATACATATACAATTGTTTAAATACATGTATATACACATGTACAATGTATTACACCATTTCCATATCGTTGTACATCAATGGCATATACAACAGCGTGTGGTACGATCACAGCTTACATTCAGTCACGTCATTTACTCTGCAAATCTTATTATTTTGTTTGTATACATATTTTTAACCTTTAATTATCTCAACATTTTCAAATACATATGCACTAAATCAGTTATTAACGGTGCACTATATATCTGCTGTATTGATTAAACCCGCTGCGTTGTGCTTTACATACTGTATAGGTGTTACTCCTTGATTTCTACGCACGGCGGCGTCTCTAACATGTATAACAAGCGAGGCAAATATACCATTCGGTTATGATGTATTTATGGAACGCGCGCTTTTTTTGGACTTTGATTGATTAATGCCGTATTGGAAGAAACACTGTCACTGCCAATAGTACTTACAAGGGATTAGACGCTTTATCGATCCGCGCTATTATCGTGCCATATTATGTGCCCTGTAATCCGTAGTCATTTTATTGCTTGGCATTTTAAGAATGCTTTCTCCAGTGACAAATGAAAAAAGCTGATATCTGTTCGTGCTGGATGTGTAATATTTAAACGGTTACTAAGTTTTGGTTACACGTTTTGTTGCCGGTTTCATTACTTTTTGATTTGTCATTTCAATAGTATTTGTAATACTGTACAGATATAACGTAAAGGGCAGTTTCAAATTGCACCATAAATCTGCTAACAAACAAAGAATGAATTGCAACGGTGTTTTTTGTTTAGCCATTAGATCTATATGTTTTATTCGACAAATAAAAATACTATTTAAATTACTGAGCATTCGTCATATGTATACTATTTTTATTGGCTTATGTTTAAACTCATTTTATACACAATTATTCCATATATATGTATCGTTCCGCAGTGACTCTGGTCTCTCCAATGCGTTTTCAATTACTCCATATGTATGTGTCGTTCCGCAGTGACTTTGGCCGGAACAAGGCGTTGTCAATTTTTCCATATGAATTGATCGTTCCGCAGTATCTCCCATCGTTTCAAGGCGTCGTCAATTATTCCTTATGTGTGCATCGTTCCGCAGTGATGTGGTCACTTCAAGGCGTGTTCAATTATTCCATATGAATGGATCGTTCCGCAGTATCTCCGATCGCTTCAAGGCGTCGTCAATTATTCCTTATGTGTGCATCGTTCCGCAGTGATGTGGTCACTTCAATGCGTGTTCAATTATTCCTTATGTGTGCATCGTTCCGCAGTGACTCTGGTCGTTTCAAGGCGTTATCAATTAATCTATATATATATATCGTTCCGTAGTGACTGTGGTCGTTTCAAGACGTTGTCAACTATTTTGTATGTATGTATCGTTCCGCAGTGACTCTGTTCGTTTTAAGGCGTTGTCAATTATTCCATATGTATGTATCGTTCCACAGTGACTCTGGTCGTTTCAATGCGTTGTCAATTATTCCATATGTGTGCATCGTTCCTCAGTTACTCTAGCCATTTCAGTGCGTTGTCAATAATTCCATATGCATGTATCGTTCCAAAGTGACTCTGATCGCTCCAAGGCGTTGTCAATTATTCTATATATATGTATCGTTCCACAGTGACTATGGTCGTTTCGAGACGTCGTCAATTATTCCTTATGTGTGCATCGTTCCGCGGTGACTTTGGTCGTTTCAAGGCATTTTCAATTAATCCATATGTATGTATCGTTCCGCAATGATTTTAGTTGTTTCAAGACGTTTTCAATTATTCCATATGTGTGTTTTGTTCCGCAGTGACTCTGGTTTTCAAGGCGTTGTCAATTATCTTATGTGTGCACTGTTCCACAGTGACTCTGGCCATTTCAGTGCGTTGTCAATTATTCCATATGCATGTATCGTTCCGCACTGACTTCGGTCGCTCCAAGGCATTTACAATTATTCCATATATATGTATCGTTCCGCAGTGACTCCGGTCGCTCCAAGGCGTTGACAATTATTCCATATATATGTATCGTTCCGCAGTGACTCTGATCGCTTCAAGACGTTGTTAATTATTCCATATGTATGCGTCGATCTGCAATTACAACCAACTACGAATTATAGGTCACGAACAATTGTTATTGGTGCTGCATTTATTTTCCCTTAAGTCGAAGCCATCGCTAAGAGAATGCAAATGCTTTCCATATCTAAAGTTATATGAACAATATTCGTGTTTTCTTTATTGAAACCAATATCTAGTTATGCGTCAATAGTTTCAGTTTAAAGGATAAAGACGATACATTGCCAATAATATGATATTCATGGAGCAATTTGCAATATCTGTCAATAGTTTGTCATGAGACAAAAAGCTGAGGAGCTGAAATGTAATATGATCGCATCCATGCTAGCGGAGAATTAACGCATTTCTCCGAACAGCGCATTTTGTCTAATTTTTTTTATAAATTCAAGTGAGGCACTGCATGTAATGGAGACACAATGGAATCAATTCCTCATAAAGGCAATGCATGTACTGCATTACATGTATCAATGTTTTTATTGCTATTTCATCGGTTATGGAGATTTCTCAGTGATTTCTATGTTCTCTGTTTATACTAGTGAAATGATAAATAGCAACTTCGTAAAAGCAAGATAAATGGTGTTGGTTACAGGGAAATATCAATACAACTACTCGTGAACACCGATATATGCATGCACACTCGTAACGTCATCACGTGTCACTACTGTATAACATTTTCTTTATTAGCGAGAACCTTATTTCCGCTATTATTCGCGAGTTTCATCGCTCGCAAATTCAAGCTTTTCGCTAAAATGGCAATCCTGTTCCGTGCGGGAATGTTTAAATATCCAAATTCATGTCAATCCAACGAAAACACAGTTTCAAATGGTTTTAAATTCGTTTTAGTATTCTTTCATTAAAATAAAAATGTTGTATTCTTTATTGATCGAAAATTGAAAGAAAGAGAACATACAAACATTGTAAAAAATTTAAACTGCTTACAAGAGATAATGATACATATGTATTTATTGTGTTATTTTTCGGTGAGTTATAATGCATGACAAGTTTAAATAAAATAGAACGATATCACGGTTTTAGAAGCGGATATATGTTTTTGCATTTTCTGCCGGTGTATATTAATTTGAAAGCAATAGGTTATAAACTATTACTACACAAATCACTTTTGAAGTATTCGCGGTTTCGAACACACGAACCTCTGCTTCTAGATCCTATGCTTTTCCACTGGGCACACGCTGGGCACACGCTTCATACCAAGGTTTAATATTAAATAACCCATGTTATTACTGTTGTTCTTCCGTTGTGACATGTGCCAAAGGTGCTTATTCGAGAGAAATAACACTACCTACTATATCAGTAAAATTATATTAGTTTTGTAGTGGCCATCCTTTTATATGGTTTTCAGTTTGGTATATTAGAATGCTTTATTTTACGTACATGCACACGTGCTTGAATTAACACACGGATTCACACCAGTATAAACATTAAAGAAACACAAAAATACCAAGATAATCATTTGTTATATGCAATAAAATTATGTCGATGTAGACGGAATTTAATGCTATATTATAGACGAACTTATTGAGTTTTGGTACCATGTTGTTACATTGATTGATTGACAATTGCGATAACCTTAATAGAATGCACATTGTTGAAATACCATGCCTGATCTAGATCAGAACTGATCTTTGACACGACAGCGTTATTCGTCATTTATAATTGATACATGTTCACATACATTTGCTCCCCTGTGTACCGGTTGTGAAATGTTTATGCCTCGAGATAATGAACTAACGGTGGTTTGTATATTGTATGTATTACATGTTAGAATATGTAATGATTCTTCCTATCTGTAAATCACAGAACAATCCTTGACTAGTGATAGTTGGACCAATATATAGCTAGATACATTTATTCGTGAATATATAAATGTCATGAAATACAACCAATTATCACAGATAAATATCACAAAAATACAACCACCAAATCACAGTATTACATAACTTTGATAATAATAAATTAAAGTGTTTTACTGTTATAATAATGTACATTTATTCAAGACATATATTACACAGGATAACCGATTAAGTTTTACAACTTATTTCCAATCGGTGGTTAATTTATAAAAAAAAAATATCAAGGTCTCAAAACTAGACCGAAGTTTTACGGGTCTAATATAACAGGAAAGAGCCACACATTATCAACATGTTACTTATAATTAAAACAGCAAGATGACAATTCTGACTATTTGTAGTTCATTTAAGATTTTTAAATTTCCTTACATTCATGCATGTTCTTGTTATTACAGAATATATCAAATATGTATATTTAAAGTAATTATCACAGTTATACTTGAATGATGACAAACAGCGACAGATCATATTATTATAAACAAATTGTCAACGCCACAATACAATGGACTACGTTCTAGACATAATTGATGGCGATCAACAACAATAAAACAACATTAATCAATGATATTTTACCTAAATACTTATATGACCCTTTCCTCTGATAATTTTTAGCAATCGCTTTGGTAGAGATAAACATAAGCTTCTTATGCAGGCTAACGGAATGTTACCCTAGATATCCTTAATTTCATGTTCAAGTTCTACTGCACTTTGAATTCTCGCTGTTCGTTTTCTGGGAATGTTTTTCAACAGAAGCCAACAGTTTTCAATAACATTGGCATTTGGGGACGAGGCAGGCCATAACATACCCGATATACTGTTTCCTGTTTGTATGCCTGAACAATTCTTGCCCTGTGTACAGGGGCATTGTCATCCTGGAATATGTAATTATTTGCCGGAAAATGTCTGACAATAACTGGCCAAAGATTGTTGTCTACTATTTCTATGTACTTTTCTGCATTAATGTAACCATTTACAACAGTCACAGTACCTACGCCATGCCAACTAATGCACCCCCGAATCATCAAGCTGAACTTAAGCTGACAACCTGGTGCGAGACATTCCGGTCAATACTTTTCCCTGGGCTTGCGCAAGACATAAACTCTATTGTTTTTTTTCCAATAACTACCTTACACTCCTTTCCATTCTCTGTCCACCTTTCAATATCTCTTTCCCATTGCCCATGCCAGGCGGTTTTTAATGTTCACTGTCCGAAATCGAATACTTTTACGAACAACCCTCCTGTGGAATTTATTTTTATATAAATATCTTTTTACAGTTACCTCTGAAACAGTCTGGTATCTGGGCTGATTAAATATTTTAGTTATTTCAGACAAAGGTAATGCTCTGTAAGCTTTCACCAACCTCAAAGTTTACGCTCGTCTCTTTCGTCCAGTTTTCGTTTTTTAACCGTTCTCGCTTTATTCTCTATATATCCTCGCAGTAAAAAAGCGTTTAACCACTCCATATACAGAACACCTATTAATACCAGGATTCCTGGCAATTTCTGCCTATTTTCTACCCTTCTCATAACTCAGTACGATTATTCTTTTGACAGACGTCAAATCTTTAAATTTGCCATGGTTCATTAATCGTATGGTATGTTTACAATAATACAGAAAATACGTCACAACTGTAATGTGACGTCATCTATATAACGTCATTGAATAAGCCGTGTCATAAAATATAATACCCATTCTCGGAAAACCAGTTTAATACGCTTTTAAACATGACCCACTTGTAGGTCGATATTGGTGTCAGCCATTTTGTTTATAATAATATGATCCGCCGCTGTGCATATCGACGTCGCGCTTGCGTTATAAAACTAGTACCCGAAATATATAAAACTGTTCCCGAATACTTGATCTTTTTGGAATTATACTTACTATATATCAAATTTAAGGTCGTGGAACGATTTTTTCAGTTGACGGATATAAACTTTGCTATTGATATTATCTATATATTAAATCTCATTTAACGTCATTTTCCCCGTGTCACGGCGTAACATCTACCACGGGTCACGGCCTCAAATGTCATGTTTAAAAATGGCGCACAAGGAGACATCTGGTCTTTTGACTGACATGTGTGTTTTATTACAACAAACATAACGGCCATTACGGAACAGGCGGTTCATTACGTATATGCTAAATTTCCCGAAAAACAAACAACTCGTCAATAAAGTCATACTGAACAGTCAAGATGAAAAATATTGGTTAGTATGTTATTAAAATATGTATGTATATGTTCGTTGTTTTATTATATGGTACTTGATGACTTTTTTCATATTGCGATTAAGGGATATTACATTTTTAAAGTGTTGTCGCCAACGTTATTTGAAAGAAATAACTGAAACGTATTTGATTAATTTAAATTATTTAATAAAAAAATGCGAACATAAATTTTAAAATCATGTCATACTAAAGTAAAATTTCAGTGGAACATGCTTATGTGGAATGAATTATGTTCACTTTGCTCTGAACAATACATATTTCGTATTTAAAATGACCTCTCTGAATTGCCGCCCCTTAGCAAAAATAACGTCTATCCTCACATTTTGACCATATTTACCATATTTTTAACGCAGAATATTGTCTTTTGAAAATTACATTAACGAGTAAATTTTGTTTCTGTTAGGGTCCCAAAATATAAAAAAAATTAGAAAATCATTTACACCTCGTAACAAGCATTTCCGATGTCCTATATCAAATATTTACAACGTCAGTTTGACGTTCTTTTAGTACGGCGAATACGCCGCTAGTTATGTACATGGTATACTGTATTCTCATAGGTAACATAGATACAGTTATACCATTGATTTTGATACATTTTATATCCGCAGAAAAAATCATGATGCCATTGCAGTAACCGATTTTCCGATATTCGGCTACTTTCTTGTCTAATAAATGATACGAAATACATGAATAAAAACGTAATATTACATTTCATACAATTTCAACGTTAACGCCGTGTTACGCTTAGAGGTACCATTACCGTGCGCGACGTCATTACAAAAAATTAGATTCTATGTGTACGAAAGAGGACTGGCTCATAGCTTCTGTACCCTACCGAGGCCATTATCCATATATATGTATACTTAATACGGCACGGCGTAAGGTAACGCATATTTTTTTTTAAAAAAAGATCTGATTATATTTATCATCATTGATATATCACTGACTATGAATATATGTGCCATCTTCCGTTGTCATCTTAGATCTTGCTGCATGGTTGATATATATCACTGACTATGGATATATGTGCCATCTTCTGTTGTCATCTTAAATCTTGCTGCATGGTTGATATATCACTGACTATGAATATATGTGCCATCTTCCGTTGTCAGCTTAGATCTTGCTGCATGGTTGATATATCACTGACTATGAATATATGTGCCATCTTCCGTTGTCATCCTAAATCTTGCTGCATGGTTGATATATCATTGACTATGAATATTTGTGCCATCTTCCGTTGTCATCTTAGATCTTGCTGCATGGTTTATATATCGCTGACTATGAATATATCTGCCATCTTCCGTTGTCATCTTAGATCTTGCTGCATGGTTGATATATCACTGACTATAAATATATGTGCCATCTTCCGTTGTCATCTTAGATCTTGATGCATGGTTGATATATCGCTGACTATGAATATATGTGCCATCTTCCGTTGTCATCTTAGATCTTGCTGCATGGTTGATATATCGTTGACTTTGAATATATGTGCCATCTTCCGTTGTCATCTTAAATCTTGCTACGTAGTTGATATATCACTGACTATGAATATATGTGCCATCTTCTGTTGTCATCTTAGATCTTGCTGCATGGTCGATATATCACTGACTACATGTATGAATATATGTGCCATCTTCCGTTGTCATATTAGATCTTGCTGCATGGTTGATATATCACTGACTATGAATATATGTGCCATCTTCCGTTGTCATCTTAAATCTTGTTGCGTAGTTGATATATCACAGACTATGAATATATGTGCCATCTTCCGTTGTCATCTTAGATCTTGCTGCATGGTTTATATATCGCTGACTATGAATATATGTGCCATCTTCCGTTGTCATCTTAGATCTTGCAGCATGGTTGATATATCGTTGACTTTGAATATATGTGCCATCTTCCGTTGTCATCTTAAATCTTGCTGCATGGTTGATATATCACTGACTATGAATATATGTGCCATCTTCCGTTGTCATCTTAGATCTTGCTGCATGGTTGATATATCACTGACTATGAATATATGTGCCATCTTCCGTTGTCATCTTAAATCTTGCTGCGTAGTTGATATATCACAGACTATGAATATATGTGCCATCTTCCGTTGTCATCTTAGATCTTGCTGCATGGTTGATATATCACTGACTATGAATATATGTGCCATCTTCCGTTGTCATCCTAAATCTTGCTGCATGGTTGATATATCATTGACTATGAATATTTGTGCCATCTTCTGTTGTCATCTTAGATCTTGCTGCATGGTTGATATATCACTGACTATGAAAATATGTGCCATCTTCCGACGTCATCTTAGATCTTACTCATGGTTGATATATCACTGACTATGAATATATGTTCCATCTTCCGTTGTCATCTTAGATCTTGCTGCATGGTTGATATATCACCGATTATGAATATATGTGTGTCAAGATGTTGGGTGGGTATCTTGAACTAAAAACGGGATCTTCTGTAAGGCGACTGTGTCTTCACTGGATTAAGCTGTGAAACAGCCTAGCTTGAAACTATGTTAAACAATTTTGTTCAAACTATATAATATATAAATTTTCCTCAGGCTTCTTGCCTTATGATTAGTTAATTTCAACTAAAAGGAATGATAAAACGATTCTTATATTTAGAAATCATACAGACAAATGATCATACCAATTAACTATATATATACAGTATAATGTTTCAAACCTTGTAGAGTTGAACCAACTGTTGTTCAACACTATTTTAATAATGAGACCAGCTGTTCAGGCAACGTGTCTGGACAGCATACGTTTGAGACTTGTTTCAAACTCAAACCAAAACTGTATGTCTTGAACACTGTTCATCCAGCATAAAAGTACACCTATTTGTTTGAAGACTGTTTCAAACCTTAATTTTCAAACTAAACGAAAGCGCATGAAACAAATACAAGTTTCAGCACGTAAATACAGTTATTGTTTGAGAACGGTTTTAAACTAATAACAAAACTGTATGCTTGGAACGATGCTCAGTTCCAGCGTAAATATACACTTATAAGTTTGTAGACTGTTCCAAACCTATGTCTTCGAACTAAGATAAAAAAAATATAGTTTCAGCATGAAACTAACCTGTGAGAACGGTTTCAAACTACAGCATCAGACTAAACTATTATGCACAAAACACTCCCCAGTTCCCGCACAATAAATATTCCTATGAGTTTCAAACACAAACCTTCCCAAAGCCTATCGCTAGCCCCCAACGCAATTCAAACACAAACCTTCCCAAAGCCTATCGCTAGCCCCCAACGCAATTCAAACACAAACCTTCCCAAAGCCTATCACTAGTCCCCAACGCAATTAAGCTTCTCCGAGGTTTCAAGTACACTTTGACGCTAAAAATATCAAGCAGACTTCTTGCAACTTGCGTCGAAAGAAATATGGTATTGCTTTATTACAAAGCAGTAAACCATTCTTCCTTAAACCCGTAAAACTCCAACTCTTATATATAGATAAACACCTACTTTAAAATGGTTCATGATATTTGAATAATATATTTCAGTCATTGATTATAATTGTATCGTTCATCTTTTTATGATGAATTATCTTATATAACTTATATATCTGGTTTAATATTATATAATTATAGCAAAAAAAATAGTTTATTACTCGTTCTTAAAATAATTGCTATATACAGACATTTATGCTATAAAACAACGACATTATTTTGACAATTTGCCATCTTCCGTTGTCATCTTAGATCTTGCTACATGGTTGAATGCGTTAACCGATGTGAACCAGACGTTTATCATAATGCCCATGGCTATGCCAGTTCTTTTCCAAATATCTCTGATTAATATAATAGGATACATTGCCCATCATTAGATGACTCAAACTGCATATAACTGGTTATGCACCGGAATATTTCGAGGGTGATTATGTCTTAGTTGTAATGACTTGTTTCACAATCGATGTAAAATCAATAAAAAATGTTTTTGTGTTTATTACAGCAACCCAGACGTTTCTCTGCAATGTTTTACTCTTCTTCTTCTACCTTAATTACAAGTTACGAGTATTCAAGGATTCCTGAGTTACGATAACCAGTATCGTTTATGTTCCATCCGATACCTATATTAAATAATGCTATTAAATCAGTATTACATTAATCTTAGTTTCTTGGACTATCCTATTTTATGTTTTGGTTTTTTCTTGTCTATATCTCGGTGTGTATCGATTTCACCCGCAGTGTGACGTCATTTGCTTCAGGTTTAACGATCATATAAAGTTTAATATCGATATTTGCTATTCATCGTATTCAATAGTGCAGCAGCTGTTTATTACATTGCAAGGTATTTGCAGTGACATTGAAGGGAATAAAGGTATAAGAACACTTTGTAGGTAGGCGGGAGGTCTTGAATGTCTATGTGGAAAATGATAAATTGTGTGATTTCTATAAAATTTGATTAAACTTTACTGCTAAACCTGATAAGAAACACGCCATTAAAATAACGTTACTACGTTTCGCTCGGTATAGATAACGTAACGCAAACATCATTCATTCATGATAATGCATGTAACCTAATTGCCAACTAACATGCGATTGCAAATGTATTTAATGACCATTTCTGTTCAGTTGATGACGTAATTCAACTTTTAGAACCCGTTATAAAAATAAAATTGTTTAGTTTATTGATAAATGAATACACAATTTATAATCTTGATTAATTTCAGAATTTCATTGATGCCGTTATCATTCTTTTGGCATCAAATTATTTTTTATCAATACCACTCACGTGACTCGTTCTGATGGCAACAGTGTAAAATGATACAAATGCACGAAAAATTTAACCCCCACACCCGCAAACCTACCTAGAAATATATATGTATACGCTCTCAAAACTGCCAATTATTTCCATAATATTTGACAGGCATATTAGCCCCCATCTGAAAAATATATTAAAAGCGAGCATACTCTTTTACTAAATAGTTCTTGTCAGACAGCACTGACAAAAAGGCAGATGATTGCATATCAGCGTTTGGTCAATCAATGTAATTAGCTTTAAAAGCTTACGCTATATAATTTGCATATAGTGGACCTGTCTTACGGCCTCTTGTATAATTATTCTGTCTTTTTACAGGACATGCAGATTCTGTTATTATATATATTTCATCTAAATTCATAATTAATTATTTCTATGAAAAAGATTCGCTATTACCTATCTCTTCCAATTGTGAAGACATACATTGCTGTAAATGTAAGAAGTTACTTGTTTCACGCTTGATAACATTTTTCCTTGACGTCTCACACAACAATTAATTTTGTACTGTTCTACATATAGAGACATGCTCATCTGGAACATTGGATACATTACCAATGGTTCTAAAAGTGCCTTATTCCCATAGATAGTCCTCTGTTGGTCCAATTATGCAAAAAAAAAATGGGGTTGACCTGGTTGCTTTTTCACAATTTCGATGATTTGATGGCACCCCTTCATTTTTGAAAATTCTGCCCATATGTTGCAGTGTATCACTACGCATCTTTAAACTGTTAAATCATCATCAAACAGTTCCCAATGTCACCCAAACTTTGCAGAAATCATGAAAAATGTTCCAATGTTCCCATATGCACAAAGAAATATGACATTCTATGCATTTTTAACAAAAAAATGCCCAACCGCTTTACACAGCTATAATTACTTTGGCGTAAGAATCTACCGTCATACAAGGGAAGTAATTCTTCAGTGAGAGCTTGAGGTGACCATGTTGATTATACCATTAACAACTCATGCAGCGCTTTAATATCGTATCACGTATTAATTTGGAATTTATCAGGACTTATCAAATTGACAAAAATATTTTTTTTCCAATATAACATGCTTTAATATACTCACCGACTCCATATTGCCAAAAGGAAATATATTTAAACATGCCCAAAATAATATATTGGAGTGGTCTTTCCTTACTTGGGCTACGCGCCTAGGTTAGACTAGAACAGATTTCACGTGACGTATTAAATGAGGCAAGTGATTTCATTTAGAATTCAATTGGATCTATTATACCGGTTTACACGTATGAAAAATTGTTTCATCATAAAAGAGTCCGAATGACATCAAGCAGTATTTAAGGGCTGTTTATTTTTAGTATTAGTATATCGTTTCAAGTTTACCACTCCAATTCAAATTTGGACACCAAACCGTTCGGATTTTATTCAGCAATGATAGTGAGATGCTTTTTATCCTTTTTAATATTTATTTTATTTGTTTTAGATATTTATAGCGATTTTTTCCCTGATTTATTCTCTTTAAAGGGATTATATTGGCAAGTAACACAAACACGCTGTTAATCCAGCCTTTTCCTGTATGCAGTGTACACAAAATAATGCTTATGTATTTATTAACTTGAAAGTTATCAAATTAACAGTAACTAAATATTGGCCAAAACTTTAATACGTCCCACAATAAAGTATTGCGCAATGTTTACATTGAACTCCGTAAACTTCCTGAACAAAGCTTCGGAAACAAGGTCGGGAACGAGTCTTCGCGATGTTATCCGACGATTGATCTGAAACCCGAAAGCGGTTTGTTGAAAGTTATCTGCATGCTGGGCGTGTGTATTTAGGACTGGGAATTGACGGTAAAATGCCAATATAATCCCTTTAAGATTTATACGGAAACTGTTTTTCTTGTCTATAGTTTTCCCGTTTTAATTGTTGTTGCGTTATTTTAGGGGAATTGCAACCAAAGGATTATTAGTTTGATTTAAATGTATACGTGTTGTTTTACATGTGCGAGTAGGCCTCCCAAGTTTGTATTTAAAGATATAACTTCCAATTACTTTTTAATAGTTGTTAGTCATATGGAATCATTAAGATATTAATAGTTTGTTTTTCGCGATTTGAATTCTTTTGGCATTTTATTTTTTCATCATTTATGTTTACTGCTTATAATCATGTATTTTTCAAAATGCTAAATCTATTCAAATTTTTTTATTTAAATACATGTTCATATAACGGTTTTATTGTTTAAAATCCAACAGACACCATGTTATGAAATATATAGTCATAACCAACTTTAATTTGTATACAAAATTGATGTTAAACATCTAGTTCGTTAAATTTCCAACGATAAAAAATATACTGTATATATATGCATGTAAATTTCAAGTCCATTTTGATTATCTGTAACATTCCTAATTTTGTTTAAGTGCATGCTCAGTTTCCTTTAATTGTTTTTTATTGTTCTATTTGTAATTTCCAGATTTCCTTACTGTAACTTTATTTTAGATAGCAATTTCTTGTTTTGTGTCGCAGTATTATTTAATCAACAAGCACTAATTGCAAAACCTATTATTTTTCAGATTTCCCTGTAAGTTATAAATTATTATAATGTTTAAAAGTTTAACCGACTCATTTATCGGTGTGTGTTTTAACGTTTGACTTTGCTGCATATGTCGATAAAGAAAAATTATAATCGAAAAAATACTATATAATAAAAAAATGTTTGTTTGCATTTCGTTATTGATTACGTTAGTTAGAGTTTTGATACAAATGTATTTTTCTCTAGCTTATTTCTGCATTGAAATAATCTCTATTATTTCTTTGGTAAATATCGTTTACATAGATTTTAAACATCCAAATACCATTTTTGTTACTGACCGCCAAAAAATGCAGTGACCCCTATTGTCATTTTTTCTGTATGTGTGTGTTGTCACAGAACAGAATATGATTGTTCTATATCAGCGGCGTAGCTTGGCTAAAAACGACGTGTAGGCACAGCTGTAGCCAGGGGATCAGGTGGTATGCTCCCCATTTATTTTAGTTTGACTGTCGTGTGTACGTTTTGACGTATATTTCTCCTTCTGTTTTACAGGCCTGGTTATCCTTAATATTAACCTTGAATTCACTGTTTTATAAATAAATTGATAAAGTGATGTTAAAATATCTAGATTATATTCAATTATATTTTGTTGCCACACTAGTGATCCGATTATCATTGCCTTTTTGGCATTTTAATTTTTCTATTTCTCAGAAAAATGGCTAGGCACGTGCCTACAGTGCCTATAGGAAGCTACGCCACTGTATATGTCATGGAATGTTGTGTTACGCTTAATTATATGTTTTCTTGGTTCACATACGAGTACGTGTTCACTCTACTTGATAATAAGTTGTAATGACGTAGAGAAGTTCTATTCTTTGTTTGGTAACCTCAGATAAACAACCATAAACACTTTATACACCCACATCATTATAGATCTTATCAATATTACGCCAGCCTAAGCAAAACACCAATGTATTGCACTTACAAACTGTGTGTCTCAACCAACGTTAAAAGCAAAAACGTCGTAAAAGCAAAAACGGTGTTAAAGTAAAACAAATAACATTGAAAGTAAAACGGTGATTAAAAGTAAATACATTTGCGTAAAAGATATAATTAACTCATTTCTATCATAATATAGCTAGCAGACACACAAACACGCGCGCTCACACAGATACATAAAATAAATCAAATAGTAAATGCAAAATATCCCAACCCTAATATAATATAGTTGGCATTAATACACGCATGAACGCACGCGCACGTGCACACACAGATGCAAAAATTAAAATAAAATATACAAAATAAAACGTGATTTCTAAGGCTATATGAAATAATTAACAAATAACTGTAAAACAAATCACCCCCAATCCTTTCAGAAATAGCGAGCAAGCACGCTGGCACGTACGTACTCGCAAACAAAGATACAAACATATAAAAAATAAGAATATAATCTGTGATTTTACAGGTTATACGAACGGTTTAACAATGGACTGTAAAACAAAACACCGCAACGCTTTCATAATACTGCAAGCACGCACGCACGCAAGCACGTACGCAAGCACGCACATGCATTCACACACACACACACGCAAGCACGCACGCACGCACACAAGCACGCAACGATTTACACACTCACACACATATACAAAGACTAAAATAAGATCTGGATGTGATTATAAAGACTTTACGAACTGTAAAACAAAATAACTCATCCTTTTCATAAAATCGCACGCACGCACGGACGCATGCACACTAACACGCACACACACACGCACGCACGCACGCACGCACGCACGCACGCACGCACGCATACGCAAGCATTCACTCAGAAACATAGATTTGAATAAGAAAGAACAATTATGATGACAATGACCAATGACAATGACCAAGTCCGTATAGTCATAGTACCACCTTTGGAAAAAGGAAGTGCTTCCGTGGTGTATAATGGCGGTTATAAATAATCCTGGTGTTTCTTCTTCTTTAAAAATGCATTTTCCTTATTTTCATGCTCATTTTTTATTTGAATGGCATTATTGATGTATCTTTAACAATTTGAAAGCATTGTCTTGTTTGAATTGTGAATTTAGAAAAAAAATGTGATGCTTGGAAATTGGGGTATGAATACATGATTTCTGAAGTCTACTTTTACTTTGTCATCAGTGTACAAACTGAGCAGAAAAAAAAATCTTATATGACACATGACCCCTACTTTTCTCATCATATTTTGGTAGTGCAGAAGTTGACAAACAGTAAAATGTAAGTTTCCCTTCTTTCATTGGGTATCTCAATGAATGACAAGCCTTCAAATTTCAAACTCAATAATTTGACGAATATATTGGAAATACACAAGTGGCGGGTTAGCTGTTCCGTTCAGTATATATTATTTCTCTGGAGAGGATCGCTATAAGATATTTTGTTCCAATCCTTTGCATACTTACTATGTTATTATGATGTGTACAATTTATCAAAAAAATATGTTTAAACTACATATATTTGTATTTGAATTGCACTCTCGTGAATCGTTGGTTTGAGTTTAATAGAGATGTGTTCTGTTTTGTTTTGCTGTAACAAACTGTAAAATGTTTGCTTTTTCAAACAAACAGTAATGTACCTGTCTCACTGACCGATAAAATATTGCCAAATGATTAATATGTTTTTTCTCTATATTCCATTTTAACGTGTATCGCCTTTTGTTTTTTCTTTTACCAACGAAATCTTATTTCTACTTTAAGCAACTCTTTTACTTTTAATGTTATTTCTTTTTACTTTTTACGCAATTTTTACTTTAGCGACGTTTTGACTTTTAACGTTGTAACACTGTCTTTATTAATTGACTCAATACACCTTTCCGTTGTTCTAGAATCACTTTAATAAATCCTTTAATCTGTTGTAAGTGCTGCTATTGCTTATTGGTCGATAAAATCGTTTGATGATCTTTTTAAAACGGATACACATTACTATATGCAATATAATTTGTTATTAATAATATTTATGTACTTACTGGTAACGATAACAAACAATTACAACTAGACGGAGCTAAAATACAAGTTTACATTTTATTAATGCTATGATCTTGTTTTTCTATCGAAGCCACATTGCCAAAGTTGCAAGTGACATTTGCTATAAGTTGCACGTGACATTGGCCGCAAGTTGCCATAACGAATGCGCGCGCTTTTTTAACATATTGACGAACTCGGTATTCATGAAGCGACAATAAAATTTGCGGTTAAATCCGCATGAACAGCTTGATAACATCAAAACAATATGCTATGTTATATTTGTATCTGAACTGGTTCGAAAATTAAATAAAACTTTAAGGGTTTTGATAGAAAGATTTTGAGTCCCATCGGATGATGAAAACATCGGAAAAGTTAAATAGGGCTTTCAATGTTTAAGTTATAGCTTATTTAAGATTTTAAGTTTATATTTAAATCGCTATAAGCGTATTTGAGAGGAATCGTTATCTGTGTATGTTTGTGTTGTTGAGTTGAATAGTTCTGTAAATGCTTATTATTAACTTTGTATTATTAACTTTGTATTATTGACTTTGTATTATTGACCTTGTATTATTGACCTTGTATTACTGACATTGTATTACTGACATTGTATTTAAACCCCAGAATGCGCTATAAAAGCTGCCAGATGACCCTGGGACAGTTCACAGTCATCCATACATTGTTTTTGTTATGCTATTGCATAGTTTTAGATTATTTTTAATACATTTAGTTTGCAAATTAAATATTTTTCCAAAAGGTGTTAGTTATATGCAGTTTGAATATAAAGATAAACTCCAACTACCAAAAATTCGAAATTCAAGTGAGCACTCTATACACAAAGAACTGTGTTAATTCATCATCAGCAGATAGCCTAGTGCAGCATTGTAATTTGGTAGTCTCCTCTTACACATAATTACTACCTTGGCAGTAAAATTTGCGGCTTTAAGTGATGAAATGTGATGAAGGCCTATTAATGTCCGTAGTGAGTATACTAGTGCGTCTGATTGGTGATGTTTGAATGAACATACGATCTCTGTTTCATCTAACACTATACTAGTTATTTTTGAAAAGACATTAGATCTATCTACATAATGAAATATGAAATTCATATATTCAGTATGCTTGTACAACTTTTATATTGTTTCTGTTTCAGTAGGACATATATTGAACTCCAGTAAATTGTTTATGGACATACTAGTCTCCATATTTGTGGTCACCTTTGATAAAAGTGTGAAATTGAATTTTAAATATCCGTTAGTTCTGATTGGTTCTGTTCTCTTGTGTTCTGTTTGGTAAGATAATTCTAGTCTAAAGTATGAAGTTTCAAACAGTAAATTTTGTGAACTTTTATCTCTTATTAATTACAGGTGTTGAAAATAATGTGAACATCAGTGAAAATTGTCCTTGTCAACATCAAATTATCATGTGTCAATTTAAAATATGAATTTAACCAGTTTCCGACTTTAAGAATGCTATCCATGTTTCGTTGAAACAGTCGCAAAATCCAGAAAATGTATACAGCCTTAATAATGCGAGTTGTATTCAAATCAGCCATAATGTCACGATTATACCGGCAATAACGATGTCTGCTATAGTACGCTCGCACTTAATAATTGCTTAAATAGTAAATTATGCAATTTGCATGTCTCATTCATTCTAATGTCGTATTTATTTCAATGTTACAGACATTGCAATGCAGTTTATTGAATGCGTAATTCAAGATTCAATTTTTTTAAATTATTCCCTGAAACCTTTTTTATGCTCCTTGGTGAATTGTTAGTCTCAATGAACTAGCTAATCAAATTTCGTTATTTGAAATAGTGAATTTTCGATATATTATCTACAACTGGTGAAATAATTTAATATCACAAGCATTTGTAATAAGTTGTGTAAAACAATAATATTCAGGAGACGCGGCATTGCTGAACTGTTTTTTCAGCTTTGTTTTATCCAATGTTATACAACGGACACTTTGATAAAAGCAATATACTTATAGGATATTTGTAAGTAGTGTAAGAAAAAATGGTATCAAACATAACCATTAAAAACAAAGGATCACTAAGGTGTCTCGATAGGGGCTATCGCATCATATTTATTAAATTGAGCAAAGTCGAAACAATTAAAGTACAACTGTAAAAAGTCGAAACAACAAACAAACGATTGTGAAAAGTGGAAACTACGATGGCTAAAAGTCGAAACAATGAAATAACGATGGTGAAATGCCTCGCAGTTTCAACATTCACCGTCCTAGCTTCGTTGTTTCGACATTTCATCAATTAGTTATAATAAGTCAACAACAGGAGACCGTATATAACGCCCTGAAATGGTCAGTAGCAACACCGTCACTTTTAGCCTGCTTTTCGGGTGAATATAATGTTTAATAAATACATGAAATACCTTTTCACTAATATCTGTATTTCTCTCTAATATGTTACGGAAGTAATTTGATATGTTATATGTATTGTACTTGGTTTAGTTATTCTTTTATTGGTTTTGCCGTTAATGCTGTTTGATGGCGGTGTCCGTTTAATGTTCCTCCTCCTCCTGCGGGTCGTATATTTCTTCATTTTTTCACATTATATTAATATTTAATGTATTTGAAAAAGTTCTTCAGATTCTTTTATCTTATTATTTGTTGTATGTTCAGTTATATTCGTTCAGTTGTACCGAAAGTAACAGTAGCAGTAATATTATCTTATTGGATCAAATTTGTTCAGCTAAGTTCGTTGAAATATAAATAAGTAGCAGAAGGCAGGTTGCAATGTTATTGAACTTTGCTTGATTACAGCGTCTGTCTAGCGCAATAAATGGGAATACCAATCTGGTATTGGGTAATTGTTTACTATTTCTCGTGGTTGACATTTTATTTTATAAGATCGATGCTATGTCGGTGAGTACAACCACAATATCAGCAGATATATAACAAAACATGGGTTAAAGACTCGATTTAATCATCAAACCAATAGCTATATGGAACTTTATTTTTTTTGGTTTGTTCATGCTTTTCTTTTCTAAAGAAACTATTGAACTGACGCTAGATTTGAAATTTATAATAAAAAAAAGAATTTGTCAATCATTCATATATCTGTTTATCATACCGATGAACTCTGATATTCAAGTATAAACATGTTTAAATTTTACTTTTTTTTGTCGTAAACAACTGCAAATTAAGATGTGATTTAACTATTATCAAAAATAGGATTTACATCCCTAAAATGAATTAAATTAAAGGTTTTCGTACATACCAGGATATATTATAATTCCGTATTTTCATAATAATTAATTGCATGATGAAGATTATGTTTTTTTTTAACGAAATGATAATAATTATATGGCTGTTTAATGAAGAGTATATAGGTAGTAGTAGTAGTAGTAGTAGAAATAGTAGTAGTAGTAGTAGTAGTAGTAGTTGTTGTTGTTGTTGTTGTTGTTGTAGTAGTAGTAGTAGTAGTAATAGTAGTAATAGTAGTAGTAGTAGTAGTAGTAGCAGTAGAAGAAGTAGTAGAAGTAGTAGTAGTAGTAGTAGAGAAGTAGTAGTTGTATTAGAAGTAGTAGTTGTAGTAGAAGTAGTAGAAGAATTAGTAGAAGTAGTAGTAGTAGTTGTAGTAGAAGTAGTAGAAGAATTAGTAGAAGTAGTAGTAGTAGTTGTAGTAGAAGTAGTATAAGTAGTAGTAGAAGTAGTTGTTGTAGTAGAAGTAGTAGTTGTAGTAGAAGTAGTAGAATAATTAGTAGAAGTAGCAGTAATAATAGTAGTAGTAGAAGTAATAGTAGTAGTAGAAGTAGTAGTTGTAGTAGTAGTAATAGTAGTAGTTGTTGTTCTTGTTGTTCTTGTTGTTCTTGTTGTTATTGTAGTAGAAGTAGTAGTTGTAGTTGTTGTTGTTGTTGTAGTATTAGTAGTAGAAGAGTAGAAGTAGTAGTAGTAGTAGTAGTACATGTAGTAGTAGTAGTAGTAGTAGTAGTAGTAGTAGTAGTTGTTGTAGTAGTAGTAGTAGTAGTAGTAGAGTAGAAGTAGTAGTAGTAGTAGTTGTTGTTGTTGTTGTTGTTGTTGTTGTAGTAGAAGTAGTAGTTGTAGTAGTAGTAGTAGTAGTTGTTGTTGTTGTTATTGTAGTAGTAATAGAAGAGTATAAGAAGTTGTAGTATTAGTAGTAGTAGTTGTTGTTGTTATTGTTGTTGTTGTTGTTGTTGTAGAAGTAGTAGAAATATTAGAAGTAATATTGGTAGCATTAGTTATCGTTCTCATTGTATTTGTTGTAGTAGAAGTACATGTAGTAGAAGAGTAGTGGTAATAGTAGTAGTAGTTGTAGTAGTTGTAGTAGTAGTAGTAGTAGTAGTAGTAGTAGTAGTATTAATAGTAGTAGTAGTAGTAGAAGTAGTAGTAGTAGTAATAGTAGTAGTAGTAGAAGTAGTTGTAGTTGTAGTTGTAGAAGAGAAGTAGTAGTATTAGAAGTAGTAGTAAAAGTAGTCGTAGTAGTAGTAGTAGTAGAAGTAGTAGTAGTAATAGTCGTAGTAGTGGTGGTAATAGTAGTAGAAGAATAAGAAGTATAGTAGTAGAAGAAGTAGTTATATTATTAGTAGTAAATGAAGTATTATTAGTTGTTGTTGTAGTAGTATGCTCTTGGTTTATGGTTATCTTAAAACGGTTACGTGACAGGCTTTCATCAATATAACCGTAACCCAGGACGCCTGCGAGAATGAAGAAAACGAAATTACATTGACTGGAAAACTAATTAAATTCTTAGGGTATCGGCGTAAAGTGCAATCGAAATGAATTTAAAACCAAATAGTCGGCGAGTTTGGGAGATGTTCAAACTCGATAGAAATGTATTTTCGTACACTGAAGTTATTTTCGTCTGCAAAACAATCGCAGCGATCTATCTAAAGGGATTGCTTCTTATCTATTTTGTATTCCATGCTCACGGTTCTATTACATATGTTTACTGAATGATTAACGAAGTAGAGCATTTTGAGTTGTTAGTTCAAATATTATATGCTGTAATACTTTTAAAACCTTAATCGAATGCATGAAAGTAAATTTCTGTCTGGGTAAACGCAAGGACGACCACCAAACGCTCTCGTGCGATTTGAAATGTAATCCCTGGTATATATCATACCTGAGTTAGGAGATGTGAAAGAGGATATTGATACAGACTAAAAAAATGCCATTAAAAACTAGACAAATATCAAACAAAATATTGAGACAATGATGTGAATGTTTAACAAAGCCATTATCAAAAGTTATCACAATCTGAATTGAATTTCAACTACGTCATTTAGTATAAATACATGGATATGGACATATGTAAAATAATGAATATATGAACTACAGACATAATTGTAACATGTTAACGAATATCTGACCTAGAAACAAGATCGTTACAGAACACGTTTAAAAGAATATAACCAACAGGAGACGTAGAATTCAAATGTCACATTCATCAAAGCAGCATGAAGACAATCAATATCAGGAACAATTACAATAAGTAAAATAGATACATAGATAAGAAGTGACAACAGATGTCGATGCCTTGTAACGACCAACAGCAAAAATGTACAACTGGGAAGCGCTGGTTTACAGGTACATCCAAGCTGGAATTTCCACAGTCGTCATATCATAAGACGAGACGGTGTAAAATAAGATTACCACGCCAGACAATTTTCTTTGATACGACAGAGGGCACATGTGTTTTTTGTAAAAAATGCTCCAGTCAATATATACAATTAAACGAGTGATATACGTAGATGTAATCGGTGACGTGACTTTACAAAAGCCATGGCAACAAAAGGGTATATTATTCAAGGGAAAGGAATGACAGAAATACGAACATATATTCAGCGCCTCATTCCTTCTAAGGCTTTAGACAGAGTTCGGCGTTATTAAGTTCCAAGTTCGTCCGATCACCGCACAAATAAAGGTAAATGCACTAAACGAACTTCTGTGTGATGAAAGCATTTAATATAAAAACTGTTAGCTTAACTTAAGACTCCATTGAAATATAAGAACTTTTATCTCGACTAAAGACTGTATTGTAATATATGACGTTTTATCTCGACTAAAGACTGTATTGTGATATAAGATGTTTGTATCTCGACTAAATACTGCATTGCAATATAAGACGTTTTTATCTGGACTAAATACTGTATTGTGATATAAGACGTTTTGTATCTCGACTAAGTACTGTATTTTGATATAAGACGTTTTTATCTCGACTAAAGACTGTATTGTAATATAAAAAGTTTTTATCTCGACTAAAGACTGTATTGTAATATAAGACGCTTTTATCTCGATTAAATACTGTATTGTAATATAGGATGTTTTTATCTTGCCTAAAGACTGTATTGTGATATAAGACGACTGTATTGTAATATAAGACGTTTTTATCTCGACTAAAGACTGTATTGTGATATAAGACGCTTTTATCTCGATTAAATACTGTATTGTAATATAGGACGTTTTTATCTTGACTAAATACTGTATTGTGATGAAAGACGTTTTTATCTCGACTAAAGACTGTATTGTACTATAAGACGTTTTTATCACGATTAATGATTTTATTGTAATATAAGACATTTTATCTCGACTAAAGACTGTATTGTACTGTAAGACGTTTTATCTCTACTAAAGACTGTATTGTGATATAAAACGTTTTATCTCGACTAAACATGTATTGTTATAAAACACATTTTTATCTCGACTAAATACTGTATTGTAATATAATACGTTTTTATATCGACTAAAGACTGTATTGTAATATATGACGTTTTTATCTCGACTAAATATTGTATTGTAATATAAGACGTTTGTATCTCGACTAAAGACTGTATTGTAATATAAGACGTTTTTATCTCGACTAAAGACTGTATTGTAATACAAGACGTTTTTATCTTGACTAAATACTGTATTGTAATATAAGACGTTTTTATCTCGACTAAAGACTGTATTGTACTATAAGACGTTTTATCTCTACTAAAGACTGTATTGTGATATTAAACGTTTTATCTCGACTAAATACTGTATTGTGATAAAAGACGTTTTTATCTCGACTAAATACTATTTTGTAATATAAGACGTTTTATCTCGACTAAAGACTGTATTGTAATATAAGACGTTTTTATTGACTAAATACTGTATTGTGATATAAGACGTTTTTATCTCGACTAAAGACTGCATTGTGATTTAAGAAGTTTTTATCTCGACTAAAGACTGTATTGTAATATAAGACATTTTATCTTGAGTAAATACTGTATTGTGATATAAGACGTTTTTATCTCGACTAAAGAATGTTTTTTAATATAAGACGTTTTTATGTCTAATAAATATTGTATTGTGATATAGGACGTTTTTATCTCGACTAAATACTGTATTGTAATATAAGACGTTTTTATCGTGACTAAATACTGTATTTTAATATAAGACGTTTTTATCTCGACTAAATACTGTATTGTAATATAAGACGTTTTTATCTCGACTAAAGACTGTATTGTACTATAAGACGTTTTATCTCTACTAAAGACTGTTTTGTGATATAAAACGTTTTATCTCGACTAAATACTGTATTGTGATAAAAGACGTTTTTATCTCGACCAAATACTATATTGTAATATAAGACGTTTTATCTCGACTAAAGACTGTATTGTAATATAAGACGTTTTATCCCGACTAAATACTGTATTGTGATATAAGACGTTTTTATCTCGACTAAAGACTGCATTGTGATTTAAGAAGTTTTTATCTCGACTAAAGACTGTATTGTAATATAAGACATTTTATCTTGAGTAAATACTGTATTGTGATATAAGACGTTTTTATCTCGACTAAAGACTGTTTTTTAATATAAGACGTTTTTATCTCTAATAAATACTGTATTGTGATATAGGACGTTTTTATCTCGACTAAATACTGTATTGTAATATAAGACGTTTTATCTCGACTAAATACTGTATTGTAATATAATACGTTTTTATCTCGACTAATGACTGCATTGTAATATAAGACGTTTTAATTTCGACTAAAGACTGTTTTGTAATATAAGACGTTTTATCTCGACTATATACTGTATTGTGATCTAAAACGTTTTTTTCTCGACTAAATACTGTATTGCAATATAAGACGTTTTTATCTCGAGTAAATACTGTATTGTAACATAAGACGTTTTTATCTCGAGTAAATACTGTATTGTGTTTAAGATGTTTTTATCTCGACTAAAGACTGTATTTTAATATAATACGTTTTTATCTCGAATTAAGACTGTATTGTAATATAAGACGTTTTTATCTCGACAAAAGACTGTATTGTAATATAAGACCGACCAGATTAATCTTAAACATAGATAAGAACAGAGATATCAACTACAGAACGAATTATAATATGACATTGTATAGCCCTATATGTCCCAATCAATCAGACTACTGTAAAATTAGTAAGTCTCTCTGGACTGAATGCGTGCTTGTTATCTAAGAACATATATCTCAACAGCAGACTTGGTTGTAAAATAAGTAAGTCTCTCTAGACTGAATGCGTGCTTGTTATCTAAGAACATATATCTCAACAGCAGACTTGGTTGTAAAATAAGTAAGTCTCTCTGGACTGAATGCATGATTGTTATCTAAGAACATATATCTCAACAGCAGTCTTGGTTGTAAAATAAGCAAGTCTATCTGGACTGAATGCGTGCTTGTTATCTAAGAACATGTATCTCAACAGCAGACTTGGTTGTAAAATAAGTAAGTCTCTCTGGACTGAATGCATGATTGTTATCTAAGAACATATATCTCAACAACAGTCTTGGTTGTAAAATAAGCAAGTCTCTCTGGACTGAATGCATGATTGTTATCTAAGAACATATATCTCAACAACAGTCTTGGTTGTAAAATAAGTAAGTCTGTCTTGACTGAATGCATGATTGTTATCTAAGAACATATATCTCAACAAAAGTCTTGGTTGTAAAATAAGTAAGTCTCTCTGGACTGAATGCATGATTGTTATTTAAGAACATATATCTCAACAGCAGACTTTGATTTTAAATATATAAAACAACGTTCAAAATAAATTCCAGTTTTTCGTTGATTATTAGCACTCATGTCAAGTTATACAAGAAGAGTTTAGATGCAACTCGTTTCAGCAACTGGTGGCGACCGTGAGATTGCTGCTACATCTTTAAGGTTTATATACTGATCGCAGCGCATTGCTGTAATTGAACTTAAGCACTGACTAATCAACACAAATTCAATTGACATATTCTTCGGAATTATTACAAATCGTGTTTTTGGTTATAACAGTGTATCTTGGTATCTCAATTAAGTTAAAATTCTAATTTATTTCAAATAGTTTTTGATTGCTTATATCTTTGCACAGATTTTCTCCACTAAATACAATTGATTGAACGTATTTATCGATGAAACGATTACACGTACACTTAGCTCGTGCATTTGCGGAGATATTGAAAAAATGATTTTAGTTTAGTCCGTTAATGAATCTTGTCTGGTAAAATTTAAATCGATGGAAACGTTCTCGTTGTAGAGTCGGCGCGAATTACTGCCGATAAAGTTAATATTGGAAAAGATCTCATTAATGAACATTGTATAAAATTAAGTATCCTAATGGTTTGGACAGGATCAATGGGAATAACTGAATTGTTTCAGTTGATATCTTCTGAAGCATTCGATGAGAGTTTTTGGCATGTTTTACGTTGACCTTAGTGATAGAGGTGGTACTGTTATAATAAATGATTAGGGTATATGTTCAATTATAAGAAAAACAACTGATGACTAAAACGAAGGCTGTGATATAATAACATGGTAGAGCTTGGAAGCTAGTTTAGCAAAACTTTCATAAGGAAACGAAAACAATGAAAAAAATGTAATAAGTTGCACCGAAGATTCTATAAGACAAACGACTGGATAGTTTTTCGTTCGTTTAATATACAGAAAACAGGGCGGTTCGAAACAAAAGTATTCTATTTTAAACACATGATCAAAGATTTAACTCAATACATTTAACCATAAAACAATACTTATCTTGTTCCTAAACACAATAAAGAATACTCAATAATAAAATGATGATATTGTGCCTACACTTGACAAAGAATGATCCATAGTATTAGGATGCTTTTGTTCCTAAACTCGATAAAGAATACTTCACAGTACAATGATGATCTTGATCCTAAACTCGATAAAGAATGCTCCATAGTATAATGATGATATTGTTCCTAAACTCGACAAAGGATGCTCCATAGTATAATGATGATATTGTTCCTAAACTCGATAAAGAATACTCCATAATATAATGATGATATTGTTCATAAACTAGACGAAGAATGCTCGATGCTATAAGGATGCTCTTGTTCCTAAACTCGATAAAGAATTCTACACAGTATAATGATTATATTGTTCCTAAACTCGATAAAGAATGTTGCATAATATAATGATGACCTTGTTCCTCAACTCGATAAAATGCTCGATAATATTAAGATGATCGTGTTCCTTAACTCGACACAGAATGCTCCATAGTATAATGATGATCTTGTTCTAAAACTCGACAAAGGATGCTCCATAGTATAATGCTGATCTTGTTCCTAAACTCGACAAAGGATGCTCCATAGTATAATGATGATCTTGTTCCTAAACTCGATAAAGAATGCTCCATAGTATAATGATGATATTGTTCCAAAACTCGACGAAGAATGCTCCATAGTATAATGATGATCTTGTTACAAAACTCGACGAAGAATGCTCCATAGTATATTGATTTTGCTCCTAAACTCGATAAAGAATACTCCGTAGTATGATGATGCAAAGCATATTCATAACTTTATGTTTATTAACGAATACAATCGCATCATGTTATGTTTAATAAATGCATAATAAACGAATAATAACCTAGAATCTGTTTAAGCTGTTTTTGTTTGTTTGTGTATACTGTCTTCTCTTTAATTTGCTGTTCATTTGTAATATTCTCTCTATAAACCCAATACGCTATTTCGAAACTACGTCATCATTCTATTTTTAGACGGAACCTTCCGTATTAGGGACGACAGTACATGAATATGTTACATACATTATACAATACAATGGATTTAATATTAATGTGTCACCTGTATCGGACGAGTCTAATAGAATGACGTAGTTTCACGATAGCGTATTCGGTTTATACGTTATAATTAGTATAACTTGATAGAACCCCTCCACCCCTCCCCCCCCCTCGATACAATCAGTATAAACTCTGTTTTAGTTAAATATATATGATAACCACTTAGCATATATTCACATAGAAGAAAGATTGTCGTCATACACAGTGGCTTATATAATTTACTTTCAAATAGTCTCATATATTTTGTGATTCAGTTTGTGTATATTATGCTAGGCTACTTAAAATAATGTTGAATAATTGATGGGTCACTGATTGCTTGATTTTATTTCGTACGTATCAAAGGGGCGATATCAGGCAAACAACGCTATAAATATCTCAAAAAATGAAATAAATATCACAATGGATAAAAAGCAACTCATTATCATTAATAGATAACAATCCGAAACGTTTGGTTTATCAAATCCGCCAAAAGTTGACAAAATCGATATTTAAATCGGAATGGTCAACTCGAAACAAAATCCGCATTCTAAAAATAGAGAGAGCCGTAATGCTGTTTGACGACATTTGCTCGTCAATATGACACTTCTAAGATTTTATTTCAATGTAAACCTAACTGTGTACATATGTATAACGGATCAAGTTCAAATCATAATGAAAATACGTGACCCATTTAATATGTCACAAAATATGTTGCAATTATAAGCGGGTTTTCTGTTTAAGTCTATCCTAAGCGCGTAGCCCAAGTTTGGAAATCTTTATTTCAGTATGTCAGGTTTGCATGTTTAAATAAATATCCTTTTGGAAATATGTTGTCCGTAAGTATATGAAGGCATGAAAATTATATTGGGTTAAAATGTTTATAGCCAATTTTAACATTTTGAAAATGACTAATATGTTCACATTAAATCTAACACTAAGTCGTTAGTTAGTATTAATGTATATGAAATATGGACGCTTTATATATATATATATATATATAAAATACTAAAATGTATACGTCAAATAGATGACAGAAAATTACAAGGCATAGTTAGTTGCCAAAATATAATAAATACTACGACGTTATAGTATTATGATAAAGAGAATACAGATTACACAGAAGCAGAAGGAGTACTAGAAAGGGTTCATAACTAAACTACCAACACCGAGTTATTGAAACAATGCACCAGTAAATAAATAATGTCAATGTTGTTGTTATTTGTGTACACGGTCAATTAATTGCGTTCTGCGTAAGTAATGTGCAATAGGCAGTGCGACATACCAAGATTGAACATACATGATAAACACCGTTCCGACCAATTCCGAACATATGGTGTGCATGATTTCCGGAGATATATATTTTGACAGCTATGTCTCCTGCTCGTGATATAGCTTTTAATTTCAGTATCAAGTTCCGGATAACAACTTATTAGTTTATTCCTCTGTTACGTCGCCTGCTCGTGATATAGCTTTTAATTTCAGTATCAAGTTCCGGATACCATCTATTTGGTATATCCTTCTGTTATGTCTCCTGCTCGTGATATAGCTTTTAACTTCAGTATCAAGTTCCGGGAACCATCTATTTGGTATATCCTTCTTTTACGTCTCCTGTTCGTGATACAGCTTTTAATTTATTTCAGTATCAAGTTCTGGATACCATCTATTTGGTATATCCCTCTGTTGCGTCTCCTGCTCGTGATATAGCTTTTAATTTCAGTATCAAGTTCCGGATACCATCTATTTGATTTATCCTTCTGTTATGTCTCCTGCTCGTGATATAGCTTTTAATTTCAGTATCAAGTTCCGGATACCTTTCATTTTGGTATATCCTTCTGTTGCGTCTCCTGCTCGTGATATAGCTTTTAATTTCAGTATCAAGTTCCGGATACCATCTATTTGATTTATCCTTCTGTTATGTCTCCGGCTCGTGATATAGCTTTTAATTTCAGTATCAAGTTCCGGATACCATCTATTTGATTTATCCTTCTGTTGCGTCTCCTGCTCGTGATATAGCTTTTAATTTCAGTATCAAGGTTCGGATACCATCTGTTTGATACAGCCTTTTGTTACGTTCCTGCTCGTGATATAGCTTTTAATTTCAGTATCAAAGTGTAAGTTGATAGATTGAAAGTTCATTACATTATTTAGATATTTTAAAATTGGACATTACGAAGCCAAAAGTAACGAGCATCGTTTGAATCATAACCGCTTATGCGAGATAATGCTTGGGCGTAATTGTATTGTTTAAATACTCATACTGTGCATTCCTTTAATATAACCGACAGTTATCTCATCCTTGGGTTGTTGCTTCCTTGTTATTATTGCTTTATATGTCTCCAGCGATATTGTCTCTTTGATTCGATTCCCTGTTCAACTACAATTTTCGCAGTGATATTATTAATTCTTGCTGGTCAGTTTTTTTAATTATATTTGTCGATAATGTTTTAACCCTGTACCAATATATGTTGTCCTAAATCAGGTACAGCATTGATTCTCTTACTAATAAATGATGTCGTTTTTTTTGTTATATCTAGTTGTTGTTTTTTTTATCTCTTTGGTTATTGCCTTTTCAGCTGCAATTTCCTCTAAAAGAAAATGTCGCAACGCCATTAACACATCTTGCTGTGACGTTTTTATACATTTGTGGATAGTGCATTGACTCTATAACAATATGTGTTGTCCTAAATCAGGTGAAACATTGATTATCTTGCTGCCAATGTATGCTGTTGTTTTCGTTCTATCTAGGTGGTAGTAGTAAAATGACCTCAACGTAACGTATACAATTGAGAACGTTAACAAATACAAAGACAAAATAAACACAAAAGTCGATTCTGTTTATTAGACATAGATAGTACATACTGAAATAATTTAGATAGTAACATATAGAATTTGTAGTGTACAATGTACCTATATTCACCAAGGACATTGCCGTTTCCGTTAAAATGTCATTTATTTGTCACATGTCTCTAAAGTCATACACGACAGCGAGTATACATTGTGTGATAAAATATCATATTTCATGAGACTTTTATTTCATAAATATTAAAGTTAAGTATACTGTTCTTAACAGTGTTTGAATATTATATAATCAGACACTCTGTTTGACAGTTGCAAGAATATAGCTATGTATTTTCTGTAAATGATAACCGGTGTGACGATCTATCAATTCGCTATGTAACATAATGGCAAAAACAATCATTTTCGCATTAACCTCGACTTATTTTGTATTATTTAGATACTCAATATTTCCCTAATATATTCCCGAATAACCTCATTTTTAGATAGTTATTGTCCTGTTTTTATTGCCTAATTTTCTCCCATTTATGTTGTCACCGTGGCTTAATTTGCTTTTTAAGTACAGTTTTCTCTTAAAGAAAAATTCGTTACGACATTAACAAATTGCGCTATTGCGTTTATATATATTTGTCGATAGTGGATTAGCCTAGTGGCGCTTTGTCCCGTTTTATATCAGGTGAAGCATTGATTTTCTTACCATTCAATGACGTTTTTGTTGTTTTAGATTGAGGTTACAAAAACGTGTATGTATACAATTGAATTTGTATATGTTATATAGCATAGTACAGCATAAATACAAATCGATTCTCTCCCTGAGACAATATGGGCCATTTTAAATCAAATATTACATTGATTTCTTTTCCAATGAATCGTCATGTCTAAATGTTTTAACTAGGTGGTAATTGCCAGTTGATGTATGAAACATTTATGTATGCAATTGAATTTTACATGTTATAAAACACGATGTAAACAATACACACTAATCAATATGCACCCTTAGATAAATAAAAAATAATGATTACCTATGATAATTTATAATTATAGTATAACAGGGCATATAACAAAAACCACTGGTGCGTCGCATTATATCTGTATGTCTCTTAGAAGAAACCATACTTCCCAAAATGAAATTGAAAAAGGAAACAACATAATCATATTTATTGACAAATAGTATGTACGGCAATTTCTTATTTCTTTAGTACAACGTCTTTACGGAGTTTAAAGTTTCGAAAAACATTTTGACTATACATCAGATGTGTATAACAAAATGTGAAATAAACGGAATCGTTACTAAGTTAATCAATAATCAAGGTTCGATTTGCATTTTTATTTTACTTCAATCTATCAGTTATCATACTGCCTGTCGTGTTGTTGCCATATATATATATACATATACGTGCGGGTACAACTCACAACTCACTTTAAGTAATTTATTCTATAAAGGTTTTTAATTCCTTCTAAAGCGGTTGTTAATACGTATTCCATTTTGAAAAACTTTAGAAACTCAACACTCAGATAAACAGCAATAAAACCTTGAGTTCTTAAACGACTTTTTAAAAAAATGCCTTATTTGGTAATATAACATTTTTTCTATCGTTCCTGGAACGTTTTATCCGAATCAATTGCGGTGATCAGTTCTGTTTATTGATTTGAAACATACAACCCCTGTTACCTAAATTCACACACTTTTATTGTTTGTATAATTTTGTTTAGATATGGTTTATCTGTATTTTAATATTCAGATTTTGTTTCAAGGTATTTTCTTTCAATGTTTCAAATCAATAAAAAGGAGTATTAATCGCAACAGATAGTGATCAAACTTTCCAGGAAAAGTAGAAAGATGTTATATTCTCTAATAATATAGAATTAAAAAAATCGAAAAGTTTTATTTCTATTTATCAGAGTGTTGTGTTCCTAAAGTCTTCGGTGTATATAAAACATACATTTAACCACTGAGAACGAGGCTAGTTTAAAGCTAAAATATCTTACAATAAAAAACTTTGTATTAACTGTTCATTTTATATTTTCAGTTCGGAATTCCAACGAAATGTTACGAAAACACAACGACAGGATGGCAGGAATACATGACACTGTGGTTTTAAATAGCAACGTAACGGAAGTGTTATGACATCAGTTATGACGTCAAACAGTTTGGAGTGACGTGTCTTCATATATGGGGCAGTTTGCAATAGAAGGTTTAGATGAGATGGTATGAAGTGTTTGCAGACTTTTGCAGATATCTATTATCTCGAAACATTATGCATTTCCAGGGATTTAAACTGTATGCAGTTATAAATGTGTAATATGAATAAATATAGTGCAATACAATATGAAAATACTTGTGAAATCTGAATCTATGCAACTTTCATATACTTTACTAAGAAACATGTGGTATTGTGTGAATGACGAACATTGAAAGTGCCCGATGTTTATTATGATAACAACCGCTGAAACTAAGACTAATAGAAGTTTGTCTCGTCTAGCATTTGGACAAGTAAATCGAAATAAAACCAATTCCATTAATAAAAAAAATGTATGACAAATCAAACAATTTTCCAATGTCATGTGAAAACTTATAGTAAAACATATATAAATTATATACTTAACGCCTATAAAAATGTAACTATTTTATTTTATCAAATATAGATATGACATGAATGATAAACGAATACAAAATTTTCTTACTTTGTTTTTAAATTTAGTTCAAGAATTTTATCATTTTAAAACGCAAAATCAAAACAATTGAGGACGACATTTATGAACCAACCAAAGTTATAGCATATCTGGGATAAAAATAAATTCAATATTCAAATACGTTTTTAAAGGCGTTAAATATTCAATATTTACCACCATTTTGAATACAGATAAGGTAATATTAACTATTTCGTACACATTGTTTTACACTTGCCATTATAATGACGCATGACATTTTAAATACTATTTGCATGGTTTTGAAACAGCAATGTGTTTTGTTGGCCAGCGATGACCAATTGAAGAACGATTTATGGAAATTATGCATGGAAAGTACGCACGTGTAAAAGGTGGAATCAGTCTATAACATCATTATGTGTATATTACCATCTATGAAAGAAATACTTTTATACCGATACATATACTCTACAAGTATTGCAGTTAACTTACGAATTTTGATTTTGTATAAGCAGTGTGTACATTAAACTACAACGTGAACCATAAATGTTATGCAACATATGCATAGGACATATCGTAAACTGTGTTTATCATCATTTCATGTAAGTAAGTATTTGCCATATCAGTTTTATACATTTTACCACTGGTAGTGGCATTAACTACTGACGGGGAACTGGTTTTGATATTTTTATTAGCAAATAGTTTCGACCCTTTCCGGATCTTCTTCAGGATACACACAAGTTTTTATTACACTTAAGTACAACATTTTACGGTTTGTCACGTGATTTTATGTCTATAAATATATTTTTACTATTTAAATACATTAATGAAAACGGAAACAAGCGACAAGAATCATAACGTTATAATATTCTTTTGCCCAAACTTAATTTCATAATCAGTTAAACATATAATAACTCATCAAGAAACATAACCCATCAAAGGTTAAGTCACAACGTCGTCTTTAAATATTTAGTCGGTGATTGCCACATACTACTCGGTTACGGATTGAAAACTTTAATATCATTGAAGAGTTTTGAACGAAACAAATCAAATCAATAATGAATTCAATTACCTTTTAGCTGATCAATGAATTCACCCCTCTAAACCATTCCGACAGTGCGTCTTCCGCCAAGCGAAACCCGTGTGGTATCGGCTAAAAATAAAGTCACTGTTGATCTCTGCAGAGGGGTAGGAATCAATCATCTAAATGGGTGCCATGTTCATTTATCATTTGTTTTGTCATGTTCACTTTTTTGGTTAAATTACCACCCCCTGTGTGGTTCCAGGGAGCCATATGAGTGATGGCAAGAATAGGATCACTGTGGTCCATGCATGTCGTAGTGAGCGACAATTTGAGTTATACAATAGAATTTGCTGAAACTCTGCAGTTCTGCAGGTATCAAGGTTCTAGGTTCATTCTGCAAAGTCATTTGTTGATGTATTTTTTTTAATATGTATGTTAATTTATTCTTTTTGTAACTACTGTTGGCGTCCAATAACCTATAATGTGTTGGTACACCATAAAACCTTATTCATTTATTCTCTTTCAGCCAACGTCTTTCACCGCGTAGACACAGTTATGGAAATCTTATTCGTTTTTTCAGTGCCAGGACCCAAATAATGAATACTTTATAATATCAGCACAACTATTACAGACCACTATTGTATTATGAACGAAAACCATAAAATGCACGTGCTATTTAAAAAGCCATAAAGAACAATTTATATTAATGGATGTTTACTGCAATATTGCAGTAAAGTGCACACACTGGAAGTAGACGAAATGGTATCGATTTATTCCTACGAAAACATCAAACATGAAAAAGCGTGCACTTGGAACTTGTATATCGTAGATGCAATGCATGCATATCATGATAGTTTATACATACAAAACCATAGGATGCTTTATCAATTTAGCACGTTAGTGGGGACACTATTAGCTGAAACTTTTGAAAAACACAATTTGATGTTTCCTTAAATTGTCTGATACATCTGATATAATTAAAATACATTTTAAAGGTGACAAAATAAATACGTATTCGAAACATGGTATTAGTTTAGTAGTGTTATACCGCTTTAAGATATTAAAATGAAAGTATGGCATATATATATATGCCTACTACAGCATCTTAATTTAATATCTATTTCATATGGATTGAGTTAATATGTGTTGGATGACAATTTAATAAATTTGCACTGTTTCCTATCAACTACACGTATATTCGTTGAGAGAAATACTTGATATCATATTTTCAGTGTTCGCAGTTAAAATAAGTGTATGAAACATTAAAAAAAATGATTGTTTTTATTGCCAAAATTTGAAACTAACAAAAGGTCACTTATACATTTTACATTTTCTGTTTTAATTTTGAATATTATACCCTCACCTATGGCATACATTACAAATGGGCGAGTCTATTTTTCTACACTATAGAAACGGTCATAGCATTCCATGCTGAGAATTGTTCCATTGCAGATGTTTTATCATTTGCTTTATCGGAAAAGGAATCACGCCACCACAATTTGGTAAACGCATTATATAGTTAAAAGTTGTTGGACAGGTTGAGAATGTCATGTTTTGGCATCATGGTTCAAGTTTATGTTGTTTTTTCAACGTACTTTTTTAAATTTGAACCATCTTAATAGATACTTTTCTATTCACTTAGAGGACAGTTTTAGGTCAGGTCGGCCCGGTGTCAGTATAATGTGACTGGGTGGGGTATCATACCACGTGTCTGCGGCATGATACTCCAGTGTGACAGCTCTCAGAATACTGTCTCAAGTAGACACCGTCGCGATATGACTGAAAAATTGTTGAAAGCGACGCTAAACACCATACAACAACAATAATACAACAACAACACTACAGAAAGCATAAAATGGTATGTTGAGTTTGGATCACATTTTAATACACGGAAAGGAGCCCATTTTTAAACAAGGGGTATATTCAAAGAAAAAGTTGGGTCAAAATATGAGGAAGGCCTTATTGTTCAAGGTCGATAATACGCAAAAATATGCCCAATTGCACAGCTGTACCACGTTCTTTGCAGAAAAATATGCATAAACGGTTAACAGAGCTTTGGACATGTATCACACAAATGCCCATTTTGACATATAAGAGCTCCAATGTATGTTTATACTATTCGATACAGGCCGAAATATAAACATTACTCACTTTTCACAGAGAAAAAAAAATACTGACGAAATCATATCAACAACAGAAAGATACTGATATTTTAAATTGTGACCATTTGTGTGAAAATATAAATCTCAGTATGTACATCCAATAAGAGAAATTAAATTTAAGAAGCACATTCAAATTACAAATAATGGGTCCACTGCTAATATTAAAATACGTCCAAACTGGTGGCTACTAACAAACAGACCAAAATCAGGATATGTGAGTGCTCCGATAAACGACGATTTATTTCAGCAAAGAGGAATCAAAAACGATCATTCTACATTTTGTATTTTTGTCATATGTATTCATTACGCAATACCTCATTCTGCAAAGCTATAGTTTAAACAAAACGTTATTATACTAATCATTTGAAGGTCGAAATGCAACCAAAATTGCAACTTTACATCACTCTTTTCAGATTATCTATCTTGAAATAAATTACTATTCAATAAAATAATTTCAGAATATAATGATTTTGCATCTATATAAATCTATATAGTTTGATTCAATTTTATCCTACCAAAACTGTGGCATTCAGTTTTATAAGTAGATGTGCGTTGCTAACGATTGATACATTTGATAAATGTGTGTTGCCTACAATAGATAAATGTGTGTTGCCTACAATGGATAAATTATTTAAAAAAATAATACATTATAAAATATAAACATAGAAATGCATACTGTTAGCTCGTAAGAGACTAGTAAATTATTGATCGATTTCATGCTTTTCATCCTTTTTTTAAAAAACAACAACAAACTAGAACTAAATTAATAACCATTATTAAATTTGGAAAAGCTACTTCGTAAACAGATTAAATTAAACATGTAGTTGATTGGCTGTTTTATTGCATTAGTCTTGTTAAGTCTTTTCTACGGCATTAACTTATTGATATTAAAATTGCTTGAGGCTGGAAGAAATTTGATTATCACGTCGTGTTTTGTTAAATTGTTTCTACAATGTCTAGTCTTAAAACTTCCTGTGCGCTGGTTGCTATCAATTTTGTCCTTCCGTGATATTTGAATTGTTTAGATGGGCGCCTCTGTGGGATAGTGTTTTATTATTTTTGTTTTCTAACATTTAATGAAGTACACAGAGTCGACCCAATCTAATGTAGTCGTCTTCTTATCTTACCTTTTCAAGGTTGCATTATGTTAATGGCAGTATTACTGTTTTCCTGTTTAAACTGGGTTGGCCAGTTGACACATGAAATAGTAGAAATGCATATTTAATTCAATCAATCGTTAACTTTATCTCGTAATGAAAATACTACATGAATCATCAGTTACATAAACATCAATAACAGTGGGCTAAAACTAACAGTTTCTTTATGATCAGAAAATGTAATGGCAACACCACGGTGTATTGAACGGAAGTGAACAGAATAGCAGTGATATGACCATCAGTGGAATACTTTACATCAGTGGAATAATTTACATCAGTGAAATAGACATCAGTGGAATAGACATCTGTGAAATAATTTACATCAGTGAAATAAACATTAATGAAATAAACATCAGTGGAATACTTTACATCAGTGGAATAATTTGCATCAGTGAAATAGACATCAGTGGAATAGACATCAGTGAAATAATTTACATCAGTGGAATAGACATTAGTGGAATAATTTACATCAGTGAAATAAACATTAATGAAATAAACATCAGTGGAATAATAACCAGCGGCTAAATGTACAATAATTATTGAACAAACGTGAACTGAATAGCAGTGATATAAACATCAGTGGAATAATTTACATTAGTGAAGTGTACATCAGTGCAATGAACATAAGTGGAATGATAAGTGGTTCAATAACAATGAATGCAGTTAATGTTTTTCGTTTATAAGAACTTCTTTGCAGCTATAACATGAGTTATAGGGACATCAGTTGTGGAAGTGGAAAGGTCGATTATTGTTTCATGTATTTTGCAATAATTGTTCAATGTTGATGCATTACCGCTAACATGACGGGTTTAATGTAAAACATTGAAATATAGGGTGATAAAATAATGTTTACATTAAAAATAAACGAACGCCTTTTATTGATTATGTTGATTGCTTGATTGCTGTTTCAGACTATAAGCGCTAATATTATCGTCCAGTATAATGAATTTAATTCATGTGTTTTATTTAAAACAACGTGTACATTGTATAGTATTTCCAAAAAAATGTGTCATTAATGCAGTCACAAAAAGTATACTAAATTCATTGTTTATTATGTGTTATAATATATATCAATAGGATATAAAAAAGTTTTATCTTCAATACGATTTATTTCATATAGCATGCCTATGTGATTGATTATGAAACAAACGTTATATGTATGTTAAATATGTTAAGTATGTTTCGAATGTTGTAAATATTATGCATATGTGATTGACTATATGTAACAACGGTACATTGTTATATATGTTAAGTGTGTTCTGTTTCATACTTCACATCCATGTGACTGATAATAGGAAAAAAATGTTAAGCGTGTTATGTTGCATATATCATACCTATGTAATTGATAATAAACATGATACACATTCAATTCAATGTTAAATATTATTTCATTTTTCCATATTTGTATGTAAAATACTTCTAATTAAGGTTAATGATGTTATGTTTTAGACATCAATAATGTCACGTGATTCCGTATAGTATCAATGATTCCATTAGGACATATAACATAAAAGTCCCCACTACTCAGTGAAATTTAAATCTTGGTTTTATATAAAATGGGTATAGGATTTCCACGAATAAAAGCTATCAATATATAAAATATTTTAAAGTGTGTTTTCCATAGCAGTAATGTATCCGTTTATAAAAACGAACAATAACTGCGGGGTTGACCAGACAGAGTGACACCCGTATTTTTTCATGAAAAGAACTCCTCAGTTGCTCTGAAATACATTCGAAATGTACAAATACAATAAAAGACGCATTTAAAACTAGGGATATCTTATTGCAATAAATGATATTTCACTCTTTGCTCTACTGTTCTGCAGCAATAAATCATAGTCACTATAAACTATTTTAAAAATATTTCGAATCAAATTACATGGTTCTCATTTTTAACACAACATCGTTTTATTACTTTTTAATTTAGAATAACGAGAGTTATTGTAAGATTTGTTTTGATTTAAATACTTGGAAATGTTTTATAGTTTTGCATAAACAAGATTTTTTAATCTGTCTTACAAATCTACATACATATAGTTTTCTTGGACATACATTTCCGTACAGTTCTTTTGTATATAACATTTTCTTATGAAATCATAATGGTAACTTCATGATTCATTTCTAAAAGTTACATAATAAGACATTTTAAACTGGGTAATCTCGGATAACAAAAAAATTATATTTTTCTTTGATTACGTAACAATAAGAAACAATTAATTATGTCTAACAGAAGACGTAAAAGGAAACAAAATTACTTCAACATTATAAACATAAGTTTTTTGTATTTCTATTATTTCCAGAAGGAAACAATGCGAAAAATCAACAAGAATAAGTACAATACAAATATACAGAAGAAGTGGCAACATGATTACTAAATTGAAACGGTCCATAGTTAGTCTATCCCAGTTCCGGATACCTCTCGAATCAGGTCAGTTAACCCCATTGAAAAAAGTAGGGAATTCCATTATTGCTCCAAATCCATAGTACTTACACAATAAACGCTTACCAAACTATACTGACAAACAACTGAAGTAAAGACCAAGTGATATCCTCAAATCTCACTGCTGTGTGACGGACCCAAGCGGTGAGAGCTTGGGACCATCTATGTCAGTAGTGGTATAGATTACTGTATGGTGGACCCAAGCGGAAAGAGATGGTGTCTTTCTATGTCAGTAGTAGTATAGATTGCTGTGTGGTGGACCCAAGCGGTTAAAGATGGTGTCTTTCTATGTCTGTAGTGGTATAGATTACAGTGTGGTGGACCCAAGCGGTGAGAGCTGGGGTCCATCTATGTCTGAAGTTGTATAGATTGCTGTGTGGTGGACCCAAGCGGTGCGAGATGGGGTCTTTCTATGCAGGTAGTGGTATAGATTGCTGTGTAGGACCCAAGCGGTGAGAGCTGGGGTCTTTCTATGCAGGTAGTGGTTTAGATTGCTGTTTGACGGACCCAACCGATGAGAGCTGGGGTCCATCTATGTCAGTAGTGGTATAGATTACAGTGTGGTGGACCCAAGCGGTGAGAGATGGTGTCTTTCTATGTCTGTAGTGGTATAGATTATTGTGTGGTGGACCCAAGCGGTGAGAGCTGAGGTCCATCTATGTCTGTAGTGGTATACATTGCTGTGTGGTGGTCCCAAGCGGTGAGAGATTGGGTCTTTCTATGCTGGTAGTGGTATACATTGCTGTGCGGTGGACCCAAGCGGTGAGAGCTAGTGTATTTCTATGCAGGTAGTGGTTTAGATTGCTGTGTGACGGACCCAACCGGTGAGAGCTGGGGTCGAACCTATGTCAGTAGTGGTATAGATTGCTGTGTGACGGACCCAGCCGGTGAGAGCTGGGGTCCATCTATGTCTGTAGTGGTATATATTGCTGTGTGGTGGTCCCAAGCGGTGAGAGATGGTGTCTTTCTATGTCTGTAGTGGTATAGAGTGCTGTGTGGTGGACCAAAGCGGTGAGAGCTGGGGTATTTCTATGTCTGTACTGGTATAGACTACTGTGTGAGGGACCCAAGCGGTGAGAGATGGTGTCTTTATATGTCAGTAGTAGAATAGATTACTGTGTGGTGGACCCAAGCGGTGAGAGCTTGGGTCTTTCTATGTCTGTAGTGGTAAAGATTGTCGTGTGGTTGACCCAAGCGGTGAGAGATGACGTCTTTCTATGTCAGTAGTGGTATAGATTGCTGTGACGGAGCCAAGCGGTGAGAGATGGTGTCTTTCTATGCCTGTACTGGTACAGATTGCTGTGTGGTGGACCCAAGCAGTGAGATGGTGTCTTTCTATGTCTGTTGTATTATAGATTTCTGTGTGTTGTACCCAAGTGGTGAGAGCTGGTGTATTTCTATGTCTGCAGTGGTATAGATTGATATGTGTTGGACCCAAACAGTGAGAGTTGGGGTCTTTCTATGTCTGTAGTGGTTTAGATTGTTGTATGACAGACCAAAGTGGTGAGAGGTGGTGTTCATCTTTGTCAGTAAGTAGTGATACAGATTGCTATGTGCCAGATTCAAGCGGTGAGAGCTGGGGTTCATCTATGTCATTAGTGGTATAGATTGATGTGTGGCGGACAAAAGCGGAGAGAGCTGGGGTCCATCTATGTCAGTAGTGCTATCGATTGCTGTGTGACGGACCAAAGCCAGGAGAGCATGGGTTCATCTATGTCAGTAGTGGTATAGATTGCTGTGTGATGGATCCAAGCGGCGAGACCTGGGGTGTTTCTATGTCTGTAGTGGTATAGATTACTGTGTGACGTACCCAAGCGGCGACGGCTGGGGTCTTTCTATGTCTGTAGTGGTATAGATTACTGTGTGACGAATCCAAGCGGCGAGGGCTGGGGTCTTTCTATGTCTGTAGTGGTATAGATTACTGTGTGACGGATCCAAGCGGTGAGAGCTGGGGTCTTTTTATGTCTGTAGTGGTATAGATTACTGTTTGGTGGACCCAAGCGGTGAGAGATGGTGTCTTTCTATGTCTGTAGTGGTATAGATTACTGTGTGGTGGACCCAGGCTGTGAGAAATGGTGTCTTTCTATGTAGAGGTATAGATTACTGTGTGGTGGACCCAAGCGGTGATAACTGGGGTCCACCTATGTCTGTAGTGGTATAGATTACTTTGTGGCGGACCCAAGCGGTGAGAAATGGTGTCTTTCTATGTCTGTAGTGGTATAGATAACTGTGTGTTGGAACCAAGCGGTGAGAGATGGTGTCTTTCTGTGTCTGTAGTGGTATAGATAACTGTGTGGTGGACCCAAGCGGTGACAGCTGGGGTCTTTAAATGTCAGTAGTGGAAAATATTGCTGTGTGACGGACCAAGCGGAGATTGCTGGGGTCCATCTTTTTCAGTAGTGATATAGATTGCTGTGTGACGGATCAATGCATGGAAAGCTGGGGTCCATCTATGTCAGTAGTGATATAAGTTGCTGTGTGACGAACCCAAGCGGCGAGGGCTGGGGTCTTTCTATGTCTGTAGTGGTATAGATTACTGTGTGACGGACCCAAGCGGTGAGAGCTGGGGTCTTTCTATGTCTGTAGTGGTATAGATTACTGTGTGACGAACCCAAGCGGCGAGGGCTGGGGTCTTTCTATGTCTGTAGTGGTATAGATTACTGTGTGACGGACCCAAGCGGTGAGAGCTGGGGTCTTTCTATGTCTGTAGTGGTATAGATTACTGTGTGACGGACCCAAGCGGTGAGAGCTGGGGTCTTTCTATGTCTGTAGTGGTATAGATTACTGTGTGGTGGACCCAAGCGGTGAGAGATGGTGTCTTTCTATGTCTGTAGTGGTATAGATTACTGTGTGGTGGACCCAGTCTGTGAGAAATGGTGTCTTTCTATGTAGAGGTATAGATTACTGTGTGGTGGACCCAAGCGGTGAGAGCTGGGGTCCACCTATGTCTGTAGTGGTATAGATTACTCTGTGGCGGACCCAAGCGGTGAGAAATGGTGTCTTTCTATGTCTGTAGTGGTATATATAACTTTGTGGTGGAACCAAGCGGTGAGAGATGGTGTCTTTCTGTGTCTGTAGTGGTATAGATTACTGTGTGGTGGACCCAAGCGGTGACAGCTGGGGTCTTTAAATGTCAGTAGTGGAAAATATTGCTGTGTGACGGACCAAGCGTGGATTGCTGGGGTCCATCTTTTTCAGTAGTGATATAGATTGCTGTGTGACGGATCAATGCATGGAAAGCTGGGGTCCATCTATGTCAGTAGTGATATAAGTTGCTGTGTGATGAACCTAGGCGGTGAGAGCTGGGGTCCATCTATATCAATAGTGGTAAAGATTGTTGTGTGACAGACCAAAGTGGTGAGAGCTGGGATCCATCTATGTCAGTAGTGGTATATATTGCTATGTGATGGATCCAAGTAGGGGGTCTGGGGTTTCGGACCCAGGCTGTGAGAGCTTTGGTCCATCCATGTCAGTAGCTGTATAGATTGCTGTGTTACGGATCAAAGTGGGGAGAGCTGGAGTCCATCTATGTCAGTAGTAGTATAAATTACTGTATGACGGACCCAAGCGGGGAGAACTGGGTCCATATATGTCAGTAGTGGTATAGATGGATGTGTGACAGACCAAAGTGGTGAGATATGGCTGTATATGTATAGATTGCTGTGTGATGTATCCAAGCGGGGAGAGCTGAGCTAGTAGTATAGATTACGGTGTGGTGGACCCAAGCGGTGAGAGAAAGTGTCTTTCTATGTCAGTAGTAGTATAGATTACTGTGTGGTGGACCCAAGCGGTGAGAGATGGAGTCCATCTATGTCAGTAGCGGTAAAGATTGCTGTGTGACGGACCAAATCTAGGAGAGTTGGGTGTCCATATTAATCAGTAGCGGTATAGATTGCTGTGTGACGGACCAAGTCTGGGAGAGCTGGGGTCTTTCTATGTCAGTAGTGGTATAGATTGCTGTGTGACGGACCCAAGCGGTGAGAGCTGGTGTTTTTCTATGCAGATAGTGGTATAGATTGCTGTGACGGACCCAAGCGGTGAGAGCTGGGGTCCATCTATGTCTACAGTGGTATAGATTACTGTGTGGTGGATCCAAGTGGTGAGAGATGGTGTCTTTTTATGTCAGTAGTGGTATAGATTGCTGTGTGACGGACCCAAGCGATGAGAGCTGGTGTCTTTCTATGCAGGTAGTAATATAGATTGCTGTGACGGACCCAAGCGGTGAGAGCTGGGGTCCATCTATGTCTGGGGTGCTATAGATTGCTGTGTGGTGGACCCAAGCGGTGGGAGCTGGTGTCTTTCTATGTCAGTAGTGGTATAGATTGCTGTGTGACGGACCCAAGCGGTGAGAGCTGGTGTCTTTCTATGCAGGTAGTGGTAAAGATTACTGTGTGGTGGATCGAAGCTTTGAGAGATGGTGTCTTTTTATGTCAGTAGTGGTATAGATTGCTGTGTGACGAACCCAAGCGATGAGAGCTGGTGTCTTTCTATGCAGGTAGTGGTATAGATTGCTGTGTGGTGAACCCAACCGGTGAGAGCTGGGGTTTTTCTATGTCAGTAGTGGTATAGATTGCTGTGTGACGGAACGAAGCAGTGAGAGATGGTGTCTTTCTATGGAAGTAGTGGTATAGATTGCTGTATGGTGGACCCAAGCGGTGAGAGCTGGGGTCTTTCTATGTCAGAAGTGGTATAGATTGCTGTGTGACGGATCCAAGCGGTGAGAGATGGTGTCTTTTTATGTCAGTAGCGGTATAGATTGCTGTGTGACGGACCCAAGCGATGGGAGCTTGTGTCTTTCTATGCAGGTAGTGGTATAGATTGCTGTGACGGACCCAAGCGGTGAGAGCTAGGGTCTTTCTATGTCAGTAGTGGTATAGATTGCTGTGTGACGGACCCAAGCGGTGAGAGCTGGTGTCTTTCTATGTCAGTAGTGGTATAGATTGCTGTGTGGTGGACCCAAGCGGTGGGAGCTGGTGTCTTTCTATGTCAGTAGTGGTATAGATTGCTGTGTGACGGACCCAAACGGTGAGAGCTGGTGTCTTTCTATGCAGGTAGTGGTATAGATGACTGTGACGGACCCAAGCGGTGAGAGCTTGGGTCCATCTATATCAGTAATGGTATAGATTGCTGTGTGGTGGATCCAAACGGTGAGAGCTGGGGTATTTCTATGTCAGTAGTGGTATAGATTGCTGTGTGACAGACCCAAGCAGTGAGAGATGGTGTCTTTCTATGCAGGTAGTGGTATAGATTGCTGTTTGGTGGACCCAAGCGGTGAGAGCTAGGGTCTTTCTATGTCAGTAGTGGTATAGATTGCTATGTGACGGACCCAGGCGGTGAGAGTTGGGGTCTTTCTATGTCAGTAGCGGTAGAGACTGCTGTGTGAAAAACGCAGTCTGAATGAGTTTGGGTCTTTCTATGTCAGTAGTGGTATAGATTGTTGTGTGAATGATGCAAGCGTTGAGAACTGGTTTCTTTCTATGTCAGTAGCGGTAAAAATGCTGTGTGACGGACCCAGTCTGGGAGAGCTGGGGTCCATCTATGTCAGTAGTGGTATAGATTGCTGTGTGACGGACCCAAGCAGTGAGAGATGGTGTCTTTCTATGCAGTTAGTGGTATGGATTGCTGTGTGGTGGACCCAAGCAGTGAGGAATGGTGTCTTTCTATGCAGTTAGTGGTATAGATTGCTGTTTGGTGGACCCAAGCGGTGAGAGCTGGGGTCTTTCTATGTCAGTAGTGGTATAGATTGCTGTGTGACGGACCCAGGCGGTGAGAGCTGGGGTCTTTCTATGTCAGAATTAGCATAGATTGCTGTGTGACGGATCCAGTCTGGATGAGCTGGGGTCTTTCTATGTCAGTAGTGGTATAGATTGTTGTGTGACGGACCCAAGCGTTGAGAGCTGGTTTCTTTCTATGTCAGTAGCGGTAAAAAATGCTGTGTGACGGACCCAGTCTGGGAGAGCTGGGGTCCATCTATGTCAGTGGCGGTATAGATTGCTGTTTGACGGACCCAAGCGGTTAGAGCTGGTGTATTTCTATGCAGGTAGTTGTATAGATTGCTGTGTGGTGGACCCAAGCGTCGAGAGCTGGTGTCTTTCTATGCAGGTAGTGGTATTGATGGCTGTGACCGACCAAAGCGGTGAGAGCTTGGGTCCATCTATGTCAGTAGTGGTATAGATTACTAAATGACGGATCCAAGCGGGGAGAACTGGGTCCATCTATGTCAGTAGTGGTATAGATTGCTGTGTTGCGGACCCAAGCGTTGAGAACGGTGTTCCATCTATGTCAGTTATGGTATAGATTATTATGTGGTGGATCCAAGCGGTGAGCACTGGGTTCCATATATGTCAGTAATGTTATAGATTGCTATGTGACGGGGTCCATCTATGTCAGTAGTGATATAGATTGTTGTGTGACGGATCCAAGCGGTCAGAACTGGGGTCCATTTTTGTCAGTAGTGGTATAAATTGCTGTGTGACGGATCCAAGCGGTGGGATCTGGAGTTCATTTATGTCAGTGGTGGTATGGATTGCTGGATGGCAGACAAAAGCGGAGAGAGCTTGGGTACATCTATTTCAGTTGTGGTATCTATTGATTTGTGATGGACCAAAGCCGAGATTGCTTGGGTTAATCTTTATCAGTAGTGGTAGAGATTGCTCTGTGACGGATCCAAGGAGGGAGAGCTGGGGTCCATCTATGTCAGTTGCGGTATAGATTGCTCTGTGACAGATCCAAGCGGGGAGACCTGGGGTCCATCTATGTCAGTTATGGTATAGATTGCTGTATGATGGACGCAAGCGGTGATAGATTGTGTCTTTCTATGTCAGTAGTGGTATAGATTGCTGTATGACGGACACAAGCGGTGAGAGATTGTGTCCATCTATGTCAGTAGTGGTATAGATTGCTGTATGACGGACGCAAGCGGTGAGAGATTGTGTCCATCTATGTCAGTAGTGGTATAGATTGCTGTGTTACGGACTCAAGCAGGGAGAGCTGGGGTCGTTTTATGTCAGTAGTGGTATAAGTTCACCCAACCTAGCATCCCAACGGCGTAACATCATTAAACGTCGTAATTATACTGATATAGTCTACGTCGACTATCGCACTGTTTATATATTCACTAAGACATTCATATAAACTCCTTACAAACATTGATGAACCACTCAAAGCATTAAAGAATACAATGAATTGAATAAAAACCTGCCAAATACAAAAATGTATAGACAAAATAATGATAATCGTAAGTAAGTTGAATTAAACACGTGTGATTAAGGAGTATTTTCTCTAACACTGTTAGATGTGAACGGTCTTCCTTATTGCGATTTGCAATTCACGTACACGTGACTGTCTAATCTTAATAAAAAGAAAACGTTTGTACTAAAACACATAATAGTTGTATTTCTAACACATCAAAGTAAGTTCAATACGTTATATAGAATTGACAGAGTGTTAAAGGTTTAGGACTTCCCCTCAATGCAAAGTTTAATACTTGACAACGTATCAAGAATGTTATGCTTTTTCTATATTAACAACACAGGCGTATATTAGCTCTACTTTTATATAAGAAAATGGTAGATAAGAATGATGAATTTAGAACTGTTTTAAATCTTTAATTATCCAAACATACTTCAAATTGATGAGTTCCAGGTGGATTCAAGTTATCGTTATTTTGCGTTTTACTAATGATATATTCGGCAGACGCTTCATCATACGTCATTCCGTTATAAATCATCTCATCATCAAGGAATGACAAATGTTTTATTTCTAAAAACTCGATATGAGATTTTTGTAATAATGAAGAAATTGATTGTTGCAAATAGTTGGTTAGGTAAATATTTGAAATATTGCAAAACTAGTTTACAAGCTAACGTAAAAACATATATTGGATGATGATTTAACGACATCTACAAGATTCATTGAAAGCATGAACATGGTCGTTTCACCATGCGTTTTAGTATCACATATTCCTTTTACAAGAAGTATAATTACATTAAGAGGATGCACATTTTTACACTTTAACTGGTTATATTTAATAATAATGTAATAATGATAATAATAAAAATAATGATACTTAAGTCTTTATTTAGCGATATAACCTTTTTGAACGAGTCAATCTTCCATGAGGCCCTGAAAACTATATAATTTTATACACCATTGCCATTAATGGTCTGCATATCACAGTCACATAAAAACAATAACAGCATAAAAAACGATTTTTAGGTACACTACTTAAAATTGTATACGTAGTTTTACAATACGCGTAACACAAACAGTGATATATTAAAGTAAACTATTTGATATGCGCCTGGGCTCTGTTTTAATCTATTTTAAAATGGTTCACACAATATTTGGTATATTTTTACCTTTACTGGAAGACTATTCCAAATATATATAAGATATTCTAAATAATTCATAATTTGGTCGGAGAGTATATACATTTAGATTAGTCGAGGATCTTTAGTTTCTTGAATGTATATCAGTATTTAGAATAAATGCATTCCTGAGATACGAAGTATTTATCAAACGTTTTATACATACGAACTGCTTTTTGAAATTTTACCCGTTCAATCAGGTTCTTCAAATAGTTCAACAGAAGGTGTGTCAAATGTTATATTAAAGATGTAGTATTGCGGTCAGTGAGATCACAGTTATATATTGCAACTTCCTGTCAGTTACAATTCCCATGTTTCTATTGTTTCCAAACTGCGTATTATTTAACTTCCTCATTATTAGATCCATCTTTATGAAATTAGAAAAAACCCATAAATTGTTGAACGATTTGGCTATGTATCTTAAGATTTAAATGGTATACAAATAATTAAATGTACTTACGGACTTATCGGATATCCCTCATAAATACAAGTGCAGTTGTATGTTCATTTTCGTTTTCAAGATTACATAGCAATGTCATCTATTCCACAAACGATCGTTTCTATGTGGGCGGTTGGGAAATATTTTCAATATTTCAATCTTTAAGACTGTTTCATATATCTAAATAATGTAATTTTACTGTTAATCGTTAATGAGATACGAACTTTCCATATATATCATGTGTTTTATCTCGGATATAACTTCTATAAATAAATACAAAATAACATATCAGCTATGTTGGAACTACATTCAGACATTTGTTCGTGATATAAGATAAACCGTAAGATACATTCTGATAAAACCGTAAGGTTTGTCTTGCGTGCTGGAATATCATCTCCAACTTCGTGACGTCAGTTAATTTAATCAATATCAATAATATATCCGCCCCTCAGTGACCAAAAAGAACAATGAAAAGAAATTAGTACTTTTGATAATTGTATTAAGAACCATTTTCCGGAATCTCAATTATTTTAGCTCATGGAAAAATAGAACAAACTACCTGTTAATATAACTAGATAGATTGGCACCTTTGTCTTTGAATTTTTAAACCCCAGACAACAAAACTATTCGTGTTCTATATCTCGGTCTTCATCCAAGCAAGTCATACACGTATATTACTGATTGTAAAACTTCAATAACACTGACATATACACCGACGGTGTGAACATGCTCCAGTGTACCTTGGCTGGGAGCATTTCACATCATGTGACCCCAACATGCCCCTGTCGCCCCAACAAGCTCTGAACATGCTAACATGCTTCAGTGTACCTTGGCTGGGAACATTTCACATCATGTGACCCCAACATGCCCCTGCCACCCCAACAAGCTCAGAACATACTAACATGCTTCAGTGTACCTTGGCTGGGAACATTTCACATCATGTGACACTATCATGCCCCTGTCACCCCAACTAGCTCCGAACATACTAACATGCTTCAGTGTACCTTGGCTGGGAACATTTCACATCATGTGACCCCAACATACCCCTGTGACACCAACAAGCTCCGAACATGCTAACATGCTTCAGTGTACCTTGGCTGGGAACATTTCACATCATGTGACCCTAACATGCCCCTGTCACCCCAACTAGCTCCGAACATGCTAACATGCTTCAGTGTACCTTGGCTGGGAACATTTCACATCATGTGACCCCAACATGCCCCTGTCACCCCAACAAGCTCCGAACATGCTAACATGCTTCAGTGTACCTTGGCTGGGAACATTTCACATCATGTGACCCCAACATGCCCCTGTCACCCCAACAAGCTCCGAACATACTAACATGCTTCAGTGTACCTTGGCTGGGAACATTTCACATCATGTGACCCCAACATGCCCCTGTCACCCCAACAAGCTCCGAACATACTAACATGCTTCAGTGTACCTTGACTGGGAACATTTCAAATCATGTGACCCCAACATGCTCCTGTCACCCCAACAAGCTCCGAACATACTAACATGCTTCAGTGTACCTTGACTGGGAGTATTTCACATCATGTGACCCCAACATGCCCCTGTCACCCCAACAAGCTCTGAACATACAAACATGCTTCAGTGTACCTTAGCTGGGAGCATTTCACATCATGTGACCCCAACATGCCCCTGTGACCCCAACAAGCTCCGAACATGCTAACATGCTTCAGTGTACCTTGGCTTGGAGCATTTCACATCATGTGACCCCAACATGCCACTGTGACCCCAACAAGCTCCGAACATGCTAACATGCTTCAGTGTACCTTGGCTCGGAGCATTTCACATCATGTGACCCCAACATGCCCCTGTCACCCCCAACAATCTCCGAACATGCTAACATGCTTCAGTGTACCGTGGCTGGGAACATTTGACATCATGTGACCCCAACATGCCCCTGTGACCCCAACAAGCTCCGAACATGATAACATGCTTCAGTGTACCTTGGTTGGGAGCATTTCACATCATGTGACCCCAACATGCCCCTGCCACCTCAACAAGCTCCGAACATACTAACATGCTTCAGTGTACCTTGGCTGGGAACATTTCACATCATGTGACCCCAACATGCCCCTGTCACCCCAACTAGCTCCGAACATACTAACATACTTCAGTGTACCTTTGCTGGGAACATTTCACATCATGTGACCCCAACATGCCCCTGTCACCCCAACAAGTTCCAAACATGCTAACATGCTTCAGTGTACCTTGGCTGGGAACATTTCACATCATGTGACCCCAACATGTCCCTGTCACCCCAACAAGTTCCGAACATGCTAACATGCTTCAGTGTACCTTGGCTGGGAATATTTCACATCATGTGACCCCAACATGCCCCTGTCACCCCAACAAGCTCCGAACATACTTACATGCTTCAGTGTACCTTGGCTGGGAACATTTCACATCATGTGACCCCAACATGCCCCTGTCACCCCAACAAGTTCCGAACATGCTAACATGCTTCAGTGTACCTTGGCTTGGAACATTTCACATCATGTGACCCCAACATGCCCCTGTCACCCCAACAAGTTCCGAACATACTAACATGCTTCAGTGTACCTTGGCTGGGAATATTTCACATCATGTGACCCCAACATGCCCCTGTCACCCCAACAAGCTCCGAACATACTTACATGCTTCAGTGTACCTTGGCTGGGAACATTTCACATCATGTGACCCCAACATGCTCCTGTCACCCCAACAAGCTCCGAACATACTAACATGCTTCAGTGTACCTTGACTAGGAGTATTTCACATCATGTGACCCCAACATGCCCCTGTCACCCCAACAAGCTCTGAACATGCTAACATGCTTCAGTGTACCTTGGCTGGAAACATTTCACATCATGTGACCCCAACATGCCCCTGTCACCCCAACAAGCTCCGAACATACTAACATGCTTCAGTGTACCTTGGCTTGGAACATTTCACATCATGTGACCCCAACATGCCCCTGTGACCCCAACAAGCTCCGAACATGCTAACATGCTTCAGTGTACCTTGGCTTGGAACATTTCACATCATGTGACCCCAACATGCCCCTGTCACCGCAACAAGCTCCGAACATGCTAACATGCTTCAGTGTACCTTGGCTGGGAGCATTTCATATCATGTGACCCCAACATGCCCCTGTGACCCCAACAAGCTCCGAACATGCTTACATGCTTCAGTGTACCTTGGCTGGGAGCATTTCACATCATGTGACCCAAACATGCCCCTGTCAACCCAACAAGCTCCGAACATGCTAACATGCTTCATTGTACCTTGGCTGGGAGCATTTCACATCATGTGACCCCAACATGCCCCTGTCACCCCAACAAGCTCCGAACATGCTAACATGCTTCAGTGTACCTTGGCTGGGAGCATTTCACATCATGTGACCACAACATGCCCCTGTGACCCCAATAAGCTCCGAACATGCTAACATGCTTCAGTGTACCTTGGTTTGGAGCATTTCACATCATGTGACCCCAACATGCCCCTGTGACCCCAATAAGCTCCGAACATGCTAACATGCTTCAGTGTACCTTGGTTTGGAGCATTTCACATCATGTGACCCCAACATGCCCCTGTGACCCCATCAAGCTCCGAACATGCTAACATGCTTCAGTGTACCTTGGTTTGGAGCATTTCACATCATGTGACCCCAACATGCCCCTGTGACCCCATCAAGCTCCGAACATGCTAACATGCGTCAGTGTATATAACTGTACAAGGGAACCTCGCAACATTATGTAATGCTGTTGATTCAATATTCATCTCCAGCGCATATTGAAATATTGAAATGTTTGTGTTGATTTATTTGAACTCGAGCAATATATCTTAAATTAATAAAGCACATTTTTAAGAAGAAACGATACTTGCTATTTTGTTGCACTTATTAGCTGCTGAAGATTAACAAAGTATATTAGAACAGATGTCTGAAAGAATCAATAACATTTACATATATCTTATTTTATCTGGAGCCTTAACTGATATCTTTATACAAAAGAAATGGACGACTTACACGGTGAATCTAGGATTTGTTAATTCTAAATTACATTGTGTTTTCAATCTGCGAAATAATTATTTGCATCTTACGTTGTTAAAGACGAGACGAGTTGAATGAAGAGTTTTTATTCAATTAGTGTACCAACACAGAATGTGCAAAACGACGAAAATGATACTATACCGATATCTTAACCTGATTTGTACTGAATGAATTTACAATTTAATAATAAATCCAATATGAACGCGATATCTAAGATGCTCACGTCTTCCATCTTTAATTAAATAGCTAATCAATACCAATAACTGATCTGAAGCTTTGGTGGTTTAATAGTTAACCATATAAAATACATAAATGCCATACTTTAATGAGTGAAACGTGATAATAAAGTATGATACGAGATATAGTGTGCAGTTCTAGAAATATAAAACAATGAATAATTTATGAGTGTTGTATAATCACTATATAAAGATTTATCAGGTCACCAGCAGGCATGATATAGTCCCCAGCTGCGATACAAAGCCACTAATTGTTTCTGGGACAGGTTTGATTCAATATGATTATACAGATTCAAATCAAAGGCCTTTATTAATGTTCATAGTCACCACTGCATTAGTTTTGTTGTAATTACTACTAGATTATTTTAGTTCATTTAATTGGCAAAAATAAGTCAATATTCAATTCAAAAGTACTTGTTATACCATGTGATAGTAAAGGGACCATTCACTCGAATATATAAACAATTTATTTCATCAAATGTTATATTTAACACACTGTAATATACGTGACAGTAAGAGTGTTACAGCTGTCATATGAAAACCACTCCCAGGACAGGGGTTATTGGGTCTATTTATATATATCGAGATAATTATTTTTAAACTATACGGACCAATCTACGGTGAGCGCGCCTAGCTACAATGCGACACGATACCAAGGCATCTGCCAACCAATAACTTTGGTGTCATCCATGACTTATATACTATGGTTTTACATGCAACATATCTGGACTGGACGGACGATTTACAATCATGAACTGATAGCTTTATATGAGTAGGAGCCAGTTAAGGATGAATTATTACTCACCTGCTATATAGAGGAAAGACATAGAAACCCGTTGAATTAAGAAGATACAGTGAGATCATATGCAATTATTTCATAGGGGGAGATAATTGAAATCACAACAACGGATAGTGGGGTCTCATACCTTGACACAGTCTTATCACTTCAAATTTCTTTCAAGCACAGAACGGATTCTGTATCGTTTGAAAAACGACTTCCGCCTAAGATAAGACGTTTTGGTTGCATGATGCAATTCCAAGAGGCCATTTATTAGATATGACGGGCAGATGCCTGAGGTCTTATTAAAATACGAATTTCGTGCAAAATCTCACGAAAACTCGTTTTTAATTATTCCAGTTCCTTTCTTTGCAAGAATTCAAATACTTTCCTTTTAGTAATGAAGGTAACATTCTCCATAAAACGAGGTCATCCCAAGCAATGTGTATTCAAATGTATGTGTTCATGTTTATATCTCAAATTGTGTAAACAAGATAATGCCTTCCGAAGAATCGTTTTTTTTTCACGTTGCAATTCTTTAACATCTTTAAAAGGGTAAAATACCATTGATATTTTATTATCAAAATTTAGTCAGAATACATAAGTTATCCATCGATAAATACACAAATATTAACATGAGTTCTCCATGTGGGTCAGGGCGCTAAATGAGTGCTGATAAGAATATGACCACTGTAGCCCATGCATGACATAAGAGGCGAAACATTGAAAATCCGATGGAAGATGATTAAAACTATGCAGTTTTGAAGGTATCTGGGTTAGGGTTTTTTGTTTCACTCGGCATAATCATTTTATTAATGTGTTTTTAATATGTTTGTTGTTCTTTTATAATGAGGTCGGCGTCCTTGAGTGGTGTAAGACCCCGTCAAAAGATCACCTACCTCTCACCACTGAGGTTGTAAGTTCGAGTCCCTCTATGTCCACAAACTTAGAAAGTTTGCCAGTTACTTGCAGAGGAATTGTGGTTCTTCTCAGATTCATTGTGAAGTTTTCTTCAACCTATACAACTGGATATTCAATACATAAAATGAAATGTGTTGAAAATGGTTTTAAACCCATTCAAAGCAGGTGTACAAGAAGCTACAAATATAATTGCTGTTGCGACATGTACCTTTAATGTATAAAACACAACAATTAATTCAATTGCATTGACTATACTCTACCGTTACATAACAAACCAATCTCATATTAAAACTGTTTGCATGTTGTTGCATACAAAAACGTTATAATATTATCTTTTATATACATGTTTTTTATCATATGATATTTCAGAAAAAAAGACAACATAAATTAAACAAATAATATTAATAGTTGTTTTGTTGTGTACATTGAGAAAATGCGGATAGGGTAAAGAGATAGAAAATCAGAGAGAGAGAGAGAGAGAGAGAGAGAGAGAGAGAGAGAGAAGAGAGAGAGAGAGAGAGCAATTACAGTAGTTATATGTTATACATTTCTCAATCAGAAATTCAATGGAATAATACATAGGCTGCTGCCGTAAACAAGTGTTTCACTCAATGTTGTAATTGTTTCTTATTCCTCAGAAACATGAATCATGCAGTTCTTTCTGTGATCTTGAAATGGAACATCCTTAAACGGTTTGTTTACGCGTTATTGTTGTAACATATTTATGTGTATTTTATGATGATCGAATTAATCAAATTAAGATTCCTATGTTCTTTATTTGGACGAATTTCATGCTACAGGGAATCCTTTCATCAGCTATGACCTTACTCCAAATGAACCAGATTTCCTAATGTTTTATCACAGATTTGCACATTTTACAAAATATAAATTAGTTGTATGCAATCAGGGCACTCACACCAAGCAGTAAATCGTTCATTAACAATATTTCCATCAAAGGTACTTGTCCGTTTGTAGTCATGTATGCTAAGGATATTGGAAATTCATTAACATGTTCACAATGACATGGACGGTGGTTCATATTTATTTATAAATGATTTAAAGCGCCGATGGTTTGATTATGGTGTAACATGTTAAAAGACATCCTCTTTATGACGATGATAAATAAATAAGTGTGTTCCAGTCAGTTACTGCAAAATATTTTAAATGAGATTACAAGAAAATGAAACGAACCAAAGTGACTCTCTCTCTCTCTCTCTCTCTCTCTCTCTCTCTCTCTCTCTCTCTCTCCCGGTCGACTATCCTTCAAGTCACTCTTAATCTGATGCGAAAAGCTGTATATATACAATCTAAAACTATATCACAGTCTTGGCAAGCTATCACGAAATGGCTTTGGTTACTTCATCTGTCTTATAGACTTATTATAAAATTCCATGCTAATTTTATATGCAATAAGTAGTTGGAAATTGATACATATTAACAACACAATACTGTATAGTATTTTTTTGATTTTTTCAATCATGGTATGTTGACGGGTCAAATTAAGTAGACGTCTACCTCAATACTAGAAACTGTATGAGAAATAAAAAATACGAAATACTTAATAAGCAAATGGTTCATAAGCAGATAGGCATTGAGCGGAAAACAAACATTAAGGACATTCTTTGACATACATGTACCGTTTTTCTTTGGGGGAATAACTACGGATTGAGTTTCATTGTAACAAACATTCATTGTTGTCGGTTACAATAGCATTGAAGTTTGATTGTTGACATCGTCTGATACCCACGGGTGTCAATTCTAATACTATCCATCCATCACTCGTGGGAAATAACGTTAGCTCCAGAATAGAACAAAATAAAGCTAACGTTAACGTCTTTAAAATGAAGGAACCAATCATATGATTTCATCGTGGCTTGGTAGAAATGACGCAAAGCTAGTGTAATATCTCAATATCTCAAGGGTGATGAATGGAGAGTATCGGAATGGATTTCGTGTGGGTATCCGATGATGGATCGTTGAAAACCATGATGATAAACATGATACATTGGTAAATGAACTTTACCGAATGAGTATTTTTTACACATAGTGTAACTATTTTTAAAACATATATGACCTCACATTTCGTAATATTTTGCATAAACGTCATTTTCAAATTTGATAATTGCTTCTCGGAAGATCGAATCGAAAAATAACAAGGTTACCGACGAAATATTAAACCATATTGTGAGTTTAAAACAATTCGTTACGAGATTAAACAATAAATCGTTACAAATCATAGACAATATATTTTGCAGCTATAACGTTTGTTCCAAATATAACACAGCTAATGACATAATGATCGCATCTATAAATACATTATCACGGGACTGAAAAGTGAGAATGAACATCACACAATTACAAATTCGAATACTCCCTTGAGTACGCTGAACGCTTAATTGCATGTGTCTGGTAAAGTAATGAATATCTCAAAATAGGAGCATGTGCATTGGAGCATGTTGATAGGGATGCGATTTCAGCACACTATCTGCATACGGCCGTTGATTTTTCGGTGCATTCATTGCTTTTTATTATCCTTGATCGTACTTAACCGCACCTGCAGTTTTTATTGTTGATCGACATTTAGAATAAGAATAAACTTATATTATGTTTATATGTTTGTATTAATGCAAATATTAAAATATCACATGCCACTGTTTTCTTTGTTTTTGTTGTTATTTTTGTAGGAAGTGGTTTAGTGGTATTGTTGGATTGTTTGTAGTTTCCGTTCGTGTTATTGCTTAAGTACTTATTACATTATATAAACTAATACATTAGTAACTACGACTTATAATATATGTCATATTGAAATAATCATTTCTATATAACTACAAAATGAGGTAAACCTTTAGATAAAAATGAATGGGGTTTCATGTCATTTTTCAACACATTTCAGAATATCAATGGTGTGAACAATGGAGTAAACAAGTGAGGTGAAACATGATAACCGAAAACGTCTCTGCCGCGAGCTTCTCGCCGTTGTTTTTGCTATTGACCGTTCCAAGGAAGTGACCCGTGTTCTCATTTCACCAAAACATATGTACATATTATGATTATTTTGTATATCTATTGGGTTTATGCTAGTATGAGGGCTGCCACATCACCATTTCCTATATATTTCTTTTTTTTTAAAACAACTAATACGACAACAACGTTCAAACAAAACAGGCGTGCTCCAAATGGTACTAAAGTTGTATATAGTCAACTTTTCCACAATGTAATATTTCTTCAACTTTACTACACTCTGATATTTCTTCAACTTTACACAATGTAATATTTCTACAACTTTTCTACAATGTAATATTTCTACAACGTTTCTACAATGCAATATTTCTACAACTTTTCTACTCTGTAATATTTCTACAGCTATTCTACAATGTAATATTTCTACAAGTATTCTACAATGTAATTTTTCTACAACTCTAAAACTTTTCTACAATGAAATATTTCTACAACTATTCTACACTGTTATATTTCTACAACTTTTCTACACTGATTTATTTCTACAACTTTTCTACACTGTAATATTTCTACAACTATTCTACACTGTTATATTTTTACAACTTTTCTACACTGTGAAATTTCTACAACTTTTCTACACTGTTATATTTCAACAACTTTTCTATACTGTAAAATTACTACTACGCTATAATATTTCTACAACTATTCCACAATGCAATATTTCTTCAACTACTCTACACTGTCATATTACTACAACTTTTCTACACTGTCATATTTTTACAACTATTCTACACTGTAATATTTCTATAGCTATTCTACACTGTAATATTTCTACAACTATTCTACACTGTTATATTTCTACAACTTTTCTACACTGTAATATTTTGACAGCTATTCTACATTGTTATATTTCTACAACTTTTTTACACTGTTATATTTCTACAACTCTTCTACACTGTTATATTATAACCATTTTTCTACACTGTAATATTTCTACAACGTTTCTACAATGCAATATTTCTACAACTTTTCTACACTGTAATATTTCTACAGCTATTCTACAATGTAATATTTCTACAACTATTCTACAATGTAATATTTCTACAACTCTAAAACTTTTATACAATGAAATATTTCTACAATTATCCTATACTGTAATATTTCTACAACTTTTCTACACTGATTTATTTCTAAAACTTTTCTACACTGTAATATTTCTACAACTTTTCTACGCTGTAATAATTCTACAACTATTCTACACTGTGATATTTCTACAACTTTTCTACACTGTTATATTTCTACAACTTTCTACACTGTAAAATTTGTACAACTATTCTACACTGTAATATTTCTACTACACTGTAATATTTCTACAACTATTTCACAATGTAATATTTCTACAACTACTCTTCACTGTTATATTACTACAACTTTTCTACACTATCATATTTCTACAACTTTTCTACACTGATTTATTTATACAACTTTTCTACACTTGTAATATTTTTACTACTTTTCTACACTGTAATATTTCTACAGCTCTTCTACATTGTAATATTTCTACAACTTTTCTACACTGTAATATTTCTACAGCTCTTCTACATTGTAATATTTTTTACAACTATTCTACACTGTAATATTTCTTCAACTATTCTACACTGTAATATTTCTACAACTATTCTACACTGTTATATTTCTACAACTTTTCTACACTGTAATATTTTGACAGCTATTCTACACTGTTATATTTTTACAACTTTTCTACACTGTTATATTTCTATAACTATTCTACACTGTTATATTATAACAATTTTTCTTCACTGTAATATTTCTACAACGTTTCTACAATGCAATATTTCTACAACTATTCTACAATGTAATATTTCTACAACTCTAAAACTTTTATACAATGAAATATTTCTACAATTTTTCTATACTGTAATATTTCTACAACTTTTCTACACTGATTTATTTCTACATCTTTTCTACACTGTAATTTTTCTACAACTTTTCTACACTGTAATATTTCTACAACTATTCTACACTGTAATATTTCTACAACCTTTCTATACTGTAATATTTCTACAACCTTTCTATACTGTAATATTTCTACTACACTGTAATATTTCTACAACTATTCCACAATGTAATATTTCTACAACTACTCTACACTGTTATATTACTACAACTTTTCTACACTGTCATATTTCTACAACTTTTCTACACTGATTTATTTCTACAACTTTTTCTACACTTGTAATATTTCTTTTACTTTTCTACACTGTAATATTTCTACAGCTCTTCTACATTGTAATATTTCTACTACTTTTCTACACTGTAATATTTCTACAACTATTCTACACTGTTATATTTCTACAACTTTTCTACTGTAATATTTCTACTACACTGTAATATTTCTACAACTATTCTACACTGTAATATTTCTACAACTATTCTGCACTGTAATATTTCTACAACTTTTCTGCACTGTTATATTTCTACAACTTTTCTACACTGCAATATTTCTACAGCTATTCTACAATGTAATATTTCTACAACTATTCTGCACTGTAATATTTCTACAACTTATCTGCACTGTTATATTTTTACAACTTTTCTACACTGCAATATTTCTACAACTTTTCTACATTGTTATATTTCTACAACTTTTCTACACTGTAATATTTCTACAACTTTTCTACACTGTTATATTTCTACAACTTTTCTACACTGTAATATTTCTACAACTTTTCTACACTGTTTTATTTCTACAACTTTTCTACACTGTAAAATTTCTATAACTATTCTACACTGTTATATTTCTACAACTTTTCTACACTGTTATATTTCTACAACTTTTCTACACTGTAATATTTCTACTACACTGTAATATTTCTACAACTATTCTACACTGTAATATTTCTACAACTATTCTGCACTGTAATATTTCTACAACTTTTCTACACTGTTTTATTTCTACAACTTTTCTACACTGTAAAATTTCTATAACTATTCTACACTGTTATATTTCTACAACTTTTCTACACTGTTATATTTCTACAACTTTTCTACACCGTAATATTTCTACTACTATTCTGCACTGTAATATTTCTACAACTATTCTGCACTGTTTTATTTCTACAACTTTTCTACACTGTAAAATTTCTATAACTATTCTACACTGTTATATTTCTACAACTTTTCTACACTGTTATATTTCTACAACTATTCTACACTGTTATATTTCTACAACTTTTCTTCACTGTAATATTTCTACAACTATTCTACACAGTAATATTTCTACAGCTATTCTACACTGTTGTATTTCTACAACTATTCTACACTGTAATATTTCTTCAACTACTCTACACTGTAATATTTCTACAACTTTTCTACACTGTAATATAATAGAAGATATAAAACGAGCGAACATTATTCGGGGTACAAAGTGCTCTTCGTGTATTGACGGTATTCTTTATATTGTGTTACCTACTTATAAAAATCCATGCACATTGAGCCATGTCTCTCAATTTATTCAGTGTTTATTGAAAAGGTAACAAGTTATAAAGATATTAAATAGTTTTCAACATATATGTATCCCTGGGAAAAATCTAATAATATTAAAAGCAAGGTGGAAAGTATTTCAAGGTATTGTTTAAGTTAAAATTAACATAACAATAAGAAGGCAAATAATATAAGTATGATAATACAATGTAGCTACAACTTAAACCAGTCCTGCTATATAATCATATTTCTTATGCGCAGCCCATATAGTACATATATAACAATGTATAATTGTATTGTTCTGTATATGTGGATATGTACACACAAAATGATTGAACAAAAATATCAAAAAAATAAATTTTGCATAAAGTGATTTAGATCGTTTTCGCTTCAAAACAATTACCAGCAATATGAACGACGGTGCATGATCGAGTAAGCTAAAGTGTGTAAGGTTCTTTTTGTATCAAATGATCCTGTATAGTTCACCGCTTGCATCGTGAGTCGGAATATTATACAGGTATTTGAAAACAGTATGTCAGTTAGTGGACGAATAAAATGTTTCACTTTATCACACCGGGTGGTGCGATGAGTAATCTGTGTTGTCACTTATTGACTTAACTTCCCATACTCTAAATGGTTACTTTAACTTCCCACACTATAAATGGTTACTTTAATTTCCCATACTCTAAATGGTTACTTTTAAATTAACTTCCCATACTATAAATGGTTACTTAAACTTCCCATGCTATAAATGGTTACTTTAACTTCCCATGCTATAAATGGTTACTTTAACTTCCCATGCTATAAATGGTTACTTTAACTTCCCATACTATAAATGGTTACTTTGACTTCCCATGCTATAAATGGTTACTTGAACTTCCCATGCTATAAATGGTTACTTTAACTTCCCATACTATAAATGGTTACTTTAACTTCCCATACTATAAATGGTTACTTAAACTTCCCATGCTATAAATGGTTACTTTAACTTCCTATGTTCTAAATTGTTACTTTAATTTCCTATGTTCTAAATAGTTATTTCAACTTCCCATATTGTAAATGGTTACTTTTACTTCCAATGATCTAAATGGTTACTTAATATTCCTATGTTCTAAATAGTTATTTCAACTTTCCATGTTCTAAATGGTTACATGTACTTTAATTTCCTATATTCTCATTGGTTACTTTAATTTCCTATGTTCTCAATGGTTATTTTAACATCCCATGTTCTAAATAGTTACTTTTACTTCACATGTTATAAATGGTTACTTTAATTTACAATGTTCTAAATGGTTACTTTAACACCCCATGTTCCCACTGTTTTGAAAACTGCACTTAATAAGAAAGGTATTATAAACTGTTTGAAAGACATGCAGACAACCATGACGTTGTATAAGTTTAAAGTTTGTAACCAAAAAAACCCACAAAAGTCATAATAAATTGAAATAACAATTCATATTCCAAAGAAAGTGCATTTTGTGTACGGAAACTGATTACAAAGATGAATTTCAGATAATTAATGACGAAACCAATCTAATTAATTGATTTTAATATAATATATTATGAGTCGCATTTACACAGTTTCCTAATATGTCATTGACTAATCGACATGCTCCCATTGCCAAGTAACGGCCCTAGACGGGAAAGCTTGGTCTCTTTTACAATCTATTGCATGTTTATTATGTATGAGGATTGTATTACTCAAATTCAGTTTTAGGTGTCCTCCATCACTAAAACAATATGCCATTTATAACATGTACATTTAACTGCAAACTGGTGATTAACGCAATTTCAATTAACCCTTTGATTAAGACACACAAAACTATACATGTAAAACTCCAAACGAAATAATAAGTGCATTGAGTGTAGAAAATGTAATGGTATGAAGCAGTGTAAGACAAGCTTTTTTGTTTTGCTTCATCGGACCTTGAACGGCATCACAGTTTGCTAAACGCATAAAAGTGAAATGAATTGTTTGCCTGGCATTGGAGTACATGCCTTTACATTAGGATAAAACATGCCTGAATTGGTGGATTTCAGGTAATGGGATCGACTAATCCGTATATGCTTTTTAATGATTATAGATATGGTTTCTCTTTAAGACATGTGAAAAGTGAACACTCCGTTAATACGATTTTTTCGAACATATTAAAAATACAACAACAACTGGTTATAACCATGGTTACAAAAGCATTTTAATAAACCACGAAGACTGCTGTTTACATTCGTTGGAATTGTTGTGTGAACTTAATCTAGAAGTGAAACAAGAAATAGAAATGATCCGATTTAAATAATTGATTGCCTTTTCTTAGTTGTTAAGTTTTCCGCTGTTTTGTATGTTGTGTCTGTTTTGTAGTCTAGATTTCATTTCCGGTACAGTGCGTGTCTTCTAATTGAATCTTGTGTTAATAGAGCTACGATGTTGCTTCATTGACAAGTACTAGCTATGGGACTGCAGTTTTGTCAATATTAGCTTTACGCGATGACACATAAGGATGTGTTAGTTAAAACGAAACATTGATTTTTTTATCGAATGATCTTTTTCAAATGATTTTGTGTTTGATTTATTGCGTTCTCTGTTTCACACTTAAGTTTATCTATAATACATACAAGAAATGTACCAGCGTTCCTGATGATTATGAAAATAGTCGTGTCTAAAGACATATTTGGAGACAATCTCTTCTATTTCGTCCGGACAATCAGTAAGTCATACTAACAATGCTGAAAGTGGTTTTTAATTGAATGGTGTAATTGCGCAGTTCGATAAGTTATATATATGATAAATCCCAGATTACCTTTTGATAAAGTCCATTTTCAGCAATGTTTTCCATTTCATATAACGTGCATTCTGTTAAATTATTTGCTATATTTATATATTATCGTATTAGACAAATAAGGTGAATAAGTATCAGCCAAACAACCATTAAGGTCGTCTGATCCACATAAACAGAACTATGCTACATTGAGGATGTATTCAAATGCTGTGAAACTATTGCGTATATAAAGTCACGAACACGGGGTTGGCTTGCCGACTTGACATTGGACTTAATATGTTGATTTAGTGAGCCATTGTTTATGTATTTATATGTTAACTGATATGAACATATTAATTTTGTGATTTACTCAAAACACACAAAACACCTTGCTCTTAGATGTGCAAATACGATATAATTATGAAGCTGCATGTACTTATTTATTTACAGCGTTTCGTTTTATGATGTGATAACGAAGCACAGAGCGAGGTTGAATGTCCCAGTGCCCTTCAACCACTGTTGTTAATTTATCTATATGTTGGTAAAGCCAGTGTTATAACATTCTTATTGAATAGAGTGTATGTATTTAAATTGTTATAGGCAAAAACCTTTTCAATGCAATGTCCCGTGTTGTATATCTTATTTTCAAGTTGTGTCAGAATTAAATGCAAATGGTGATACATGTGTACATCACTTTATATCACTCGATACATGCGATGGTTATTTGATCAACATGAATGTAGTAGGTCTTACCGAACGTTCTTAATAACAAAAGTCAAATATATAAATTAGTCAACAGAGTTTCTATCCTCCACACCCTTTCTTTAACGACAATTGTGAAAAATACGCAAAGCAGCAAAATGATCTAGCCACAAACTAAGTTTGTTTAAAGAAAGTTTGAAGAAAGTCACTAACTTAACGAAATTACTTTCATCTTCTCAGGGTTTCAATCACCAGTATTTAACTACATAATATAGTGTTCATAATAATATAATGATATAATACTAATTTTTAATTGGAACAATCGCATATGTTGACAGAAACCTAATTGGCATAAAGTGGTAAAACCAGATGAGAGGGAGGAAAAAAGTACATTAATTTTAAACTCAATGTTATTACTTCAATATTGACGAGACTGAAGAACAGACCCAGCTCTATATGTTACGAAATTTGAATAACGTCACAGTTTGGTAAGCGTTGACTAGCTATATACTGTTGGACAGGCATAGCATTCCCTGCTTTTTCATTGTGGTTGATCAGACCTGTTTCGGTAGAAATCCGGAATTGGGGTATACTAATTATTTACACACTTTCTCTCAAATGACTTATGTCAATACATTCTGTTTAAAAACCGGCGCCAACGTGCAAACATATGAATTGCGTAGTAATTTGGCTTAAACCGTTTAATATGCAGTCTAGTAAACGTGTACATTAGTTATATAATGTAATATATTATTGCTTTTATAATAATAATACATAATAAATAAAGTTACTTATAAATAATTTGTTTGCGCGACTTATAATTAAGCCACCATTATTCGAGAATATGGGAATTGACGTCATTCGTGGCAAAGATCTGTTCGCGAATAATCAGCGAGTTTTTTTTTTATCAGAAACTGAATAAACTTGAATTGGCTGTTTTTGGAAATTGTTTTATAATTAGCGATTAACCAGAACGAGGAATACTCTGTCGAGAGTAGAATCCTCATTTAAACTACTTCATGCCAGCATTCACGGAATTTTATCTGATCGTTTGATTAGCTGTTATTCAGAATACCTATCATTCTGTTCAATTATATGGAATGAAACAAGCTATTTTAGATCTCTAAAACTCAATTAAATAGCAACAGTTGCAAAATCTTGCTAAAGGTTTTCCTTGATTTTCTAAGTTGGGTTTGGGTCGCGGGGTTTGTAGTTTTCGTCTACACGTGTGTATTACGTGCGAGTTTAAAACTTATGGTAGAAAAATATACATCTACAAACGACCTTCAAACATTTAGTATTAAAATATTTTATAAGAGTAACACCATTATATATACAAAATACAAGATGTAAAAGGATCAGAACGAATGCATAGCTTATTTGTTTTTTCTACTTAACATTCAATAGATTATCATATAAATATGCCGGAGATAAAAAATGAGATTTGCTTTATTAAATTCTCCATTTGCTTCAAGTTGAAGATATAGTTGTATTCAAAAATGAGAAAAACAATGTATGTGTAAATGTAACGGGGTAGGTTTAGCTAGTTTGACAAACTCATATTTCTTATTTTAATGTTTGGTGAATATTGATGTAGTACGCTTATATATATTATAAGAATACACTTATCGTGTCGTGAAAAGAGTGATGGTCACTCACCCCCGAATTCGCGGGTTTTCTTCCAGACTTAACATATAGACTCTCAGTATTAACACTTATCCAACCTAGAGAACGGTGAACAATTCATATCAGCTATTAGATTACATTGCAATCAAGTTCATAAATTATAAACTAAACTGATATAGACAAAATAACAAACGTTATTAACAAATAAACTTACAATGCTCGACCAAATATTTTCGCTATACAAAACCTTATGAAAAGTTTGGGATGACAAAAAAAGACCGACACTACCGGAATATCGACTCAAGCGATATCGAGATAACGAGTTCCAGTTCAGAATAGATCAAGTGAAAGTTGTTGGTTCATCTGCTAATGTCTGTGTTCATTATTAAGACTTTTCTGTATTCATACTCTGTCACCACTTGAATATTTTAGAAATTGAGGCTTGTTTCCGGCAATACCAATGACATCGATGTATTTACTTGCTTCTGCTTCTATATTTATGATTGCATCGTAAAGACTTCTGAATGTTGTGAGTAACCAGCGGGATTACGACAAGGGGAGATAATGTCTCCTATAATGTTTTCACTGTATCTTGAAGAGTTGGAATTATCTTTACAGGACATTGTTTCGTCTGGTTTGAACATAGATGCTATTGCATTAATACTTTTTGCTGAGGATATGGATATTCTTGGTGACTCACCAAGACTCACAGAACAGCTTGAATTTGTTAAATTCATACTGTTAAAAGTGGAGTTTAGTCAATGCACATGAAAAATAAAGTTATAGTGTTTCGAAAGCGTGTACGAGTATTGCCAAACGAATGTTTTAATAATACTAGAAATCAATTGAACGTTGTTAATGATTTTAATTACTAAGGGACAGTTTTTAACTATACAAGAACGTTTGCTCTCAATTACGAATATCGAGAATAATAGTGGTTAAAGCTTTAAAGGCATTAAATGTTCTGATTAATTGTAAAAATATTATAGTTAAGCCGAATGTTACTTGATGCCTTTGTTGGTTCGATTTTAGGATATGCTTCTGAAATTTGGGGATAGAGCAAATCAACAGAAATTGAACGTATTCATTTTTAATTTTGCAAATTTATTCTTGATATTGATAGATAAAGTGTTTTCCCTTTAAAACCTGATTGTATACAAGTTGTATCAATCGTCTCATACATCTGCAATCATCTAGAGTTACATCATTTTTTAGAATACCCTTAAAGCTGTGATTGGCTCTCGTAACTATAAATCTTCCCTTTAGGAACTCCTTTTCAAGCGGTAATGTACAATGTACACCTCGGACACTTGCTCATAACGTACCTTTACAGGGATTGCTTCATACTACATGCTAACATACATCATGAATAGTTGGTAGGGATTTTGATATCAGATTAAACTCCTTCATCGCTAGTTTCTATTGAGATAAACAGACATCTGCATATTTGAAACACAACAATTTCGAGTGTTTCAACTGTTTCGCCAATTTCTTTACTGTACAAAACAAATGTCTGATAAATTTGATTGAGGAGATTCTAAAGATGTCAGAAATCCTGGGAGTTAAATCTACGGTTCTTGAATTTCTTGTTTTGGGTACAAGGTGTATTAACACTGTAACACTTACAGTCAGAAGCCACACCTTCAGCTGGGTGGTAATGATATATATTTTTTAAATAATTGGCAATTTGCAATAATTGAAAAACATGCAATAAGTTATTCTTATATGCGTTTCTTTTAGAATATCTTATTGCATCATTATACAGATATCTGTCAATACAATACATATGTGTTTTGGACTTCCATCTTGAAATGCGGCTATTTTGGCTTTTTCTACTTTGATATCGTTAAGAATATACTGTGTTTCAATTAATCAGATGACTACACAAAACATGTGAACAGTTTCAATTTTTTTTCTGCAGTTAGTGATGTTTACATTACTTATATACTAAAAACTATATGACTTTGGCGGCCATCTTAACTTTCGCCCGTTGAAAACATGTCCACAAGTTTATACTCGGGCCCTGATAACGCTGGTTAAGTGGAAAAAAAATACATTAGCAAAAAATTGAACTCAGACTATAAGTTTTTAATTTTAAAATTGTTTTACGAAAACTTCTAACATTAAAATTATATATTAATTACAACAATATATGAAAAAAGATGACTTTCATTTAAATGTCTTCCATTGGATCGGGATGTGTTCAGAGCTATATCATTCCGGATGTATAATTCACAATTTAGTCGTTTTGCTAATGATGCAGCGCCGGTTTAGACATAGTATCTTCATTGCTAAAGAATCTCTTAAAACATGGCCACAGGTATCACGAAAGGTATTATTAAAAGTTTTTACCGTAATTTTCTTATGAAGTTGTGATTTACAAGCTTTGTTAAGGTTGTGGGCCATTGCCACTTTAAAACTTTGTTTGATAAACATAACATAAAGTCTATTATTAAAAATGCTATGATATTTCGATTCTGGAACACACTGCATTATTAGTAAACAATTCACTGTAAGCCATTCCTTGATAACCTTCAATAGTTGATCTATAGTTAGATGATAACCTTCGATAGTTGATCTATGGTTAGGTGATAACCTTCAATATTTGATCCATGGTTAGATGATAACCTTCAATGGTTAATCTATGGTTAGGTGATAACCTTCAATAGTTGATCCATGGTTAGATGATAACCTTCAATAGTTGATCCATGGTTAGGTGATAACCTTCAATAGTTGATATGTGGTTAGGTGATATCCTTCAATAGTTGATCTATGGTTAGATGATAACCTTCATTAGTTGATCTATAGTTAGATGATAACCTTCAATAGTTGTTTTATGGTTAGGTGATAACCTTCAATAGTTGATCTATGGTAAGCTGATAACCTTCAATAGTTGATCTATGGTAAGATGATAACCTTCAATAGTAAATCAATAGTTAGATGATAACCTTCAACAGTTGATCTATGGTAAGGTGATAACCTTCAACAGTTGATCCGTGGTTAGATGATAATCTTCAATATTTGATCCATGGTTAGGTGTTAACCTTCATTAGTTGATCTACTGTTAGATGATAACCTTCAATAGTTGATCTATGGTTAGATGATAACCTTCAAAAGTTAATATATGGTTAGATGATAACCTTCAATTGTTGATCCATGGTTAAATGATAACCTCCAATAGTTAATCTATGGTTAGATGATAACCTTTAATTGTTGATCCATGGTTAGGTGATAACCTTCAATAGTTATTCCATGGTTAGATGAAAACCTTCAATAGTTGATCTACTGTTAGATAATAACCTTCAATAATTGATCTACTGTTAGATGATAACCTTCAATAGTTGATCTACTGTTAGATGATAACCTTCAATAGTTGATCTATGATTAGATGATAACCTTCAATAGTTGATCTATGGTTAGATGATAACCTTTAATAGTTGATCTATGGTTAGATGATAACCTTTAATAATTAATCCATGGTTAGGTGATAATCTTCAATAGTTGATCTACTGTAAGATGATAACCTTCAATATTTGATCTATGGTTAGATGATAACCTTCAATAGTTCATCTACTGTTAGATGATAACCTTCAATAGTTGATCTATGGTTAGATGATAACCCTCAATAGTTAATCTATGGTTTGATGATAACCTTCAATAGTTGTTCCATGGTTAGATGATAACCTTCAACAGTTGATCGATGGTTAGGTGATAACCTTCAATAGTTGATCTATGGTTAGATGATAATCTTCATTAATTGATCTTTAGTTAGATGATAACCTTCAATTATTGATATATGGTTAGATGATTACCTTCAATAGTTGATCTCTGGTTAGGTGATAATCTTCATTAGTTGAACTTTCCGCTTTAATTGTGCGATGACCTGCCAATTCATTCTAAAGCATAAAACAGAAGGCTGCTTTGGATACTTGTTCTTGTCCCCATCATGTCGTACACTGAATGTTTATTATCTTGCTGCTCTGACTTCTGCAAGTCTATCGTCTATCAATTATATTGGTGTATAATATCAGTTGTTTTTAGGTGTCCTGAACAAAGTCTCAGATGAGCTTGGCGACCACTCTTTGTCCGTCGTCGTTCGTTTGTCGCCCTTCGTTATTTCTTTCCTCAAATGTGATTCTTTATAAAACCGTATAGCATATGTTAACAAATTCTATATAAAAGTTCCATGAAAAGGTCTCAAGTTTGTTCAAGTCATGACCCTCGCATTAAATTTGACTCCGTACCAGGGACTTATCTGTTTGTATTCTTTTTAATTTAAAAACAATGTTCTTCTAGGAAAATGAAAATCCTAGAGCTTTTTTGCTTTGATATCTTGCATAAAATTATAATATTAAGAAGGAGAATTTTTTCAATTGTGTTAGTAATATAATTTCTTATTTAAAAGCGAAAATAATTTCAGATGTTAAGAAGCTGGCAAATTACAAGACTATAAAAGTCAGCATTGCCACAAGGGAATTTTCTTATCGGATCAGTTGCAATTGAAAAGAGAATTACTGAAGTGTAATCAAAATACATTACGTAATGTGTTATCAATCTAAAACCAAAAGTTACATGTAGACTGATCAAATACATTTACAGAAATACACATATGCTTTCCGAGTTAAACACTAGCATGATTTGCGAAAAACGCTAATATTGAGCAGAGATTAAATCGTTACCGATTTTTTTTGCATTAGGATTGGCCTTATTTTGGATCAACAATATCTAATAAAAGGACTCTTTGGAAACACAGAACGAGGTCAATATAAAAAAAAATCCTTTATAAGGGTTTATTTACATTTGTTAATGAGGGATAATATAAGGAGAACCCCTCTACACGCATACTACTAAGGTTTTAGGTACACTTATTTATTTCGAGTCGCACTTAATGAGATCAATGATCCTAGTCTATCTTAGATCCTGATATCTCCCGAATCAGGTCTATTAACTACCAACGAAAAAGCAAGGTATTCTATGCCTGTCCCACAATGCATAGCAATTGAACGCTTACTCAACTGTGACGTAATAAAAACTTTCAGTTGAAACAACTGACCAATCAACGTTCTCAAATGTGGCTTTCCCAATATTGTTATTTAACGGACACAGCTGGGTCCGTACTTTGTGAAAATCAATTACATCTTAGCAATGAATTATGTTAAATAGCAGAAAGCAGTAAAACAACAATTACAACTCGGAGATTCTATTGAGTCTGGACATGAAGAGTACATTTCTTTTATTTATTTAACCTCGATTGAGAAACAGGTTCTTACAACTTAGCCATATCACAAACACACATAAGCATATACGTTGATCAAGGACACATCAAATAGTCATAGCGGAAGATCGAACCAACGGCCCGCTGATGTTTGGTCCGATGTTATACCACTGTACCACGCTGCAGAAGTATATTAAATGCAACACATCCCTGATGCCCCTTATATACTAGGGTGCAGCGTTAAATTCACCTACAAAACTGACTTGCAGTTAACCATTTCTTTTGTGAGAGACATCTTTATTAACGTATACCATTAAACTATCAAACTAAATACACGTATATCATTTGTTACTGGAACAATTGTTAATAAATTTAGGTAATTAATCTATTCATAACAAAATATGAACTGATATTGTACTTACAACGTGAAATATGCCAGTTGTATTCTTTACGACGTGAAATAGGCCAGTTGTATTCTCGTTACGACGTTAAATAGGCAAGTTGTATTCTCGTTACGACGTGAAATAGGCTAGTTGTACTCTCGTTACGACGTGAAAAAGGCCATTTGTATTCTCTTATCGACGTGAAATAAGCAAGTTGTATTCGCGTCGTAACGTGAAATAGGCCAGTTGTATTCTCGTTACGACGTGAAATAGGCTAGTTGTACTCTCGTTACGACGTGAAATAGGCCATTTGTATTCTCGATACGACGTGAAATAGGCTAGTTGTACTCTCGTTACGACGTGAAATAGGCTAGTTGTACTCTCGTTACGACGTGAAATGGGTTAGTTGTATTCTCGTTACGACGTGAAATAGGCTAGTTGTACTCTCGTTACGACGTGAAATAGGCCATTTGTATTTTAGTTACAACGTGAAATAAGCAAGTTGTATTCGCATTACGACGTGAAATAGGCCATTTGTATTTTCGTTACGACGTGAAATAAGCAAGGTGTATTCGCGTTACGACGTGAAATAGGCCAGTTGTATTCTCGTTACGTTCCTTATGGTTATACTGATACTCATATATCAAAAAAATTGCATTTGATATAAAGTGTATCTTCATGAATGACTTCTAAGATGACATTATGATGAGGATGCTTTTAGTTTTGTTGTGATTGCAAGCAGCAAGAGTATTATGGTCGTTTATCCGCCCATATCGATACATTTGTCTATTTCATTCCAATCATTTACGTATCAATTAGGCAATTTACTCATGTATCGGTGAGTGCAAAAGTAGTTCTTACCTTTATTTAAGTGCTTGGATTTACTTTACTTTAGGTTTTCAGAATTATAACTTAAACCCCCAACTTTTACTGCTAAGGTAGTAAATATTTCAAATTATATAAAATTACAACGCTACACAAGACTGATGGTCAAATAACAAAAATCCATGTATAATAGAGTGAATCTCAAATTTATGGCAGTTGGAGTTAAAAATAACTTTTCAAACTGCATATATAACAAACACATTTTGAAAATATATTTTTGCCAATTAAATGTATTAACAATAATCAAGAAGTATGCAACATTACAAAAACAATGTATTGATGACTGTGACATTTCGAAAAAGGGTTCTCTGATTTGAATACTGAAATAAATAAAACCTGCCCCAGAGCCATGTTGCGGCTTTTATATGACAGTTGCGCATTTAATATGACTTATTGTATCATTGCTAACTGTATGTCGATTTACTGATTGGATTAAATGGCATTCGAGATTTTTTTTTGTTTTGTAGTTAAGTTTGATTTAAAACTGTTATTTCTCGGTTAGGAATTTTTAATCTGAACCGTACACATTTCTTATTCCTAAGAAGCTGTAAAAGTCCTTAAAAATTGAAAGAAATTAAAAAAGAGTTCAATTTCAATACATTTATCAAACCGTTGCTCATTAATGATTACATATATTTCGATTATTAATTATCAAAATTGTTTGATATACTAGTCAAAGACGTCTTATTACATTAATCATACCAAGTCTTTGAAATATACTACATCGATTAGCTAACTCGCCACCTGAAATTTTATGGTTTTTTTCTCAAAAAGGACCAAAGCAATGTTCATGAAATTTGGATTAGAACAAGAACAAACATTAAGGGTAGGTAAAAATATTCAAATGTCTGTAAATGTTATAGCACTTCCATATTTTGACGAAGATATTGGAAATACAAAACTGGTGGATCAGCTGTTCCATTGAGTTAAAACTACCTTTGGTAGCATTTATATATCTCAGGTAATACTGTTTCTGAAGAGCACTATGCTACCACAAAATATAAAAGTTGACCAGATTGTTCGATGATATTTGTCAAACTGACCAATGTCAAGTTAGATCCACACGCATTACGGAAAGTCCACACTTTATGGGTGTACAATATATTCTTATTTATCCGGTGTGAATATGTTACGTATTGATATTTCAATGATTTGTTCCATAATATCTAAACTGTAAATTAGTAAAGGTTAGTCTGATCGGTCATGTCTACGTATCATTACCCAAGTGAATGTCTCAATTCCTTCACAAGGCATACATAAGAATTTAAATCTCCTTTTATTCGCCGTTGGGGTTAAGGCGGGATATTAGTACAGTGAAACCATGATTATTTGAAGACAATTCCCTTATTTAGTGGTGAAAAGGACTAAAAGAGGGACCACTATTATTCTTTTGAATAGTATTGGTTCTGATGGATAGCTTGCCAAACAATCTAATCCAAATATTCTTCGACCGGAATCCTATTGTTTTAGTTTTTGAAAGAGACACCAATTATCAATTATCAGATATCAATTATTTAGGCGATGAAGGTGGCTTTCAGCAAAATGATACTTTTTCGAAATGTACTTATTGAAACATGTTCAGTGTAACAAGAAAAGGATAATGGAAACAGGTGATCTCGTAGCGATCATAACGCAAAAAGAGGCACCGTTCCATTAAACATAGTGACTGCATAAACCAAATTTAAACCATAGACGATCAGTATCAAATACTATTTTGTAAACTGCCAATGCATATAATGGTAATTGAAAGTTAATCAGTGCATTTGATCTTAAAGCACATGCGTTCGATGGTATATAATTGTGTAGCTTCAAATCAATAAGTACACTTGGCAGATAGATATATCGAATAGAAGATATCTCAGTATTTGATAGAATTTAGAAATCAATACGTTGTATTAATACTTTTGATCGATATATTACAGGACGTTTGTGATCCATTTTGACAGTTTCAAATGTTTATAGTGGAACCATGTGATGTTGAGATAAGTATGCCTTTTTTTTAGTAAAACACCGCAATTGGCACAAATACATGGTTATTGGATTATTTTAAACAGAGATCAAACGCGCAACTTGCAAAGTGGCAGGAAAATCCAAGATGGCCGCCAAAATAACCGCTAGATTTTACAAATTTCACGTTTATCCTTTATTTAAAGCTTTTAATGACATCTTATAACTCTTTATAACTAATGCTATCACATTTTATTTGCACATTTCATAATGGTAAGTTTTAGTGTGAAAAAAATATTCTAAAAGAGAAAAATATGTAAATTGTTAGTTAAAATCAGCAAAAATCTGTATTTTTTAGATATTATTTTATACTATTGCTCATTTTTTTCATCGAATGTTACAAAATGACATGCTCAGACAATTACGATAATAAATTGTTAAAATAATGTTTTAAACAAAGAAAAGATTTGTATTTATTTAAGTGGGTGGGGTAAATCATTGTGACATTAGGTACACCCATCAGTCAATGCTAGAAAAAATAAAAATTTAGATTTTAGATGTATCCAACAGCTATTGATATATTACTATGATGTACACAGTACTTTAGCCTTTATACATTTACATTTATAATTACCTTTGTCGGCATGTAGAAACGATCGGATTTTTTCTCATCTTTTTCTATAGAGCGTTATTAATTCATAGTATGGTTATCATTAAAGAATTATCATTATTTATATTTCTTCGAATATGGAGTCATTACTATATTATCATATAAAGCTCTATATCTATTTTCGAAGTTGGTCCAGATATTTTGTTCAGTAGTGGTAAAGAGAGATTGGTAAACCCGGGATTATGTGCGCACCTCGTGTATATGAACGGAAGTGAAGTTCAGAAATATGTAACACATCAAATACAATATTTATTTGTCGTAGATGTAGTTTTTCAATTTTGTGTTATTTTTTCTTTGCTTTTTCAATGGATTCAAAAGATATTCCGTCCATACTTGTGTTGGTATCTATATTGATTGTTGTGGATATATCACTGAAAGGATATTATAATAACAAAATGTAAGCCAAAGTCATTATTATTGGTTTATTTTTAAAAATTAGTTTGGTTGATAAATGACAGAACTAATGATAGCACTCTTTAAATAAATAATTACTGTTACTTTGTTTATTTGATTCTCATTTCTTTTTAAAATATATATATCCAATACATATCTATCTCACAATTATTTTACTGTGTGTTACTTTTCTTATACTTCCATAATGTTTCCGAGATCCGGGGCAAGCTGTTTATTTTCAATGAATACTTTCCTTTGTGTTTTGATTACAACCCAATCAAAGACTGATGGGACAATACCCATTTCAATGTCTTCTTGGCAAATCACCAGTCTTGAAGTTTGGACACACAACCAGTAATATAAAAGATTCTTTTACATTAATACGGTAAGAGAGATTTTTCAGAATGCGAAGATACTCAAAGGGATACGTTTATTTTGATAAATATACATTGATAAATAAAGCTGTGACAGTTTACAAAAACTGTGTATGATGAAAAATGACAGTTTGTATTTGATTTTCAGTACCATGTAAATTGGTAAACAAGAAATAATAGTAAATAATAGTATAAAGATATAATAGAATAAACCTGAAGGAATACAAAGTAATAATTACCTTGAAAAGGGGTCCTCATCTCTTCGAACGTTTACATTTTACAATCCATTGTTTTTTAAACTTTCATCCTTTGGATATTTGTGAGAACTGGTTTTATCTGAGTTTCTGCCATCAGATACACATAATTAAACGCAACACTCAAGCACTACTTTTATCAGTAGCTATTATCCTGGTCAGTTTGTTTGCTCACCCGGCCTCGTTCTGATTATGGAATCTAAGGCATGCATACAATTTGAGAGAGGAGTATAGTCTAAATAGAAGCACATACTTAAAAATGCACCATTCATATGTGTCAAACTTAAAAAAAATCAACACTCGAGGGGACTCCCCTCCCGTACATACCCCTCCCGTTTTAAGCAACATGCCTTCAAAAATTCCTGGGACACCCTGCTTGCTGATGTAAAGAAATTTATATTGAGTTTGTAAAAGGTTGACAGAAAGGTTATTATGAGGAAGATAATTAAAATTTCACAATTTCAACCTTCGTGTTGTCCTTTTGGCCCATTTAGAACTTCCATTCTTGTTGAACCAAACCTAATTTACCAAACCTAGACAATGCTTAGATATGAAACTGTAAATAAGAATTGATCAAATGGCCAAGAAAATGGGAATTTTTCATTTTCCAAGTGTATTCGTATATAATACTCAGTGTTCCCTTACAAGCCCCCTGTATACACTTGCCCCTGGACTCGCAAAAGTTTCAAACCCCATAGGAAATAACTATATAAATTATGAACACAAAACGAAAAAAACATTTATGAAAATTCCAAATTTTAACCATACTGCCACACCCCGGCCCCTTATGGAAATTAAATCATCGTTATTGAATAAAATCAAATTTACTGTTACTCGACAATGCTTTGGATCTCAGATTGCAATATATACAGTTGATCTGATTTTAATGAGATTTATTGTTTTTGTTCCATAATATTTTACAGATTTTGTGTTACCGAAGTTTTACAGTTGCGTATACCAGCATGGCTGAGTTCAACACAGACTTGTTTAAATAACAACTATACACATAAATTTGCATTTCGTTTCAGAAAATGTAAGTTTATATTTGTTTAGCTTTCTTGCACGATAATGAGTAAAGGCAGAACTTTGTGAATTTGTTGTTATTGTGCTGTCCTTAAAAATATATTGTTTGCCATGTTCATACCAACTTACTCACAATTACAACTTTTTGATTGACTTTCAAAGCATTCTTATTTTTTCAACTAATATTTTTTAAGGATGGACATGTGTTCAGAAATCATGTGTGTTTTGTATTCATGTCTTTCCAAACTGCTTTCTTAGCTGGTGTTTGCTCATTCATGTATTGCAAATGGTGCTTAATGATAATGTCTCATTTGCATGTATAGTTTTTTAAGGTCATCTGTGGCATTGTCTCAAGGGACCTTTTGCAATTGCTTTTTATTCGTCGCCGTGCGTCTGTAAATGGTTTACATTTTCAATGACTTTTCAAAATCTGTGAGCTCACTTGTAATGAAATGTTGTATGGAGCTATAAAATCCTCATAATGAATCTGAATTGTATGATCCCGACCCGTTACGCCTTGGGGACCTGGCCAAACAGTAAAATTCAATGTAAACTTTGAAAATTTTCTTACTGTAGAAAGCAATCGGTGTTTTCTTCAGCTCCAATTTTTAAGGGGTCAATGGTTACCCACTGACTAAAAATCTGGGGGTCATCAGTTGACTAGTTTTAAACTGAACCAACTTGAATAAATGGAGTTAAAAAATACATATTTTACTAAAACAGTTTTACTTCCTGTTTCACACAAAGTTCTCCATCAAAACTGCAACTTAAGTCAACTTCAAAACGATTTAACTTCAAACGAATGTTTCATTTCTGGCAACAAGTGACAACAACTAGAAACTAGTTGTTTTTGTGGTCATGGCCACAGAGCCATGAGCTTTTCAAAAGACATGGCCACAGCTTAATCACCATGAAAAAAAGTTTTATCAAACTGGAAGTTAGTATTTAATCGAAATATACACATTGGTTTCAAATTAAACATTTAAATCATCAGCTGTGTGTATTATTGCATTATTAGAAAACATGTACTGCTGTGTGTGTTTGTTACAAGAGTGTATTTTATAAATAGAAAATGGGACTAGTTTAAATACTATTAACTTTCAATTTACATAATTTGATTTGGTAAATATTGAAGTCCATTATCTTAGTACAACATGATATGCTTTTGTGGTGTAACTGGCAAACACATCTACACTTTTGTAGAAATTATGGGTTCAAATCCCAGCATTTGCAAACAGCATGGAAAAGAAATGGCTTCAATATGATGAAAGAGTTGTTTTAATGACATTATTCTCTATTAAAAATTAATAATTTAAACATATATGTATGTTTTTAATGATGTTTGTTGCTGCATGTACAAAATGTTTTTTTATTGATTGTAGTTATCAGTATTACAGAAGTTTTTGTTGAGCTGCTCACATTTTCAGTTTTACTTTTAATATTTTAAGTTTTATGAATCATCATGATCTAAGTGGTTACTCTTTCCGACTGCTATAAATTCAAAAAATAAATTCATATATATTTTGCGTGGACTGCAGTTTACAATTTTCTCTTTAAAAAGCAAGTGTTACAAAGGTTGAGTACTAAACATACAAAGTAATAAGTTTTGGATTCGAATCCCAGCTGCGGCTATATTTTTGTCTATTTTGTTTGTTACTGTTTAGTATTAAAACTAGATTGTAGGAGAGTCTGGACAAGAACTGAAGGGAACTTATGTCCAGACTGTATTTCATTCATTCAAACCTGTGTAAAGTAGCCAGTCAAGGGAAGGACCAAAAATGACCATGTGAGGTTGTTGCTTAAAACAGGTTAATAAACTCTCAAACAAAAAAAACAGGAAATAAAAAATATGTTTGCTTATGACAGGTGGCTGCTTAATAAAGGTGGTGGCCTACACAGGTTTGACTGTATTTGGATACGCCATCTGCTAATTTGGGAATTTAAGTACATGGAATTGTATATGTGTGCAGTCATGCTTTTATGGTGCCAATGTTGTAGTATTTCTTGGTACATGGGGGATAGAGGTCCAAATTACTGAATTGTCCAAAAACTTCTCTTAAATTGTTTTTCTAGTCAAGTGGCCCTGAAGTTTCCAACATTTAATTGATCTTGTCCAGAGAAATATTAATAAGTCATTGTTTAACATTTAAACCACAATAACTCTACTTATGCTTGAATACAGCATGGATGTCTGATGTTTAGAATTATACAAATGGGTCATGGGTGGCAAAGTTGTCCGAGGTGGTGTTGACAAATGGCCACTTACTTCTCACCGCTTAAATCGTTGGTTACATCCCAGCTCCGGTGGACCAAAAACATTTTGTGAGAAAATTAGGAGTTTACTTGCAGAAGGACGGTGGCTCTACTTAGATTCATTACTACGTATTCTAAGTATGTTGTAAATTGGCTTTAAACCCGTTTAAAATACATACTGGCTATCGACACTGTGTAAATTATAGTATAGTCATGTACTTTGTTTATGTCACAGGGCAAGAAAAATATGCAGCCAGCCTGTGACTCGAACCCGGAACATTTAGCTAACACTTTGCAAATGCTCAACCGACTGAGCTAACCAGACCGCTGACATATAATATTTGTCTCCTAACAGGTTAGGTACACACTGTGACATATAAATTATGCAAAAAAATAATAACAGGAGAAAAAACATGCCCGGAGGTCCTGAAAACTTTTTGTGACCAGCACCAATTTATGATAATATAAATGTTTGTTTATGTTTGTATTATATGACTGTGTAGGTGTATTTTAAATAAAAAAAAACGTGTTTTTATAACATTAGAGGGTATCAGTTTAGCGCTACTGACCAAAGGGCTTACGCGATGACGCGTTGTTCCTCGTCTGTCGTCCTTTAGTAGCAAATCCTCTGAAACTCAAGATGGCCACCACGACTAAAAGTTAAAAACTTAAAAAATCTTCCGATGAATTGCTCATCAGATTTTGGAAGTATATATGTAAACTAGTAACGATACTCAACTATTTTTGTAATAAACATCAATACTTATTTTTAAAATGGAACTGCGTTTGCCTATACATACATGTATTTCCATAAGTTGGGGTTTCATTTTTATAATAAAAAAGAGTTAAAATAGACAATTTGCAAAAGTTTTCTTCTAAACAACAAGTTAGCCATATTTTATTTAGTTGTCCCTATTAGAAGGGGTTTAAAGATTGTATAAATCAAGGGGATTGTATGTATAGAGGTCCTGTAAGGAGGCTTTGAAGCATCATCTAGTCGTGACAATTTTTCTCTCTTCCTCTCAATAACCCTTCTTTCAAACTTGTTCATATATGATATAAGTTATCCTAGCATCAGCAAGTGATTGGAGATTCTGCAAATCAAGGGGCTGAAATATATTGGGTCCTTGCATAAGGTGACATTCACTTCTACATAGGAATATTATTGTGGAAACTGATTTTTGAGGCGCAAGACTTTCTAGCATCTTTTTAGTATCATAGGTTGATCATCTGCTGCTCATTTCATATAAAAATACTGCTTTCTCATGCTATCAAACGTAGTTTCTCATTATGAATGTATCTGTAACTTTTTAAAAAATAAAACAATGACGTCCAAACATGTTTCAGTCATTATTTTTTATATTTTATGTCTCATTCTGCACAACACTGCTTTTGAATGGAGCGTAGTATGTAATAAAGTCGCGGAAGATTGCCTCTTTCATCGAACTAATTTTAATCGAAGAGTATTATCGAGGGCATTCATCTTGTCGCTCGTTTTTCATAGTCTATGTAAAATAGGCTATGCTTTTTCTTGTTCCAATCTGTAATTTTGTTGTTTTTGGAATGGTGATGGGAAAAGAACTCTATCCCTGCAAAATTCATTTCAATAAACTGTTCGTTTGGTGGATTATAGCTTAGCTGCCGATACAAATATTGGTCACTATTATGTGTGAACAATACCTTGAGGTACTCATTTACTTTAAAAGAATTGCTTGTTTAGATAAATACAAATCACTGTATAACTGGCATTGGATTCTTCATGGATTCTTTAGAGGATTAAGTGAATATGTTTTCAAATGTCTTCTTATTTCCGGTCTCTCCTGCTCTATATTTTTCATTTCCGACTAAATGCTGAAGTTTGGCCAATTGCCGTGAATCGATGAAATGCTGGCAAATTTCTCGTCCTCTCTTTATCATGTTGATATGAAACGGTATTTTAGTTCAAACCCAACCTAATTCACACTCAAACACGTGTCCTAATGTCAGGATATATATAACTGTTGAATCATGACCTTTCATATAAATTTTATTTACTTGCAGTGCTGTGGACCTATTATTGTACAGGACCAAACTATATTGAACTAGTTATTTCTTGTCGTTTATCCCAGGAAAGCTTCCCGGTTGCCAGGAAGTTTGAATCTCCGTATAACGTGCTTTATATCCCATTTTCTATCGTAGATAATGTTAAAGACTACTATACCCATACTCATCCCTACCAACATACTCACATCGGAGAGTTCTCTTCTTATTCTTTTGGCTTATCGAATTTTGATTTGTTTAATTTTGAGGTCAGATTTAATCCAATGCATATATTTCACTTGATTGTGAGAAGTTGATGAGAAGTTGGTGTCAGAAAAATTACCTTTCGTACTTGGCTTGACAAGCGGGGTATTAGTGTCTCGAATATTATTGCTCGACCCGATACCTCCCATAAAGCAACACTCAGTACTGGTTCTACCTAGGAAGCTGACTCGAGAGCAGTTCATATAAATTCTGCGCTTTTATCGCAATCGAGCTAAAATAAATTAGTACAAACTAACTTCCACTTGGTGACTCGATTTCATATGTCAATGCAGGAAATTTACTTCTAGGTGCACCTTTTTGCATTTTTTAGTTTATCCATAGTAAGTATGATTTTCATGTACAACATTATCTCGACCAGTTACTCAACTAGCAACTTATGTCACCTATTTCAGTCCCATTATCCGTTAAAATCACATTCAAAATTGCTTAAAACCATCTTTGCTTTCGGATCCACGCGTCTTCCTGCTACCGTGTATTGAAAAACTCGCATGCAAATAATTTCAACATCACGTGACAAGATTAGCACATTTGACTGGCTGATTGAAATATCGCTGATTGTTGTGTAGTCTGTTCCCCTACAAAATAAAATTGGACAGGGTACCAGACTATGTGTTGTGGAACCATTATACATAAATATAAACATCACGTGAAAGTGAGAACATTTGAATGGTTGCTTGAAATTTCGTGTAAAATGTGTGGGACTTACTAGTATAATGACTTTTCAGATATTTGGAGAACAAATGTAAAATACTCCCGTTGTTTGTTGTTTTTTTTTGTAAATGCAACTGCAATATGTAATAAGAATTAACGTATTATGTTCTAACCTGTAATAATGGCGAATAAATAAGTTTGTCAAGCCCTAATCTTCATTCTTGATTTCTTAATTATTCAATTTTCAATCCTTTGATTTGTCTAAGGGAATAGTCATTACAAAAAAATATTCTACCTTAAAAATAAACAATTAAAGAAATTAAGGTTTCCTATATACAACTGAAAATACAAAATATACAGCTAAATTACTTGGAAATTTTCCAGCATATTTGTAATACTACATTTTGTATATCCTCGTTAAAGAATTCGTAATAATGCCTCCCCAATAAGGTTACGCAACCCCATTCTCAAGTTCTAGTATCATTCCTACTATGCCCCGCCTCTTGGCGGCGCCCAATAGCATACGTACAAAATGGTCTTGTAATAACACTTTTCTTTTGTAAGAGACATCCATATCAATGTATACCGTTAAACCATCAAACTATAAACATGAATTCAATTTCTGTCTTGCTTTCTGGAGCAATTGCCAACCAGATCTTCTCATAATAAAATATATGTATCTGGAAGGGATGATTTATATACTTCGTGAATTATGTCAATTGTATTCTTGTATTCTTTATTGTTTATGAGTCTTGCCTCTAAATTACGCTACTTTTGGCTATAATGATACTCATATATCAACGTATGTCTCAATGTATATGATTATAAATGTTATCAACTTGAATGACCTATATGACATTATGTTATAGTCTGATTGCAAGCAGATGTAGCATTCTCGTCGTTTATCTGTCCATATCAATACATAGTGTCTGTTCTATTTCAACCATTAGTATCAAAGACAATATACCCTTGTTACGTTGAACGAAAACAGTAGATCTTAATTACTAAGATTTACTGCACTTTAGGTTTTCAGGACGCTGAACTTAATATGACATATCGCCCCGTTATTTACTGTATGACTGCTTGATTGGATTCGATATCATTCAAGATTTTTTTTCTTTTGCAGTGTCTTAGAATCTCTTTATGCTAATTTAGAAAATGTTATCGATCGGATGTAAAATGTTTAATCTGAACCGTACGTACTCCTTATTCCTCTTAAATTTAAAGACATTCAAATACAATTCCAATGTCAAGAACGCCATTTAACCGTCTCTCCTTAATGCCTGCATAAGTTTCGATTATCAAATACATCATTTGATATACTTTCAAAAGAAGCACTATAACAAAATGTTGATTTTACATAGTCCTGCAAATATACTTTCGTCTGCAGCATTTGGAATACACTCATTTAATATATTTCGACGTTTGTTATTTTTGAAGAGCATAAAAAACTCGAACAGATTGTTTGAAGATATCAGATAAACTTACCGCCGGCATGCCTTCACTAAATGACATCCCTATAGCATCAGTCTATCTGAACATGCATTGTAAGATATCACTACGCATATTTAAACCTTCATGCCTTCACTAAATGACACCCCTGTAACAGAGGTCCATTAGAACAGCCATGTCAATGTATCACTAAGCATATTAAAGCCTTAATGCCTTTACTAAATAACACTCGTATAGCATCGGTCGATCTGACCGGTCATATGAAGGTATCGTTACGCATATTAAAGCAATAATGCCTTTACTAAATGACATCACTATAGCATCGGTCTATCTGGCCAGCCATGTCAATGTTTCACTACGTATATTAAAACGTTTATACTTTCACTAAATGACACCCCTGTAGCATCGTTCCATTTGACCAGCCATGTCAGTGTATCACTTCGCATATCAAAGCCTTAATGCCTTTATTAAATGACACCCGTAAAGCATCGGTCCATTTGACCAGCCATGTCAATGTATCACTACGCATATTAAAACCGTAATGCCTTACCCCTGTAGCATCGTTCCATCTGACCAGCCATGTTAATGTATCATTACGCATATTAAAACCGTAATGCCTTTACTAAATGACACCTCTATATCATCGGTCCGTCTGACCGGCAATGTCAATGTATCATTACGCATATTAAAACTTTCATGCCTTTACTAAATGACACCCGTATATCATCGGTCCATCTGACCAGCCATGTCAATGTATCACTACGCATATTAAAGATTTAATGCCTTTACTAAATGACACCTCTGTAGTATCGGTCCATCTGACCAGACTTGTCAATGTATCACTACACAAATTAAAGACTTTATACCATTGCTAACTGACACCCGTATAGCATCGGTCCATTTGACCAGCTATGTCAATTTATCACTTCGAATATCATAGCCTTAATACCTTTACTAAACAACACACGTACAGCATCGGTCCATCTGACCAGCCATGTCAATGTATCATTACACATATTAAAACCTTCATTCCTTTGCTAAATGACACCCCTGTAGCATCGTTCCATTTGACCAGCCATGTCAGTGTACCACTTCGCATATCAAAGCCTTAATTCTTTACTAAATGACACCCGTATATCATCGGTCCATCTGACTAGCCATGTCAATGTATCGCTACGCATATTAAAGACTTAATGCCTTTACTAAATGACACCTCTGTAGTATCGGTCCATCTGACCAGCCATGTCAATGTATCATTACACATATTAAAATCATGCCTTTGCTAAATGACATACCTTTAGCATCGTTCCATTTGACCAGCCATGTCAGTGTACCACTTCGCATATCAAAACCTTAAATCTTTCTAAATGACACCGCTATAGCATCGGTCCATCTGACCAGCCGTGTCAATGTATTGCTACGCATAATAAAGACTTAATGCCTTTCTTAAATGACACCCGTACAGCATCGGTCGATCTGACCAGCCATGTCAATGTATCACTATGTACATATTAAAGCCTTAATGCCTTTATTAAATGACACCAGTATAGTATCGGTCCATCTGACAAGCCATGTCAATGTACGTCTCACTACACAGTTACGCCCCATTTTTTTCCCACTGTAGCAATATTCTTACGCTTAAAAAAAGGCCTATGTACTTTGGTTATGATCTATTTTCAAAATGGTTAATAGTGGTTGTGATTTTTTGCAACATTTGGCATAGCATATACTGCAATAAGACCTCGCTGGTGTTAAAAAAGTGACTTTTATAGGATTTCAACAAATGCATGTATTAATGAGCATTTGAGGACTTTTTTTTTTCAAAAAGGTTCATGTTGTCACTGCACTCCCTTAAAAAACAACGTTGGCAACCGACCAGTTATTGTGTATTTTTGTGTATACATTCCTGCTATGATAAAAAATACTTTAAAAAGATCTATGTAGAATTTTATTTTACCATTGAAATCCTAGACCTTATTTTATATAGAACAAAGAACAAAATTCAACTGTGTAGTGAGACCTTAAGGAAAATATTATCAAACGCTTGAAAAAAGCGCCACAATGACACAGATATTTTTTTCTGTCAGAATATTCTCAGACGCAGTAAATTTAGTGAATTTGAGTGTTTAACGGTGCCATTTCATTAGAAATCACTGGACTTTGTCAAATATTTGACAATATTATGGCCATATATTGATGAAAATGTAAGTAAAATAAATTGGATTGTATCAATCAGTTGTTTTCCTTCTCAAGCAGTGATGCTGTAAAAAGTTGTGCACATTAGTGTATGACGATAGGCACTAGGAACTCATTTTATTGTTTCTACCAACCTAGCAATGTTTATGGTATTGACAAATCGTCAGATATTTCCATGTTAATGTACAACTACGCATATTAAAGCCTTAATGTCGTTACTAAATGACACCCTTACAGCATCGTTATATCTGACCAGAAACGTTAATGTACAACTACGCATATTAAAGCCTTAATGCCTTTACTAAATGACACCCCTGTAGCATTGGTCCATCTGACCAACCATGTTAATGTACAACTACGCATATTATAGCCTTAATGCCTTTACTAAATGACACCCCTATAACATCGTTCCATCTGATCAGTCATGTCAGTGTATTACAACGCATATTAAAGCCTTAATGCCGTTACTAAATGACACCCTTACAGCATCGTTATATCTGACCAACCATGTTAATGTACAACTACGCATATTAAAGCCTTAATGCCTTTACCAAATGACACCCCTATAGTATCGTTCCATCTGACCAGTCATGTCAGTGTATTACAACGCATATTAAAGCCTTAATGTCTTTACTAAATGACACCCCTGTAGCATTGGTCAATCTGACCAACCATGTTAATGTACAACTACGCATATTAAAGCCTTAATGCCTTTACTAAATGACACCCCTATAGCATCGTTCCATCTGACCAGTCATGTCAGTGTATTACAACGCAAATTAAAGCCTTAATGCCTTTACTAAATGACACCCCTGTAGCATTGGTCCATCTGACCAACCATGTTAATGTATCACAACGTATATTAAAGCGGCCATGCTTTCAAATGTCACACATAAGTATTCAAACATTGCAGAACTGATGGACAGGTTTGTACCGTGTCTATTGTGACAGATATAAGCAAAAAATAAAGACAAAGTATTTCTAAGTTCTTGTTTTCCCTTACTCAATAATCCCCCTTTTGGCGCTACGGGATGTTGGGTCGGGTTAATTGTACAATTAAATCTTGACAAAAATCAAAACTGAAGAGAATGATACGTTTTCGAAATGCATTTATCGAAACAGATTCAGTGTGATAAGAATAGGAAAATATAATCTCGTAACTATCAAGCTGTAAAATGAAGCACCAGTTCATTAAACATAGTGTTTGCATGAATGAAAGCTGTAAAAAGAAGCACCAATTAATTAAACATAGAGTTTGCATAAAACAAAGCTGTAAAAAGAAGCACCAGTCCATTTAACATAGTGTTTACATTAATCAACGCTGTAAAAAGAAACAACAGTCCATTAAACATAGTGTTTGCATAAATCAAAGCTGTAAAAAGAAGCACCAGTTCATTAAACATAGTGTTTGCATAAATCAAAGCTGTAAAAAGAAGCACCAGTCCATTAAACATAGTGTTTGCATAAAAACGTTATAGAGGATCAATACTAAGTAACACTTTTGAAAACTGTCTTTGCAAGCAATGGTAACTAAAAGATAATCAGTGCACTTTATCTGCAATCACAATCGCTCGATGGTATATAATTGTGTAGCGTCAGAATAATGAGTACACTTTGCAGATTGATATATCAAATTATCGGTAGCTCAGTAACAATACATTTTATCGATACATTACAACAACGCTGTGAGTCAGATACTGCATCTATAACAATTCTACATTTTTGACGATACATACACTATATGTTCTTATGGTGGAAAGTTATTCTTTCTTTCGTGTAAAAAAACGTTTACTCAAGAGACGGGTCACAATTCTTTATCACATGCCATTTCAGATTCCATATTATATTCCATATCACATTCCATGTTCCATTTCTTATCACATTACTTATGACTTTCCTTATCACATTCTTTATCATTCCATATCATATTCCATACTGTCAAAGTTTTGGTGAGTATCTTGAACTAAAAACGGGATCTTCTGTAAGGCGACTGTGTCTAACTGGATTAAGCTGTGAAACAGCCTAGCTTGAAACTATGTTAAACAGTTTTGTTCAAACTATATAATATATAAATTTTCCTCAGGCTTCTTGCCTCAGGATAAGTTAACTTTAAATAAAATAAAGATAATAAAATGATTCTAATATTTAGAAATCATACAGACAAATGATCATACCAATCAACTATATACAGTATAATGTTTCAAACCCTGTATAGTTGAACTAACTGTCAACACTCGTTAAATAATGAGACCAGCTGTTCAGACAACGTGTTTGGACAGCATACGTTGAGCCTTGTTTCAAACACAAACCAAAGCTTATGTCTGGAACGCTGCTCAGTTCCAGCATAAACGTACACCTATATGGTTGAAGACTGTTTCAAACCTAAGTCGTCAAACTAACCTAAAGCGCATAAAACAAAACCAAGTTTCAGCACGAAAATAAAGTTATTGTTTGAGAACGGTTTCAAACTAATAACAAAACTGTATGCTTGGATCAATGCTTAGTTCCGGTATAAATATAAACTTATACGTTTGGAGACTGCTCCAAACCTAAGTCTTCGAACTAAGAAAAAAATCCAGTTCCAGCACAAAACTAACCTGTAATGTTTGAGAACGGTTTCAAACTAAAAGCATCAGACTAAACTAATGTGCATGAAACAATCCCAAGTTCCAGCACAATAATTATTCTTACGAGTTTCAACACAAGTCTTCCTACAGCCTATCGCTAGAAAGTATCTTTGTCGCAATGTACTCTCCCCCCAACGTAATTAAGCTCCTCTGAGGTTTCAAGTACACTTTGACGCTGAAAATTTCAAGCGGATTTCTTGCGACATTGCGTCGAAAAAAAACTAGCTTACATGATTTTGCTTTATTACGAAGCAGTAAACCGTCTTCTTTTGTACCAAAAAACTCTTACTTTATATTCAGGAATACACCTAAAGAAAAATGTTGTCCAATTCATGATTCATGATTAATATTTCAATCATTGGTTATAATTGTATCATCCATCTTTTTATGATGAATTATCTTTTAAAAAGGATATCTGGTATAATAGTATACAATAATAGATAAAAAAAATGTTTACCTCTTCTTATAATAATTGCTATATATAGACATTTATGCTATAAAACAACGACATTATTTTGACACATACTTTATTCTATATCGCATTACATTTTCCATTTCTTATAAATTTCCTTATCACATTCCTTATCAAATTCCATATCACTTTCCATATTGTATTCCATATTCAATTCAATATCACATTCCGTTTTAAATTCATTTCACATTAGACATCATATTTCATATAACATTTAATATCAAATTCCTTAGAAAATTCCTTATCTAAACCCATAGACCATTAGACATCGCATTCCATATCATGTTTCATATTACTTTCCATAGTACATTCCTTATCGCATTCCTTATCACATTGGACATCACTTTCCATATCGCATTCCATGTCATATAACATATCATATTCTATATCACATTCTATATCACATTCCATGTTATAATCCATATCGCATTTCATATTACATTCCAAATAAGATTCGATATCACACATTCATTCACCCATTCATTAATTTTGTATCTATTTTTATATCCAGGCAATTTTAGTTGAAAATAGGTTTAACGAACTTGTATATAAACAATGTTTAAACAAATATACAATATTGTTTATATGCATGTCGTTCAAATCTTTAAATCATTTTAATTTTCTTTATTTTCTATTATGCTACAGGGCATGCATTTACATATCCCTGCTGACAGACGAGGTACGAAGGAGAAAATAGAAAGAAAATACCATTGTGGCAATGAAGAATACGAATGTTTAGTTTAAACATATTGTATTGCTATATAAACACATATTATAATATATATCACTACAATTTAACGCAAAAATGGTCTGGCTGTAATACAATAGTGAATGAAGAGAAAACTTGAAATGGAAAAAGAGACAATGAGTATGAGAAGAAAATACAATCAAATGATACAATAATAGAACAGGAATAAGAAATATTGTAAGGAAGAAGAAGAATAAAAAAACTATTTTATTGACAATAATCTATTCAGCGAGAAATAAAATTCAAAGCCACAGTAACATACAATTGTGAGCGAGTTTAAAAATATGTATGTAATTTGCATTAATGATATTTTCAATATGATCATCATTAATAACAAAATCATTTATGAAATACCTTAACATGCATATTCCAAAACTGTAAACGCTAACAGTAGTTTGGTAATGAAGTTATCCGGAGTTTCCTTATCCTTTCAATTCACATTTACATTTAAGTGACGGTAACAAGATTGTTGCGCCATAGAAACTGAAGCTTTGTAAATCGGTTGGGCACTTTTTTGTTAAAAATGTTTAAAATGGTCATGTTTCCTTGTACATGTACATATGAGAACATTTGAACAGTTCCATGCATGAGTTGTGCCAAGTTTGGATGACATTGGGAACTGTTGGGTGAAGATATAATTGTTTAAAGATGCGTAGAGATACACTGCAATAAATGGACAGAAAATGAAGGCGTGTCATTAATGCATTGAAATTGTGAAAAAGCTATATGGGTAATAAAGCTATAAAGTTTTTCCTGATATTAGTAGTTGTTAGTGGTTATACAATTGGTATAAACTAAAATATAATCTTTATATGTTTTCTGCTTTATATCATTGAAGGTCACTGTCAGTATAAGGCTCTCAAGGCCTCCAAGTGGGAAGTCAATGCTACAAAGCTTGGTATCCAGGAATGCCGGTCCCCAAAGACGTGGATAGACTAAATGAGGCACCAGGTTGCACGGATGTCAAGGGAACATATCAAGTCTGGGTCCGAGAGGAAGGAACTGACGGACAGGGACAAGTGAATAAAGCAGAAGTTTGGTTTCGTTGGGCCTCATATTACTAACCCACATCGGGGATGTCACTAAAAACGTAGTAAATCGTAGCTACTCGCGTACTACTATGGCAATACTTCAAACGAACACGTGGTTTACAAAAAGTACTTTTAATTCTAGCAACAGATAGCACGTGACTAGCGGCAGACCAGAGTGCTCTCTCTGTATGAGACTGTTTGACCAGCCAAAATGTCTAGTTAATAAACCCCCCTCATCACGAATATTGCATCGTGACTTTTAAGAGCTCCTAAACAGCTCAATCAGGCTTTCAGTATCTCACTGAAAAGCATGCACGACCTTACGTGCTTTCATTTAACTGGTTACTTTTATGATGACTGGATTCTGACCGACGACTCTCCATGTTATTCGAAGAGCACTGCTAAACGACACTCGTAACCTTTCAAAGGTAAACACGAAGATGTGTGTGACTCAAGCCACTCTCTAGCAATAGACAGAGGTTATGACCAGAAATGGTGACGCACACACTTGTACCTATATGGACAACTAGGTTGCACTGTCCTTGATTCATTACACAGCAGTAAACATGACAATTGATATTAACACATATTAGAAGTACTAACTTATACGAAGTGATACCAAGCAATACCTACTAAAGCCGACTGTAATCTAATAAAACGTAGCAAGTCGTAGTAGAAATGTAGTAATGCCTCCAGTTATGGCTAAGTACATTTTGACCTTTTAATACGTTTTGATTACATTTTAATACGTTTTACTACGTTTTAGAAGGTATATGCTATGTATATTGAAACCCCACGTTTGGACATGTTCTAAGCAAACGTGGTGGGCGAAATCATAATAACGTATATAGCCGTATCTGATACGCTTTACATTACTACATTTTGATACGTATAATGCCGTTTTACTGCGTTTTAAGAACGTAGCAATACCTAGACCTAAATACCCGACAGTGTGACTGGGGACGTGTTACGACATTACATTTACACTTCGTCCGGATAAATAACCATGTACTTTAATTAACGTTTATACTTTTATTTATGTTGTCTTTCATAGTTGCACTACACACCGATATGTGTGTATGCAATAATAGTAATAATGGCATGGGAATACAGAACAAAATGTTAACGCGTGTATAAATGTGTGAATATTTGTTCAATTTGTTGGCTGCTTGTTATTAAGTATTGGCTATTAAGTTAAGTTTTTTGTCTAAACGAACTGTTCTTACTTAAGTCAATTAAGAAATCCCTTTTTATGCCAACTGGAACCATAATAATGCCTTATTAAAAAACAGTAGCAATTTATGCATAATAAAAAATACAATGACAAGTAAAGGATGACAAGTGTTTTACAAGCACTGCAATTTCACGATTTCTTTCGACACTGGCTCTGTTCAAAAACATATTTATGTATACAAAAATTATACTTAACAGCTTAAATACTTAAATATAAGAAAAGCATATATAAAGATGATCGTGATTTTAGTAGTTGTCCTACTTTCTCAGCCAATGAAATCGCTCAGGATTATTTTAAATAGAACGTTTCATTTTACATAGAAACTTCTATTTTCCATGCCATGAAAAAGAAATTCTATTTTGGACAGACTTGAAATTTCTGAAGCTGCAAAGAAGATACTACGAAATGATTTACCACGTTGGAGAATTCACGTGCGTTTATGCTAAAAATCGAAAGAAAAGTGCCCGTTTCTGGTAACATTTTTGCAGATAACTTTCTTAAAATTAACATTTCATAAACAATCATAAAATAATGACGAAGCCGTCTCTGTATAAAGATTAACAATCGCTGCTATAAACGGCCATGCAAAACTCAACGGCGTATCTTTGTAAATTTCAACTGAGAAAAATACGCCTATGCACTTTTTTGCATGGCCACTTAGTCAGTTTAATTTAAACCTACATGTATTTAATTTACTTCGATTGTAAACCCAGTTACGTTCAAAGTCTTCCTGGGCAGAACCAGTACAAAGCATATGCACGCATAGCCGTGACGGGGGCTCGAACCCACGACCTTTCGGTCATGATAAGATGCTCTACCACTGGGCCACCCGCGCTCCACTTAATAGCATCAATAGGTTCATCTCCATACTGAAGTGTTCGTCTTTGTTTTGTGAATTTCTTCAAATTCGCATTCGATTCCATTAATGAACACGCCCCGTAAATTTATTAAAACAATGAAAACTTAGAGGAGCGCGCAAAACAATTAATAATTATTATCAAACAAACAGCGCTGACGCGCACGCGCTCGTGTTGGTGCCTGTCAGTCAGTATTCGTGTCTTCCACGGACTTAATTCTATAAATAAAAAGTATGCAACAAGACAATGACTGGTGCTCAGAAACGAAAACGTATATCAACATCTAAGCCGGTTAGAAGTTACATGGAATAGTCTAACCTATACATGTGCTTACTTTCAACTTGTCTAAAATGGTGCGCATCTTTGTTGTATTTTAATTTTGATATAATTGTAAATTTGAGATCGGACAGATTGAACTATTGAGGTTATTCCACGGGTAAGGTCTAATTCAACTATCGACGATGGTCTAAAGTTTGAATACATGTTTTTGACGATTTATAACGGTATTTTGAACCAGATTTCACCCAGATAGTCACACTTTATGCTAAATATAACAATTAAACCAGTAATTATAGCAAGTAAGTAAATATTTTATTATAGTGACATGTGTACATGTAACATAATATGCATATATATATAAATTTAACAACACACCCGGCCCAGTGGACCTATAAGTCACCTATACAAATAAATAATTATATTATTTCACATGGAATTATGCTTGTAATTAAATATAATCAAAAAATTAAATAATATATACAAGGTAATTACATAACAGCATATCAATTATGGCTGTTTGGAAAGTCATTAGTTATTTCGTACTTCTTCTTCTCGTGTAAGCCTTAACAATATATTTAGCTACTTTTCTGGGAACGTGTGTGACAAGATATACACGTTTAGCCATACTATCCATACCATTAAACTGCATATTTGAATATTGTTCATTGAAAATGTCTGCTCTTATATCATTGTATATATTTATTTGCAATTAAGATGAAACAATCAGTATCAATGAGGACGTTGGCAGGCGCTGTGATTCTATGTGTAGTCGTGGTACCATTGTGTTTCCCCGCAACGAGACGTCCGCATAATAGTGTTTATTTCAGGTGACGATCTGGTAAGCTGTTTATGTTGTTATATACGTATCAAAGTCACGGTGATGAAGCCACGTGACTTAATGGTATGCGGTTGTGATGAAATAAGAGGAGAAAGGTCCCCGTTTCAGGTAAACTATTTGCAGATACATTTCTTAATATATCATGGAAATATACAAAACAAAGATGAACGGCGTCTCTGTACAGAAATTAACAACCGGTGTTATAAAATGATCATGCAAAACTTATTTTGCAAAAAGTAAAAGTTGAAAAAGTTATGTTAGGGAGTGGTGCAATTAACAAAATGATGCAGCTTAAAGTCTTAAATAGTCATCAGGATATAATGCATAATGCCTCTGGTGAGGATCGACTCCATGATCCATGATTCTGGCACAACTTTTAGAACAGATTCCCAATCGGGTGACATATTCATTTCTATAACGACTATCCGTACATACAGCTATATGTCTCCGTGTAACGGTTGTTACGATATTGTAACATGGTTGTTCCTATAACATACTGACATGTTATGCCTTTCGTAATAAATTCAGTATTGTTTGTGAATATTATACCGCTTCAGCCTGTGTCAGTATGCGCAAGGGGGCTTTGCATGCTTCAAAACCACTTCTGAAGCGGACCTGCTATTTTCTTCTTTTGGTTGCTTCCAGGGATTCCTTTTATTAGCTTTTATGGGCTACCTCAGCAATCTTACAGGCTGTGTAATGTCCCAAACAATCACTGTCATTATTTCTGATTTCTTGGATAAAAAAACGAATTCATGGTTTCTTGAGAATACAACACTGCCAGTGCCTGCGGTGCGAGTGAGGTTGCAATTTCCATTATCCCTTAGGAACATACACAATAAATACGAGTCTGTTAGTTTCTTCTTTTGTTTGTATTCTGCGCTACCAAGGGATGATTTTATCCGATAATGTAGAGGTAATTTATTTATCATGAAGCATTGTTTGTTTTCATCATTTTTCGTTTAACAGGTAAAACTAAATTTATATTTTGTCATTGCATAACTAACGGAAGTCAGCTGATGAAGCTTAAGTATGATGTCGCGTGCTGGCGAATCACCTTTAGCCAAGAATTAGTTAATCAAACCCACTACTACAGCGGCTTGTGGTTTTCCATGTGTATTTAATATTTCTAACCTGAAAGTATTTGGTAACCTAATCATCCAATCACAAAATTCCTTTACCAACTTGAGCTTTAAATAAAAAGATGTGAGGGGTGAAGTAGTTCTGGTTACTAGCATAGAACAGCTTGGAAAAGAGTATGCTTGTAGCAGTCAGCTGTTTTATGACGGTAAAGTTTAGAGTTGCATGGTAAAATAGAATATTCAAATATTGGATTAAACAACGTCGGTATCAAACGGATATATATACATGGTGTAAGTGGCTGGCGACAGTAGCTCAGTTTATTTTTATATTTCCCACATGCGATTGGTCGATACAGAGTTGTTGACACTATGGTATTGGGGGTTTTTTTATGCCATCGAAGGCTAACATATAATCAGTTAACATAACCACTCTTTCCTGAGATCTTGGCAGGATAACCAGTTATCAAGAACACCTACCTCCGCAAGTAACTGATTGCTTGACCACTCGAATAAGCGGTTAGAGAATAATGACAATGAGACGCATTGTCGTATACTAATAATCAAGGAGACTGTGGCCAGGCAGCGATTTGAACTCACGACTCTAGATTGATAGTTAGACGCACAACCGACTGAGCTTACCAGGCCCGGCTAACAATTGTATTATACGTGTTATATGCACTGTTGATGAAACTGCTTCAATTGACAGATTGGCAGCTAAAACGTTTTTAAACCAGTTGCTTACCCAGTGTATTGACATATAGACCGCGTTTCCATTGGCTAATCAATACCAATAACGACATGAGGCGAGGCGTTTTGACGTGTAAACTTTCAAAACAACAAATGGGTCAGAAAAGTACAATAAGTTCTAGTTGTTCTTTGATACTATAAACGATGCGAATATTTGAAACTCTGACTAATACGTAATATAGTTCAAATTGCAAATATTTCATAACGTTCTTAACTTTCAAATATAGGTCTATAGCATTATGTCATTGCTGTGCCGGAGCCACGGGGTCTCCCACAGAACCACACAACCAAGGGACAGCATTTCAAACGCCTTGCAACATATATTTAAGGAAAGGTAATTTTTATAATATACTGCCTTATTCATCAGAGATTCTAAAGGCTTTAACACAAGTCAGTCTGGGAGAAAAGAGTCATATTATGTTAAGGGTTGGGTTGTATGTAATTATAATATACATTTACCCTGTTTTATATTTTAAACGTGGTTCTCCATGATCTAGTGGTCTAAGGTGCTATCTAACAATCACATATCTCAGACCACTGAGGTCGTAGGTTCGATCTCGGCTCGGTGGTTAATGTTGTTTATGAGAAAGTATACTTGTTATTTGCAAAAGACTGTTGGTTCTTGTACATGACACTTGTACTAATCGTGCACTAATCAACTTGGAAAGGTGTGTTGCAAAGCCCTATGTAAAAGCATTATTTATAATGAAATTTGGAGGTTTGGGCTTGCCATCAATATATTCTTAACTTTTTGTCATAAATTACTTAACTATGCAGAGGAGGGTGTCATTTAATCATTTGCAAGAATAATATCGTATGAACTAATAAAGCCTTTTTAAATCCACATCCTTATAAATCCAATTAATCAGCACCAGCAGAAAATCTATAAAATTTGTCGAAACGAATGTTGTTAATAAAACGTAATTGCCTCGTTTGAACTTCAATAATCAAATCTCGTCACGCAGTAAATTAATAAAAGTGTGTTTCTTCGTAGTTTTCACTTCGTTTAACTCGATATAATGAGGTCGTATATTCTATTTTGGTTACTACATAACCGTGAGTATGGAGTGGATGACGTCACTCTTGAGTAAGGTTGCTTTACACTTGTATTTCGTTTGCAATTTTCCATTGGCATTTGGGCTTCTTCCACTCAAAATATCTTCCAACAAGTTCTCATTTCAGCAACTGGTCCGGTAGGAAAGATTATCATTGTGTCGATGATGACGTTAATAAACCCGACAAATAGGTTCTTATTATTTACCTATTTAATTGCTTTTGCATAATTTATCGTTTATGTTCGGCTTAACATGATGTTATAGTAAAATAGTGTTTTTACTTTCCTGTATTTGTGCAAATTGCAGTAGTTTGCTATTTATTTATGACCAAACTTTTGAAATATATACATTCTGTGAAACATGTTTTTTTTATATTCCCTACTATCAGGTTATCAATGCGGCAATTCCAGTTGTTATATATGTTTATGTGACGAATTTGCACAGTTATGCAAAGTTACTTCCCTTACTATAATCGACATTTGCTTTTACAATAATAATATAAATAGCAATTATATTGTGAACATTATTTATTATTTCTGTTCTATCAACAACCAGTTAGGTTAGTATGTGATGTCAACACTTGTTTGTAATTAGTTAATTAAAGCATAAAATAAATAGTTTACAAATCGTTTATAGTGTAATTACTTTTGGATCTGGGGTATTCAAATTGGGCGTTCAATGAACATAACTAATATCAGTAAGTGCTCAATAAATATGCAATGCTCAATGGGGCATTTGACGCTAGGTGGTGCAGTATGAGGGATTATATAAGCATATGTTTCAATGTAAATCAAGGAGTCCATGCCAGTCCGCCGTAGTGTTCACATCGTAAAGGGACCAAGGAACATTACGTGTTACTACTGGAGAAAAGGTGACTGGAACTTTGAGTCAAGACCATCCCGAACTAGCACCCGGATTTTCAAATATAAGCTAGCTTATATGAGAGGGTTGCGAGTAGTTGATGGAGTTCGGGTTGTAGTCTGTCTATATTCAATAGACGGAAGACCACAAACTGTAACCCGTGTTCTTTCTAAAGCTTAGTTTTACAGAGGGTGGAAAGTAGTTGGTGACAAAGTTGTAATCAGCTCAACACAGATAGTTGATCAAAGTTTATATACTGTTTATAGTTTCCATACTGCCTGACTGTGATTTTTAGTGATTAACTGTTTAAAAAAAGGAATCATTTAAAGAATCATTTGTTACTAATCAACCGGCAGGCAGCCCATAGAAAAAATATTTTATTTGTTCACTGAGTTCAGCTATTCTTTTTATATAGTTGAGCATTTATGCATTACCGCTCGTGCATGTTAACATATTAAAGCATTTTGACTAACAAACACTCGGTACACGTTACAAATTTGGTGGCAGCACCACCATTATCACTTCCCCTCGAATATAAACAGTATTTGTTTCAATATGTTTCAATATGGCGTCTTTGCCACATACAGATGAACTCAAAATGTTGTATGAGCAGTGAGATGAACTGCAGAAGCAAAACAATATGCTTAGACTCCAGAACGAAATAAATTCATTAGAACGTCAAATTGATTAAACAAGGCTTTATTCAACACCAAAATGGAGGTTACATATCAACCCAAGTCATGATGTTGAACAGTTGTTTAACTCATTGTACTCGAAGCCTGTCAAGCAAGAACAACATTTAACTCGTTTTATCTCCCGTCGAAGAAGACAGTTGCCACAAACTAGTCAAACACACAAAATTGGTGGAGATGGGGATTGTTCGCACCAATATATAGTGAAAATGTTTGCAGTTTGCCAACAACAGTGTATGACATGCCCGACAGATTTTTTACCTATAGAAGAAAGGAACGTAAGCAAACAGAGCAGTTTAAGAACAGTGACGAACAAGAGGTCAGTAAAACGCATTTAGAAAGTATTGGTGAAAAAGATGACAACAATGCTATAAGACGCAGTGTGATGATGAAACCTGCAACGTATGATGGTACAGGATCTTGGACAGATTACCAAGCACATTTTGAAGTATGCTCAGAAATCAATGGCTGGACTGATAAAGAAAAAGGTATGTACCTTGCTGTAGCGGTGCGAGGTCAAGCTCAGGGCGTCTTTGGTAATTTAACCACGAAATCGAATGATTATGGAAAGTTGGTGTTTGCATTGCAGGAGAGATTTGCACCACCCAATCAAACTGAACTATATAGGGTTCAGCTAAGGGAAAGGCGACAGAAGGCGACAGAAACACTTCAGAACTTGCTCAAGAAATTAGAAGGCTTACAAATCTGGCCTATCCAACGGCACCGTATGATGTTAGGGAAACTCTTGCGAAAGAACAGTTCGTAGACTCGTTATTTAACTCTGATATGAGAATCAGAATTAAACAAGCTAGACCAACTAACTTGAATGATGCTGTTCGCATGCGGTTGAACTAGAGGTATTTAATAGGGCTGAACTTAAGACGTCGGAAAAACAAGGCTGCATTCGTTTAGCCAACATACCTATCAGAACTGAAAGAGAATTCTTGTTCAAGATACTTTAAGATGCCTAACTGAGTTCAGAACTTGGACACAACAGAGTCAAGCTGTAAATCAACCTGAGAAACAACTACATTCGCCTAATGCAGCGGTACAAAACAAACAACAGTACCGTCAGAGTCAGTCTCGTTTCAATAGACCAAGTAAGCATTTTAAAAGGGATTGTCCAAAGTTACAGAGTAAAACACGTTCTTCTAAACAAAATAAAGACGAACACAAAGTAAATTCGTCAAAGTACCATGGCTCCGGATTATACAGCAAAGCTAAGGTTGATGGACATGCCACTAATTGTTTGGTAGACACAGGAGCAACTTTGACCATTGTGTCATCGTGTATGTGGAATATAATTCATGGTGATTAAAGAAGTCTACATAGTTTCAATAGGTAAATTGTATCTGCTTCAGGTAGTCCACTTGAAATCAAGGGTAAAACGACTGTGCGTATAGAAATAGTCTGAATTCAGTGTAGAAGTGATGTTGTCATTGCAGATATTGACGTTGACGTAATTTTAGGGCTGAATTTCTTGAAAAGAAAATATGGTCAAATAGATCTCAAGAAGAATACTTTGAATTTACATGGGAAAAGTTAAATTGTGTGGGTTCAATTTGAAAAACACCCAAATGGATGGACGATTATGTTGTTTCTACTTTCAGGCCAAGTAGCATGCCGAAGACAAAGCCAACACCTTGTAATACGGCTGTGTGCAAGACAGATATACGGCAAAATGAAGATTTTGGGGATCATGTGTTACAGTGTTCAAAATCTAAAGTGAAGTACTCCGAATGTGGAAACACATTAAAACAGAATGCGTACTTGAAACAACATATGAAAAAAACATACATGGACGTGTGCAACAGCCTGCAGACACATAAAGTAATTCATCAGATTTGGATTGGGATATTGATCCTTGTGTGCAAGTGGAGGACGACAGCAGAGGAACAGTTGACATATCGTCTGGTCGAGTCATAAGAAATGCAACGACGCCACTGTCTGTCATTGCACACAAGAAGAAAAAACTGACAAAACAGTAGTGAAAGATAAACTTCTAATTGTACGGGTTTAGAACCCGAGACCTCCCTCGTGAACAAAAGTGTTCATGTAGAAAAGAACAAAGGTGAATTTGAGAAAGCTGAATTAAAAGTTGAATTCGGTTGTAACCAGAAAAAGAACCTGATGACACAGAAGATTTATATTAAAGATGAAGGCACGAAAGTGTATTCTTTGTTTCAGACAGCTAAGAACGGAAAATATAGTGATGAGCAAGTTTTAAATTTAGGTAGCTGATGCTATTATTTAGCCCGCTGATATTCAGTGTAGGAGAGTTTTCTTGCCAGAACAAGGTAAAGTTGTATTTGAAGTTGACTACAAATGATCAAAATAACGTTTCATTGAGGGCAGCTCAGACGTGTTTTTTTTTAATTTGTTGACGTGTTCATTTTTATTTTTATTAAGAGTTAAGAGTGTGTGGTTTTTTTTATTAGTTTTCTTTTATATCTATGAATTTGCACAGTTATGCAAAGTTACTTCCCTTACTATAATCAGCTATTTTTTTTATAGTTGAGCGTTTATGCATTACCGCTAGTGCTTGTTAACATATTAAGTCATTTTGACTAACAAAATCTCGGTACACGTAACATTTGCATTTGTACGAAGGTGGTACATTTGGTTGCCCCCATGTTGTGTTCCTTGTCTCAAGATATAAATGTAGTTTCATCTAATTTTAAATTTATTTTATACATCGATTTTTTTTCAGGTTTTTGTATTATATTTTTTTACTTTACGTGTTACCCTTATCAAAAAGAAATTATTTAATGCTCTAAAACACACCCTTCTTGTAAAATACAACAAAAAAGTGTGGAGCGCATGGAACAGTGGTAGAGCATCGGCCCAGCGATCGGAGGTCGTAGGTTCGATTCACCGCCACGGCTATGTGTGGTGCCTTTGAACAAGACACCTTTTCCGCATATGTATAGTACTAATTCTAACCAGGCATACTTAGAGCGTGATTTGTAATAACTCGTTTCACAATCGACGTAAAATAGTGAGATTCAAACTACTGCAGTATATAAACCCATATCATCACAATCAACATCATACGTATGACATGCTTGTGTGTCGTAAAGGGGTATTGCATATTTTAACACTATTTCAGTTATTTTCAGAGGAGATAAGTGCGTTTAATCATATTGCTTGAATACGCTAGGCGATTGACCAGAGAAACGTTCAGCACCGTTAGATGTTTGCAACCTGGTCCTCGCGTAAGTTATCGCGTAGTGCCAGTGACCAGGCAAAAATAACTAACGTTATAGGTGTAAGCCCACCATTGATTGTTTGTTCTTTATTCTATAGTAAATAATTAAAGTTTGAAGGCTTGTCATTCATAGAGAAACCCAAATGAAAGAAGTGAAACTTACATTTTACTGTTTCTCAACCTCTGCACTACTAAAATATGATGAGAAAAGTAAGAGTCATGTGTTATAGAAGATATTTATTTTTCTGCTCAGTGTGTACACTGTTGACAAAGTGAAATAGACATCCGAAATCAAGTATTCATACCCCTATTTCCAACCATTACTTTTTTTTCTAAATTCACAATGCAAACATGACAATGCTGTCAAAATGTTCAAAATACATTAATACTGTTATTCCAATAACAGAATGAGCATTGAAATAAGGAAAATGCATTTTTAAATAAGAAGAAGCAAGGATTATTTATAACCGCCATTATGCGTCTTCCCCACGGAAGCACTTCCTTTTTCCAATGATGGTACTATGTCTTATGTCTGTAGAGTAAATCAGGGTAAATATTTGGCTTAATGCGCCATTCCTATAAGTATTTGTTCCAAGGGGCTCCGGCTACATTATTTTTCATTGTTATTTTTTTCAATTTCACGCCGACCCTTTAGGCTTCAAAGAGGTTTGGTACCATGTAATAGAGTTGAAAAAAATATTTTTTAAATATTACTAACTGCACAACGGTTCTGTTAAGGCTCGAACATAATGTATTGTCATATATGTGTATCATATTCACATTAATCTTATGAGCTTCACAAACGTTTGGCAAATATATAGATGATACAATTTTGAAGGCATTGAAGAGATATTTCAGAAAATTCGTCGATTCATAAAAATATCTAACCACAAAGTGGTTCTATGAAAGCTCGGACATGAGTTTTTGTTGCTGTTTTTTTATCTAAAATTACAAATATACAAGTGTTTTTTTTTAAACCCAATAGGAAAGCCATGCTATTTTGATGGTCTAAATATTGAAAAAATAATGTCCCAGCATTTTATTCGATATTTGGCACGTGCCACGTACACGCATTTTAAAATTACTTGTAAAACTCGACACTGAGTCTGTGGAGCTCGTCAAGACCTTTCACCGCAAATGATCTCTTGGCACGGGTTAATAACAGTAGAATACAATATGTTTGATGTATGGAGACTGTAAACATTGAGTTTCTCCCTAGAATGATGTAACATCAGGCCCCTAGTGTTAGGAATAGGGTCAGGAGTATGCGTGGAACATAGTGGAAAATCATGAAAATTGCATTTATGCCGGTATGTGATTTTTCTGACAATACTTATCGGAACCTATCAATCTGTATATCTGAGTGTAAATATATATAACCAGTACGAATTGAACAAATACCCACAACGCTCCGTGCATGTTGGAAGTACGTGCGCTTAGACAATAAAACGAATGAAAGTAAAATCCATTCTGTGTTTGGGTAACATCTTAAGCCGAGTTGATAATGATTTTTTAAAATACTTGTATATTTTTGGTATAAACAAGAAAATGATCGTGATCCGATAAAGAAACACGCACGTGACGACACGTGCCTGGCCCGGATGTAGATGTCATATTCAAATCCATGCCAAGAGCTCATTCTTTGGCACAACTTTATCCGTTTGTTGCCATTCGACATATATTGAATAGATCTTAAGGTAACCGTGCTTTTTTGTTATTTCCACCAGTTAGAGTCGCCAACATGCCATGTTGTGGCACGTGCAAGGAATATGAGATGCACGTGTATTGGGTTCATGTTCATATATTGTGTATATTTTAAGATTCTAAGCATTTTTTTTTGTTCTTACAGTGTTAAGCTCTCTGTCTTCGTTTAGTCACAAACGCATCCGTGCCAACATGTGCATGGCTGCGATTTAGGTGTCATGTTCAAACCCCTGTCAAGAGATCATTCCCTGGCAAAACATAATCATTTTAGTGTCTTTTGACAGGTATTGAATTTATCTTAAGGTACCCATGTTTTTAAAAGACACGTAGCGTCGCGCACGGTAACATTGGTATCTCTATGCGTAAATCGACGTTAACGTTAAACTTGTATAAAACATTGATGTTATTTTATTCATGTATTGATTGTCGTACCATTTAATTTACAAGAAAATATCCGAATATCCGAATATGGGTTACTTCATTGTAATCATGATACATTTGTTGATATCATATTATCAAACCTTCTATCTACGTGAACATTATACCATGCACGACAATAGCGGTGTCCATGATTTGTTCTCCGTATTACAGCAACGTAAAACTGTCGTTGCTAATATTTGATAGAGGACATCGGAGAAGCTAGATACGAAGTGTAAATAGTTTCCCAATTTTTTCAATATTTTGAGACACCAATGGAAACGTGACTCCTGAAAAACCTTATACAGGCTTCATAAGTACGGTTGACGACACTGCCGTTTACCTAGTCGTAACACGCCTCCAGGAACTGCTTCAGCATGACTTAGATAAACTCAAACTTTTGGAGCAGAAGTGGAACATGGTGTTCAACCCAAGGAAGTGCACGGTTACCACGGCCATTCGTTATAAAAACGTGATACCCTCCTGCTTTACTTTACATGGTCACATACTTTAAACAGTTAGCTGTGTTAAGTACCTCGGAATTAATCTAAACAGCGACCTTAACAGCCGGTTAGTTCATCGGTAAACAAAACCCTTGGTTTCCTAAAAGAAACATTAGAACTGAAAACCCAGGTATCGGGCAGACCGCACACAAGGCCGTTGCAAATCCTGTGTTGAAGTACTCCTCGCCTGAGCCCACACACCAAGCAAAACATTGACAAACTGGGATGAAGCATGCACTATAAACAACTAAACATGTGTTTTATATTCTGCATACCGATGTGTGTATGTGCGCGCGTGTGATCGTGAGTGAATACCTGTGTGCGCGCATGAACGTGTGTGTATGTATGCGTGGGTTTATATGCAGATTGATGACATGTGTGCGTTGTGTTTTACGTTATGTATACTGACGTACCTGCGTGCACACACTGGTCAGTGTACATAATGTACATGCGTACGCTCGTGTGCGTTTACGAGTGTGTAAGGACGTCAAAGGCATATATGGTTGATTGATATGTATACATGTAGTTTACATTATACGATAGACTGTTTGACTTGATCCATTTTTAACAATGTGTTTATTCTTTTGTTTTTGTTTTGCATTTTGCGTGTGTGTATGTATGTACGGGTGCGTTCGAGTTTGTGATATTTGTGATACCATTTCCGGTTTGTTTGTTGATTCATTCGTGTGATTGTGCGTGTATCTGTAATTGTGTGCATGCGTTAAAGGTATTTATATGTATGTTAATGTGTGTCGGTATGTGTTTACATAATCATGTGTTATATAATGACTGTGCGCGTTTGCGTGCCTGTGTGCGTGCGTGCGTGTTTATGTGTGTATACAAATGAAATTGTGTGTTTATAACCTATAATGTTTTCAAATGCTCTGTTTAACGATTTTTTAATAGTCATTTTGTGGCACCTTTTTCTCAATTTAGCTCATTTCACTATCATGCTTATATAAGATTACTAACACAATGCTTCTAGTATCTAAATGTATTATTCTTCTTTTTCTTCTTCTCCTTCTTTTTCTTCTTTTTCTTCTTCTTCTTCTTCTTCTTCTTCTTCTTTTTCTTCTTCTTCTTCTTCTTCTCACTGTCAATTGTTTCTAAAAGAAGGCATCTATAATGCACATTTTTGATGATAATATTTTGTTGCTGCTTACAGCTGGTGACATTGAAAGTAATCCTGGTCCAGTCAATAACATATCATGTGACCTGTCAATAATACTTTGCAATCATACGAAGTATTAGAAACAAAATCGACTTTATTAAGGATAATTTGCTAGATTTTGATATGTTGTGTTTCTCTGATAATCACTCGGATGTTCTTATAAGAGATGATATTCTTATTTTATCAGATAAATTTGACCCTCTCTATAGGAAGGTTGGAACAAACCACGGAGATGGTTTATTGGTTTATCTATCCAAGTGCATTATACATACACGCTTACCTGACCTTGAAGTTTTTTGCCACAAATCTATTTGGGTTGAAATCAAGTTGAAAAAAGAAAACATTTTACTTTGCGTCTTTTACAGTCCAAAAACATCCGATTCTTTATTTTTTAAAAACTTTAATAAGAATAAAGACAAGGCAATGGACGTCTCTAATAACATACTGATATAAGGAGATATAAGGAGGATCTTCTAAATCCATCTTTCCATAATCTAAAAGATATTCTAATTACAAATTCAGCGGTGAATACTATACATGAACCACCGAGACAGCACGCTCTCCTAGATCCTGTTATTATCCAAGATGATATGTCTTATTTAAATTCAGTGGTCATACCAGTTCCACCAGAAATAAGCGACCACAGTGCCTCATACTTAATAATACCTTTAACGTACAGTCTACATTGTGTATGTAAACGCAACGTTTGGCTATATAATAAGCCAATTCCGATCTAAAAATGAAAAAATGTTTTATCTAGAATGGATTGTACTACTGAATGGTACTATTGACGAGGCATGTAATAGATTAACGATTTTATTTCTCACCACTTTACTTAAAATTTGTATTCCGTCAAAACGTGTTACTGTCCGCACTGATGACAAACCTTGGTACGACTCTGAAATAAAAACATATTCAAGAATAAGAGATAGGCAAAATCACTTCCGAAAAAACCTGGAAAACTTGCTGACTGAAATAAATATAAATATGCTCGTAACAAAGTAAATAATTTGAAAAGGCACGCCAAAGAAAATTTTTTAACGATTAAGACAGTACTATAATTGAACTTCAATGCAATAATATTTTTTTTTAAAGTTATCCGTCATTTTGTCAAATCTACCTGTACTAGTAGTTATATACCCCCATTATGTAAATCTACAGCTTCAGAGGACACTGAAACATTTTTCTCAGACCAAGAAAATGCCTATTGTCTGAATTCATATTTTACATTTAGTAGAGGATATTATTTTAACGCTTAAAACAAATAAAGCAAGTGGTCCTGGTGATATAAGTCACAAAATGTTAAAGGGAGTTGTTAAAGCTATTTCAAAACCTCTAATATTACTTTTTAATCGTTCTGTAAACGAAAGTAAATTCCCCGACTCCTGCAAAATAGCACATGTACCACCTATTTTTTTAAGAAAGGGGACAAGTCGTTGCCCTCTAATTATAGACCAATATCACTATTGAGATGTTTGGGGAAAGTTTAAAAAAGAATAATTTTCAAGCTTATTGTTATGCTAGGTTATTATGTATGAACACCTCGAAGTGCCTCAAGAAAACAAGTTACAACTAGCCAATCAGAAGAGAAACCGAAATGTTATGAGGAGCGAGATACCCTTCAATCGACCTCTTGCTAACCAACAACCTTCCGATACAGACGTTCCATTCTCCGTGAACTACTTGGTTACCAGTGCATAACCCGACTGATAATAAGGTAAGTTAAAAGTTATCTTGTTGTATTATACTCTTATATAGGCACTACTAGCCTGTACAAGAGTTTATGTATAACTTTCTACTGAATAATAATCTGCTGAATAAATTTCAGTCTGGTTTCTTACCAAATCATTCTGCTTCCAACTCATTAATATTTATCATCACATTTGCCAACCATTTGACCACAAACAATATTCTTGTATTATGTTTTGTGATATATCAAAAGCGTTTGATAGGGCATGGTAAAAGGGCTTACTCTTTAAACTAAAAGAACATGGTATAAACGGAAGCCTTTTAGACTAGACAGAAAATTATCTCAAAAATTGAAAACAAAAAATCATAACTTATTATTCGTCGGTAATGCCCGTTAAACCCGGTGTCCCACAAGGATCTGTCTTAGGATCGCTTCTTTTCCTGTTATATGTTAACGACATAACAGAATCTTTATTAAGTTTAATTAGACTATACGCTGATGATAATTCGGTATATTATTCAGTGTCGACAAACAGGATATAGAGGGAATCATTAATCCTGATTTAAATATTATTTCTAAGTGGACTAAACAGTGGTTAGTGAAATTTAATCTAGATGAAACAGAAGCAATGCTATATTCTCTGAGACAGTCTTCTGATGTTCCACATTTGAAAATTGACAATATCTTTTAAACTTTGTAGAAACACACAAACATCTTGGTGTTACTTTAAACAAAACGGGCAAATGGAATGACCATATTGAAAATATTCTTAAAGGTTATTGGGATTATGAGAAAGATGAAATTTAATGTACTAGAGAATGCCGTCCACTCAATATTGATTTACTTTTTCCATCCACTCAATATTGATTTACTTTTTATTTGGGAAATCTGATTTCTCCACAGATTCGAATATTGCAGTTTGCAAAGCGGTTCATGACTTCATAAAATTGTCTGACCGTTTCAAACAGTCTTAGATTAGCGCTAAACAGTTATGATTGAAATTTTCTTTTTCATACTGGTTTATTCAAACTTTCTTAAAGTGATTCCTTTCGAAACATTGTATCTATCTTGCGAAACTAACGATATTTTGCTACTATCTGTCCAAAAATCTGCCATTCCTTCTTTAACTCCTTCATTTCTATAATCATTCTCTCGCTATGCATCTAATTATTTGATTAACTTTTGCATTACATCTGTTATTTTCACATCGAAAGTTATTGCTAGTATTGTGAAAATTATGTTTACATGAGAGCCATTATGATATGATGAGGGAAGGACCAAATCTAAATTGCGAGAACTTGTGGTCAAACCCATTTGCTATATACATGTATACTTATTGGCAATAAAATATGTTTCAACTAATAGTGTTGGTGAATTATTTTGCTAATTTATTTTTAGCAGACAAGCAATAATTATAGCCTTATTTTACCACTCCTGAGTTTTAATTGTTTTTCATTTAGTACATATTTCCTGAAAAAGCTGTTTTTTTAGAACAGCATTGAAATAGTCGAGCGCGCTGTCCCTCTTGTTAGATATCATTGTAGCTAAATACAAAGGTAATAATGGACCTTTTGAGCGGGGATATAGATTCAATAGTATTGTGTTACCTGTATTGGACGAGTCTAACTATAAATAGAATGACGAAGTTTCACACTAGCGTATTGGTTTATAGTTTCACAATAGTATATTGGATTTATACAGGTGATTTTTATTTACCTGAGAACCGTTATAAACATAAACATGATAGCATAATAGCAGATTTTTCTGTAACAATAAACTATAAAATAAACTAGATATCAAATTAAGTGTGTTGTATTACTGTCTGTTCCGATAGCCTAGTGGTAACGGTTTGAACTGTCAACCAAAATGCGGCTAGTTCGAGCAGTATCTATGGGGTTTTTTTTGCAATTCAAGTTGCCGTAATCGTATTAGAGTGTACTGTTTTAATTTGTTTTGTGTTTTTATATTTTGTAAGTGATGGTAGAAACCTCTTCTCTATATACATTGCCTGTATACAGCGTCTCACAACACCAAGTCAAAATCATCTAAAACAGTTCTGTCTGATCGTGGCTTTCGAGGAGCCTCCGATGCCGGTGCCGACTTGCTGCTGCGGATAACAGCTGACGTAATATGTACGTGTACATATGAATAAAACATTTTAAGTAAAGTTTCTCCCCGAACGTTGATTTTAACCAAAACTCGTTGCATGTTACCTCTTCACATTATAAATGCACAGCATCATATAACAAAACTACCACGTCGCATAACAAATACAAAGCATCATATAACAAAACTACCACGTCGCATAACAAATACAAAGCATCATATAACAAAACCACCACTTCACATCACAAATGCACAGCATCATATAACAAAACTACCACTTCACATAACAAATACACCGAATATATTTACATGTATTTGGTATGTTCGATATACATTTTCATGTATCTGGTATGTTCGCTATACATTTACATTATTTGGTATGTTCATTATACAGTTACATATATTGAAAACAGTGCAGGAAGAGTTCAGATTGCTCGTAACGAGCAATCTGAACACTTCCTGCACTGTTTTTCACTCTGTCAGTTGATATAAATATAATCCACCCAATAATTCAAAAGCCTTCTATATTACAGGTGTTCGAAGGCGTCTATATTAGGTGTCCAAAGGCGTCTATATGAAGTAAAGGGTTAAATGTATTTGGTATGTTCATCGTATATTTACATGTATTTGGTATGTTCGGTATACATTAACATGTATATGGTAATTTCGATATACATTTACATTTATTTGGTATGTTCGAGATACATTTACATGCATTTTCGGTATACATTTACATGTCTTTGGTATGCTCAATATACATTTACATGTATTTGGTATGTTCGGTATACATTAATATGTATATGGTATATTCATTATACAGTTACATGTATATGGTATGTTCAGTATACACTTACACATATTAGGTATGTTCGATATACATTTACATGTATTTGGTATGTTCGGTATACATTTACATGTATTTGGTATACTCAGTATAAATTAACATGTATATGGTATATTCATTATGCAGTTACATGTATATGGTATGCTCAGTATACACTTACATGTATTAGGTATGTTCGATATACATTGACATGTATTTGGTATTTTCGGTATACAGTTTCATGTATTTGGTATGTTTAGTATAAACTTACATGCATTTGGTTGTTCAGTATACATTAACATGTATTTGATATGTTCCGAATACACTTACATTTAATTGGTTTGTATTTGGTATGTTCGATATACATTTACAAGTGTTTGGTATGCTCAATATATACTAACATGTATTTGGTTGTTCAGTAAACATTAACATGTATATGGTATATTCATTATACAGCTACATGTATATGATATGTTCTGTATACACTTACATGTATTTGGTATGCTCAGTATTTGGTATGTTCGGTATTCATTTACATGTATATACATTTTCATGTATTTGGTATGCTCAGTATACATTAACATGTATATGGTTTATTTATTATACAGTTACATGTATATGGTATGCTCAGTATACACTTACATGTATTAGGTATGTTCGATATACATTTACATGTATTTGGTGTTTTCAGTATACATTTACATGTATTTGGTATGTTCTGTATACACTTTCATGTACTTGGTATGCTCAGTATATATTTACATGTATTTGGTATGTATTTTGTATGTTCGATATACATTTACATGTATTTGGTATGGTCAGTATACACTTACATGTATTTGGTATGTTCAGTATACACTTACATGTAATTGGTATGTATTTTGTATGTTTGATATACATTTACAAGTGTTTGGTATGCTTAGTAAACAGTAACATGTATTTGGTTGTTCAGTATACATTAACATTCAGTTTACACTTTCATGTATTTGGTATGTTCAATATACACTTACATGTATTTGGTGTGTTCAGTAAACACTTACATGTTTTTTATGTTCAGTATACACGTACCTGTATTTGGTAAGTTCAGTATGCATTTAAATGTATTTGGTATGTTCGACATACATTAACATGTATATTATATGCTTAGTAAACATTAACATGTATATGCTATATTCATTATACAGTTACATATAAATGGTATGTTCAGTATACACTAACACATATTAGGTATGTTCGATATACATTTACATGTATTTGGTATGTTCGGTATACATTTACATGTCTTTGTGATGCTCAGTATACATTAACATATATTTGGTATGTTCTGTATACACTTACAAGTATTTGCTATGTTCAGTATACACTTACATGTATTTGGTATGTTCAGTATACACTTACATGTATTTGGTATGTTCAGTATACACCTACATGTATTTGGTATGTTCAGTATACACTTACATGTATAAAGTATGTTCGATATACACTTACATGTATTTGGTATGCTCAGTATACATTTACATGTATTTGCTATGTTCAGTATACACTTACATGTCTTTGGTATGTTCAGTATACATTTACATGTATTTGGTATGTTCAGTATACATTTATATGTATTTGCTATATTCAGTTTACACTTACATGTATTTGGTATGTTCAGTATATACTTACATTTATTTGGTATGTTCAGTATACACTTACATGTATAAGGTATGTTCGAAATACACTTACATGTATTTGGTATGTTCAGTATACACTTACATGCATTGGTATGTTCAGTATACAGTTACATGTTTTTGGTATGTTAGATATACACTTACATGTATGAGGTATGTTCAGTATACACTTACTTGTATTTGGTATGTTCGATATACACTTACATGTATTTGGTATGATCAGTATACATTTACATGTATTTGGTATGTTCAGTATACACTTACATGTATAAAGTATGTTCGATATACACTTACATGTATTTGGTATGCTCAGTATACATTTACATGTATTTGCTATGTTCAGTATACACTTACATGTCTTTGGTATGTTCAGTATACATTTACATGTATTTGGTATGTTCAGTATACATTTATATGTATTTGCTATATTCAGTTTACACTTACATGTATTTGGTATGTTCAGTATATACTTACATGTATTTGGTATGTTCAGTATACACTTACATGTATAAGGTATGTTCGAAATACACTTACATGTATTTGGTATGTTCAGTATACACTTACATGCATTGGTATGTTCAGTATACAGTTACATGTTTTTGGTATGTTAGATATACACTTACATGTATCAGGTATGTTCAGTATACACTTACTTGTATTTGGTATGTTCGATATACACTTACATGTATTTGGTATGATCAGTATACATTTACATGTATTTGGTATGTTCAGTATACACTTATATGTATAAGGTTTGTTCGATATACATTTAAATGTATTTGGTATGCTCAGTATACACTAACATGTATTTGGTTGTTCAGTATACATTTACATGTATTTGGTATGCTCATTTTACACTTACATGTATAAGGTATGTTCAGTATACACTTACATGTATTTGGTATGTTCAGTATACACTTACATGTATAAGGTATGTTCAAAATACACTTATATGTATTTGGTATGTTCAGTATACACTTACATGCATTCTTATGTTCAGTATACGGTTACATGTTTTTGGTAAGCTCAGTATACATTTACATATATTGGGTATGTATTTGGTATGTTCGATATACATTATCATGTATTTGGTATGTTCAGTATAAACTTACATGTATTTGGTATGTTCAGTATACACTTATATGTATAAGGTTTGTTCGATATACATTTAAATATATTTGGTATGCTTAGTATACACTAACATGTATTTGGTATGCTCAGTTTACACTTACATGTATAAGGTATGTTCGATATACATTTAAATGTATGTGTTATGTTCAGTATACACTTACATGTATAAGGTATGTTTGATATACATTTACATTTTTTTGGTATGCTCAGTATACACTTACATGTATTTGGTATGTTCAGTATACACTTAGATGTATTTGATAAGTTCAGTGTACATTTACATGTATCTGGTATGTTTGATATTCATTTACATGTATCTGGTATGTTTGATATTCATTTACATGTATCTGGTATATAACTTGTATATTTTTTTTTCATAAAGAAACTTGAAAAGTTACTTGTGGCATAAGATTTAATGCACGGGCTACATATAATGATCGAAACTAATTAATCATAACACGTTTTATTCTGCCTTGAATCGAACTCATTTATGATATTAATTTCATGCAAGTGAAATGCTTAATTCATATCATACAATTTCTATTTTAAGAGATAAAGGCAAAATTCACAACAAGGATACTACAGATTGTTTTACTCGTTACCATGGTTTCTGTATTAGGACTGGTGTACCTGCATATGGGACGTTCGAAACACTTAGAGAACTACCCGAAAAAAAACACAACTTTTACTCGCCTGCTGAAAACGTAATTAATCCCTATGATATAATTTTAACCATGAACCCGTCACCCACTGGACAGTGTATCAATAAATTTTCACACCTTTACATGCTCATTTTGATTCCATCATCTCCTGATCACTTTGAAAGACGCGAAACAATACGGACGACTTGGACATCTTTCACTTGGGACACGATGTTCAGTCTGAAAATAGGTCTCGTGTTTTTGCTAGGGAAGACCGGATATCCAGACCTATTAGCCGTCTGAGGGAAGAAACTCGTCAGTATACAGACATCTTGCAGGGCGATTTAATTGTTTCGTATCCTAATCTTACGCTGAGGGTATTCATGAGTTTTAAATGGGTGATGGACCACTGCCTGTTTATAAAGTATGTCTTGAAAGCGGACGAAGACGTATTCGTCAGTATTCCCGAACTTGTACAATTCTTGAAATCTAATGAGTTAACTGAAACTGCAGTTTGTCGCCCTACAGGTCGTATTGATGGCCATGTTTTACATGGTTCGGATGGTTAGACAAACCCAAGGAAAATGGAAACTGACTTGTCAGCAGTTTCCGTTTGATGAATCCAGAGACTATACGGAAGGAAATACCTATGTAATGTCAAATGATCTTGTGCCAAAAATAGTTCGTCTGTTCTTGTATTAACCATATTTACCTATAGAAAATGTGCAAATCACGGGAATATTGGGACATGTTGCCCGGGCTACGCTTATTCATAATAGAGGGTTTGCATTGGTCGTGTCGGAAGACTTTTATAATAAAAAGAAAAAAAAAGTTGGTGTATCAACAATGAAAAAGCTTTGGTCTATTTATACAAAACAAACAGAATGTATATTCTTTGCAACTGATTTAATCCGGCGTTTATTTTATTGGATTTATGAGGGGTATATGCATTATATTACTTTTTATCATCCCAACGATCACTTGCACAAGGTCCAGTTTAATGTCAGCGCGATGTCAGATTTTACGTTACTTTATCTTGTTTGCACTCAATCACAGTTTTCATTTCATATTTCCTCCAAACTTACATGGTAGTTATATAACAGCAACATTCCGAAAGTTTCTCAAATCGACCAAATTGAATAGTTAGTCTTGGGTTTATGGCGCTTAAATCTTCAACATACGTCAATTGATCTTGTGTGCACTCTAGCACTCACAGTATTCATCGGATTCACACTTAACTTACAAAGTCAATTATAAATATATGATACCATGGAAACATAACAATAAGTATCGTTGGATGCACGAATAGTCAGCAGTTCTTCTATAAGTTCTTTTTTCTATGTGAAACCAAGTGTTTATAAATATATCCTACTGATGCAAACAAATAAAGTCAGTGTACTCAGAACTTAGGTAACTTTGCTTACGAATCCTTTGCCCTACGCAAAAAATACTCAACATATACTAGTAATATAGATATAGACATTAAAGTATTTATTAAGTTTAAACTCATTAGAAAGTTGTATAGTTTGAAATGACTACCTTTTGGTAAAATTTATTGTAACTTTATAAACACCAAATTAAATCGTGATTTGTATGTTTGATTTAGAAATTATACGTTTTATATATAAATTGCTTATAATGTGTTATATAATGTGTATTTCATGTGACATTTTTATTGTTAATAACTTATGTTAGACAAAAAACTGTATAGTTTACGTCTCAATAAAAACTTCTGTATTCTGTATTCTTTTAAATAAACTCGGAACCACCATTGTAAGCTTTCAACAATTGTTGTAGCAGAACAAAATATTGTAAATTATGTACGCGAGTTATGAAAACGTGTTGCAATTGAACGCCGAAGAAGTTGCGTTATTTGCGTGAATTCAAACTAAAAGCAGTGGTTCACATGTTGAACTATAGCATGGTAGTTTTTGGTACAGGATTGTAAAGTTGTTGGACTGAGTACATTAGCCAATTTGGAACTGACACAAGTCAATAACAATTATGTAATTTAATTCATGCTGACATAAGTGAATATGTTATGCAAAGGAATACATCTCAAGTATCGAGCACATCGCTGATATTGTTATATCACAATTATCGAGCACATCGCTGCTATTTTCATATCATAGGTATCGGGTACATTGCCGTTATTGTCAAATCACAAGTATCGACGCGTCGCTTTTCTGCTATATCACAAATATCGAGCACATCGCTGTTACTGTTATATCACAAATATCGAGCACATCGCTGTTACTGTTATATAAAAAGTATCGACGCGTCGCTGTTACTGTAATATCACAAGTATCAAGCACATCGCTGTTACTGTAATATCACGAGTATCGAGCACATCGCTGTTACTGTTATATAAAAAGTATCGACGCGTCGCTGTTACTGTAATATCACAAATATCGAGCACATCGCTGTTACTGTTATATAAAAAGTATCGACGAGTCGCTGTTACTGTTATAACACAAGTATCGACGCGTCGCTGTTACTGTTATATCACAAGTAACGAGCACATCGCTGTTACTGTTTTATCACAAGTATCGAGCACATCGCTGTTACTGTTTTATCACAAGTATCGAGCACATCGCTGTTACTGTTTTATCACAAGTATCGAGCACATCGCTGTTACTGTTATATCACAAGTATCGAGCACATCACTGTTACTGTTATATCACAAGTATCGAGCACATCGCTGTTACTGTTATGTCACAAGTATCGAGCACATCACTGTTACTGTTATATCACAAGTATCGAGCACATTGCTGTTATTGTTATATCACACGTATCGAGCACATCACTGTTAAAGTTATATCACAATTATCGAGCGCATTAATTGCTGTTATTGTTATATCACAGATACCAAGTACATCGCTGTTATTGTTATATCACAATTGTCGAACAAAGACGTAGTTAAAAACGTACAATGTAATTGTGTGTTTGTAAAATCTTTCAAATCTAAAATATGTTGAGATTTCTACTATTTATCCCAATAATTTACTACACACTGGATATACTCAATATCGAATGTTGTTTTTGAGAGGTCATAGGGTCGGGTGTTATATTATGGTAGTTAAGAATTCTTATAATGTTAAAATGTACTTTTAGAAGTGGAGAAATTATTTATATTCAACAAAGGTCAACCATGTTATTTACACATATATATATATATATATATATATGACATGCTAATAGAGATAAGATGACAGGCTAATGGAGATAAAATGGATTGTTATGATATGTCGTGTCATCGCCCCATCACTATCGTACTATCGTCATCACCATCGTGTCATCGCTCCATCGCCATCGTGTTATCGTACTATCGTCATCGCCATTGTCCCATCACTCCATCACCCTCGTGTTATCGCACTATCGTTATTGCAATCGTGTCCTCGCTCCATCGCCATCGTACTGTCGTACTATCGTCATCACCATCGTGTCATCATAGTGTCGTGGCATCGTGTGTACCTGTTGACATTGCGATAGCAGGATCGATTTAACGGAATTCCACAACACAATACATTTAATGTTAAATGTGGCTTCAGTATTATCAAACCAGAGTCCAAGCATTTAAAGATCACAGCCACTACAGAAATCATATTAAACATAATCAACATATGCAATAACAATATCAAATACAATACATACATTCACACATGACGTGACAACAAGGGTCACCGCTTTGGAACGTTCAGTAGCAAAACCGCCACTCGGGTGAATACACCTGATTACGTGCTCTCAACCTTGCTCTTCCACTGTTGTCACATCGTAAAACGAGACGGGGACATAAAAGTGGTCCCGTCAGACTATTCCCTTAAAAAACCCATCACCATGCATATGTACAGTCAATGTTAGTATTACGTTACACGGCTACAGGTATACTGTATCTAGCTATGTTGCTGCTAACACATCGTCGGATACCAACGCGTAATTCATTCCGATACTCTCCATTTATCACCCGTGGGGTATTACACTAGCTTTGCGTCGTTTCTACATAATACAACCATAAATTATGAGTGGTTTCTTCATGATTTCATTAAGGGGATGTTATCCAATCGCAACGCTAATTTCATGCAAACGCCGTTTTGATCAGACGTTGTAAACGTTAACTGTTGTTCTGTTCTGTTCAAATAAAACGACGCAGAGCTATTGTAATTTCACGGGTGATAAATGGAGAGTATTGAAATGAATTGTGCATGGGTATCCGACGATGCTGCTAGCACTGCCTCTACTCAGACAACCCGATTGACTTCTGTACTGGTAAATATAATGACATTTTCATAGTGGGTCAGCAAAAATGGTAAATACCACGGTGCAAACTCATTAATAACATGAAGAGTCTAGACAAACTAATCTGGAAAACAAACCGGTTATTGTTTCCGATTGGAAATGCATTAGTAAATAAGACAAGTCAGTCTATCATAACATACTAGTTTTGTCTGTAGTCGGTATAGTAAACAAGACATCATGCATCGTCAGCATTCTCGACATTCTCCAGCATTTAGTGGAATCATGCGGCTTTCACTGAAGCGCGTTCACCTTAACTGGGCTGCCTTCAGTTCGGTTAGACGTTAGATCACGTTAGCTAACATATTTGGCTAAACCTCATATTAATAATATAAGCACACAGTACGCGTTAATGTTGTAGAAATAAGGCATTACACGTGTTTGCTATTTAACGGTACTGAATGCAGCCCTGTTGTGAATAGTGTCATATTCAGTTCTATGATGACGAGTCATTTAAACGTGGAATGAGTTTCTTGACCAAGTATAGCAGTAATGTATTAAGGGGAAACAAATTTACCAATATTAACTTTTAGAAGGATTATTCAGTACAATAAAGTGACGGTATGACTGTTTGTTATTTATGTCATCATTGACATGCTTGATAAAGTTTTAGATCGCGGTTATAGGTATAACCATACATACTTTGTAGCAAACATCGCAACTTTGGCAGTGACGGAGGATCAAAGCCGGGTCCGATGCTCTACCACTAGACCACGAACTCCACACTTTCCAGTATTCTCAGCACATAACTTGTTAGATTATCGTTTTAAACTTCACTAGTAATAAAATTCTTGATAACGGTGTACATGTACATGAAATCTAATTGGGGACATCTATAGCGCATCTATTCTCGGTGTCAGCGTAACACCATAACAACTGTGTTATTTTAATTAATACTTACTAAACCATCGATTGCACTATTAGTAGGCCACCCAAAAAGCAAAATGACCCTTATTTTAACTTTTGTAGATTTGTTTTAGTACCATGATATCATTCCCCAATATGTATAGCATCGTGTGATGGATGCCACTCATGAAATTGCGTTTTAAGGTCACAGTAGAGGTCAAAGGTCAATAAGATGCAAAAAAAAATAACAAAACGGTATGGTATATAAACTATTGTCACTAATGTTACAATTATGTTGCTTTATATAAAAAGAATTTCTGTAATGACATGTTGTAAATAGTCAAATAGTGTAAAGGACAATGAAGCATCTATTTAAAGGATACTCTTTCTTCTTGTTTTTATACGAGCCGAAAGTAAGTGCATTTAACATGTAGACAATTTCAGTAGTTTTTGTTTATTGCAAATCTGCAATTTGTTATTAACCTTAAATATTATACATATCTTTGAAGATAAATACTAAATATAACTCTTAAAATTAAGTGTTCGCTTACATGTATTCTTTTCCAATTGAAATGCGATTCAATGAAAAATAATAATTACGAATATATATACCTTAGATTAAAAGTAAATGTACAAGAAAGAGAGTTTATGTTATGATGTAATCAAATTACCTTAATTGAACGTTAAACTAGTAAAAATTGTCACCCCATATATAAAGATGCCATACAAAGTATCTGAGATACGTAGACTATTACTTGTTACCTCCAGTATTGAAGTTCTTGACAGAGTTGACAGTTTTGATCGTGACACTTGGCGAGATTGAAACATTTTATGGCATAAAATTTGTTAAAGTGCATTCACTTCCAAAAACAAAATTAATAAACTCAAAGGAAAAATGGGACCTCCTGGACCTTCTATTAGTAGTGTTGAAGAAGTGTTGAAAGATGCTCCTTCCGTTCAGCAACTTGTACAATATATATCCCACTGATTGGAGTTGTTGTGTTTTATTTCAGTAGGAAGATGTAAAACAGTTACACTGTATAAGAGTAATATTATTCAAGAATATGTATTGCGGCTGTAAATGACCTTATTGCGTCCGAAGTGAAATACATTCTAAAATGTCTGTCTAAGTTTAAAAGACCAATTGTGAAGTATGAGGATACTATCGAAGATGATACAGTAATGACAGAATTATGATTTGAACTGGAAAAGGGTTTAGCTCCAGTGATTATTGGTGGCGACTTGAATAGCTATTTTACAAGGAAGCGGGTAGTAAATCAGTCTGTTCCAAGCAAATATGAGGATCGTTCTATGAAGACATGTTATGGACGCAAAAGCACAGTTTATTAGACCATCATCTCTGCGTCTGATATTGGGTTTATACTGATTTATCTGATAATGGTTCAAGTATTCTAGAGCCATATGAAAGTATACTTATACAGGAAAGTGTTGACTGCTGCTCAACAAGTAAGAGGTGAGATGGACATGATTCTCTTCGGCAAGGAATAGACATTGATTATGTAAACAAGGTAATACCTGAAAGGTTCTTTCTTTATCTCGCCTATTTGGTGGTATGACGATTGTTATAGACGGCAATGCTGAAGTCAGAACCTATGCGGAGAACTGTAAAGTTTTATACTAGCGCAGAAGATATAGTATTTGGCGTATTTAACGGTATACACAATCTCAAGGTGTTGGCCTTTGACATGCTTTTCACAAGACAGCTCGTTCTGAAATGAGTGTAAGTCTTTTTCATGCTGTCAACCACACTGTTGAAATAAATATTATCAGTAGAATTGACAACCTTGGGATGTATATTAAAAATGGATATGATCTGTTTATGTTCATGAAAATATCAGAAATGATACATTTGTTCACTACTCCTGTGATAATATTGGTGCTGTTGAAGCAACGTTAGATGAAAGAAACATAGTTAACAGCAGAATATGGTGGTTGGGAAATACAATTAAACTTTAGAAAATATTATGTGGGTACTAATATCAGAACGTGTGCATTGGGTTGCTTCTGCTGATACTATGAAAACTATCCACTTAGATAAAGCAATGATGGTAGGCTATATCCAAAACATGGATCCGACAACATAAATGCAAGTAGTTGGTGCACAAACAATAATGAAACACCTTAAACAGCATATATTCGGAATATTTTAATAGATTTTTTAACAAAACAGTCAAAATGATATGCAAACAGTTCCGAGTTGGAGAGCTTACAATGAATTAAGCAGTCCAGATATTCTGCCAATTACAACTATAGGAATGTTTCCAATACTACAATTCTATTTAGATGAACTGAACACATTTACAACTATTATCAATATATTTGAAGCAATTCTAAATCATATTGGTCAAAGCAATACCGTTATCACAGCAAATCAGCCACTCTGTTCTAAAAAGAAATAACTTGTATGCGGCAATAAAGATATGTTTACTTAGATGATATGAAGCCTATCGAAAGACAGCACCAGATAAGAGTGGGAAATTTAAAGATAGGATTTTTTTAAAGTCAAAAGGAGCAAAATCAATAGACACTGACCAAGCAACAAGATGGATGAAAATATTTGTAAAATGAACAATAGGAAAATAAGAATCACACAAAATGACCAAGCCAGAGACAAATTCTGTGTCACTTTAACAACTCAGTCGGAAGTGTTAGAGAAGTCACTATATGGAAAAAGGAAAAGGTGATGCAGAGAAAGACCATACCTACACCAGATATTGATGGTCTGCCATTAGGAACTGATCTTAATGAGTCTGATGTTCAAGTTTTGATCAAACAAATGGATCCATTTGACATTTTCTCAGTAGGATCCTTTGAAGACCCCCCCCCCCCACCCACCAAAAAAAAAAAAAAAAAAAAAAACACACACACAAAACATTTGCGTTGATATATGATGTTTCAAACATGCAGAAAGTTCAGGTTGTTAAAGATGATAGAAAACTACTTCAGAGTCTTTTAAACATTTAAACATTTTAACATATCTTTGCTAGCTGAAATGTAGAAATTGGTTCTGTGCTTAAACAAAAGTTGTCCTTGGTACATCTTCCGCTTGCTAGGGTTGTATGATTTAGGAACTCTACCACAAAGACTGACTTACTGTGTGTCTCTGAATATGGAGTGATTTTAACTTGATGACTTTCCCAATTCATCACTGCAATGGTACATAATCGTTGATTGTCACTCTATGATTCAGGCTTTTGTAATGCATGCTATCCGAAAAGTTTCTTTCTGCATTCTAACAAATAATCTTATTATATAACAATGTATTAACTGGTATACTAGTGTATATTAAAACGAATATAAATTATTAGCTTTCTTTGTTGAGCAATATCAGAGAATATTAACAATTTCTATACCGCTATTAGTTTAGTCCGACTTCTATTGTGACCTCATGAAGCTATTTCCTTCAATTTTAATATGCTTAATTTCTCATCAGGTTTGTTTATGTATTCACTTCATTTGGTTTAAAATACTTGCCTTTAAAATACTTGCATTTCGCAAGCAATTCAAAATTCATAAATTTCACCATTTTTTTTACCATTGACCTCAATTTGACAACACAATTTTAACATATTTTATTCATATTCCTAATAGTAGCTTACAACAGACATATTTCTTTAGTTTTCAGTTCAATGAATAAATAAATATCTTAACAAGACAGTGTTCTTTATTCTATAATCAATTACTGCACCCAGTTGACCTTTGACCTAATTTTGAGATTGTGAGGTGATTTCATGAGTGGCTTCCACCCTCACAGGTTTGTAAACATACCAAGGAAAACATTAAGCATGGATGACTACTATATCACATAGCCAGCCGTAGGGCATTTTATATGCCAACAGATTTGCAAAACCTATGTATTATACTAGTAACGGTCTGCATTTTTTAAAAAAACTGTTCGGTTTAACACTGTTATGAGTTGCATTCAACATTCTTTCAGTTTCGTCACAATGACGTCGTTAAGACTGTATCGATTTTAATGGCTGTCTTGTATCTCTTCTACACAGAATATTAGAATTTCCAGTGATTGTACACGTTATTGGACGACTTGAACCCGCTATATGATCAATTTTTGTTTCCGTGGGTGAGAAGGATGTTGAAAACAAGCTACGGGGAGGATAAATTCACAAAGTCTGGACATCTACCGGTCCAACTGTTTGTTAAATTTAGAAATTGTATCTATTATGTATTATTATTCAATAGAACACAAGACATACACTCATTGTCTATCTTTTTTGGAATGTTGAATAAAAAGAATATGATCAAAACTAAACCCTTATACTAGGTAAGTTATCTATAAAAGAAAGACATCCGCTGTAAGTAATGTACCGTGATACTGGTCACATAATGACCTTTTTCTAACTCCCAATGCGGCTTTACAACGTCCGTATAATGTTTTATGCATTGTGTAATGAAATATAATCTCGCACAAAGAGCAATTCATATTCACGAACATTTAACTATTTTTGATGAGCTACAATGCTATATTTGGTAATGCATGTTACCTTTGTACTACTGTACATGTTTGATGTGTTACGTGGATGTAATTTGATCAGATCTGGACAGTGTCCAGAGACAGACAGACAGACAGACAGACAGACAGACAGAGTATGGGAAGTATGTGATAAGGGTTGCTAATGTTGATATATGGTATGTCAAGAATATGATGGGAAATCTGAGAGCGAGACAATAAATAGTTATACAGTTATTTTGTGTTAATTTATTCCTTAAATATAACAACATTTATAAACGTCATGTATAAGTGATTAATAAACCATCACACTAACATTTCCAAGTGATTCGGTGCACAAATCCGACCAGTTGCAATTTGGGGATTCAGATTTTTTTAAATCGTTGTTTTATTTATTTAACAATGAAATTTGATAGAGAAGCAGTTCATAATAATAAAAACACACCAGCGTCGCGTTGTTACTTCAGTATACCGAGTATATTCACCAGAAGGCGATCCAAAATTTCCAGTTGGGGATTCGGCGAAATCGCCAAGTACCAACAAGTTGGCAGTTGGGGAAAAAAGTTTATAATAATAATAAACCCACCAGCGCCGCGTTGTTTCTTCATTATACCGAGTGTACTTACCAGAAGGCGGTTCAAAACTACCAGTTTCCAGTTGGTGACTCGATTTTTTTAAATAACTGATTTATTTTTTAACATACCATTCTTATTGAAAAACACCTGATAACAAAAAAAAACAAGCCCTCGTTTTTCCTCAAATACTATGAGTATATTTACCAGAAGGCGATCCAAAATTTCCAGTTCGGGATTTGGCGAAATCGCCAAGTACCAACCAATTGGCAGTTGGGGAAAACAGTTTCTAATAATAATAATAAACTCACCAGCGCCGCGTTGTTTCTTCAGTATACCAAGTGTACTCACCAGAAGGCGGTTAAAAACTACAAGTTTCCAGTTGGTGACTCGATTGTTTTAAATTACTGATTTATTTTTTAACGCACCATTCTAATTGAAAAACACCTGATAACAAAAATAATAAGCCTCGTTTTTCCTCAAATTCTATGAGTATATTTACCAGAAGGCGGTCCAAAATTTCCAGTTTGGGATTCGGCAAAATTGCTAAATAATAACCAGTTGGCAGAGGGGGATTCAGTTGTTTTTTTAAATCGCGGTTTTGTTCCTTTAAAAAATCAATTCGATAGAAAAAAAACAGTTTATAATAATAATAAACAAACCAGCGCCGCATTGTTTCTTCAAAATACCAGGTATACTCACCAGAATACAGTTCAAAGTGATTCGTTTTTAGTTTTTAAATTGCTGCTTATTTATTTAACAAGGGATTCAGTGTGAATCTCCAACTACCAACCAGTTACCAGTTTGGGATTCGATTATTCTTTGATAGCTGAATTCGGATTTCAAATGAAGATACATGAGTTTACGATTAAATTTAGTTGAAACATATGCACATATACATGAGTACAGTTTGTAAATGAAATAGCAATTATAATAACGAATCCGAATCTACAACTGGCAACTGACCGGTAGTTGGTTATTCGAATATCCAACAATCAACAGCCAACTAACTATTCATTTTACACTCAGTATCTATTTTAATGTTGTTATTCCATTTTATCAAATCATTCTAAGACTCTCAAGATCACTTATCTCTCACTACTAAGGTCTAAGATTCGTGTCAAACTCGATCAAATAACTCTTATGTGAGAAAGTTTAACAGTTTTTTGCGGACGCTCGGTGGTTCTACTTGGATTTATTCTGAGGTATTCCTTCACCAACAAAACTGGATATGCCATATATAACATGACATGTGTTGAACCGACGTTAAACCCCATTTAATACGAATGGCCAATAACTGAATAAGCACAAACTCAAAGTAAATGTATATTCGGCAGTTTACAATAATTCAAATGTTTTAACTCAAGATAGGAGATAATGTGATACAGGAACTATGTTTTAAGTCATCACTGTGTTAAGATATAAATGTTGACGGTATTAAACAGAATTCATGTCGGATGAACGGACGGACTCAAGAACGCGCGAATAGTATATACTTCTGTCTTATATAGAGCAGGCAAATCCTTGTGTGTGCACCACTCGTATATCATGCACATTTCCTTAAATCAGGTATCAAGTCAAACACGATATTTAACCATTGCTTCAGGAAAGTAAACTACCAAACAAAGACAGTCTTTAATGTTTAGGGTACGAGGCACCATGTTGCAGGCTATCTTGAACAAGTTTAACCTTTGCAGACGTATATGGTTGCTACCGTATGCAATTACCGACAAATTAGACGTTTTGAGAGAATGTATCCATATTTTCTCGGTCATTTTAGTCAACGATTGTGTCCAGAAGTCTGTTATCACGGTCTTTCCATTCGACCCTCCCATCAATATTGCCATGTAGTTGGTTCTACAAATACCCGGTGTCCTTTTCTGAATGCATTCGATAACAGTATGACCACCCCTTAAGATGTACTTATTGAGCGGACGCTTTTCTAGTCCAACCATGTAGGGCACTATTGAAAACAGAAGGACATCATCCATGCGTATAAAGTCAACATCTGAAGCAGCAAAGTAAATATCTTTTATTCTACTTGTCGGAATTATTACTAGCAATCCTTTACAAATTGGAACAGGGTATGTCTTCATTCCAGCGAATTGCTCTGCGTCTACCTTCCATCGACCACCTCTGTCAATGTTGACGTTAGCACTTTTCTCGCACCACATATTTTTATCAGACGTTCTCATTTCAATATTAGTTGACAACATTTTCATTACTTGAAACACATCAAGCAATACGTCATCATCCACTTTCACAACATGTTTTGAATTGGAACAGTATTCTAGAACCCACCTGAACCCCAACATTCCTTTATACGTAAGATTGTAATAATTGTCTATGAAGTTGCCTTGAACAATGTCCCCAAATGTAAGTTGTTCTCCTAGAACAGTGTCCTGTACTGTAGCGTTTTCAGACTTTGCTAATAAAAACACGATTCTCATTTCATGTTTATCAAATAGTTTCTGATCAGCCCACGTATTCTTCATGGCAGTCCGCCGTGCATGATAGCCGACACCACTATTTATCAACACAACAAAACTTACATTTCCCTTACATTTCTCTGTATTTGCGATGATATAGGGCCAGCGATAATAACCTTGAACTTTTGTGGCATCTGTTGAGTTGTACCGAATGACAATAGGATTGGAAATTCTTTTGTTCTTCTCGATATCAAAATTCTTTGTCACATTTCGCCCTTCGTAACGTGAAAAGTTGTGTTCATTCGTAATCTGCGGTATGTCAGTGTTGTTAGGATCTTCTTGTATTTCCCATATAGCGAATTTTGTTTTTAGAGGATTGGTTAGTGTTAGGAAAACAAATAAGCCTACCAACATAAAACATCCAAAAATCAATAGTCCGATGAAATGATATGTTGTCTTCATCTGAAAAGAGTAATGGGAATGATTTGTATAAAGAACAACTAAACAATAAACAAACAATATATAGTGCAATAAGCTTTCATTCTTTGATATGGAATATAAAGATTCTCTGCATATCAGGCATAGTACTACCATTAGAAAAGGAAGTGCTTCCGTGGGGTAGTCGCATAATGGCGGTTATCAATAATCTTTGTTTCTTCTTTTTTCAAAATGCATTTTCCATATTTTAATGCTCATTTTTTTTAATGGCATTATTAATGTATATTGAACATTTTAGGGGGGCATTGTAAAATCTGAATTGAGACAGACAATTTGATGCTTGAATATTGGGGTATAAATATATTCGGGAGTCTACTTTCACTTTATTAACAGTGTACACACCGATCAGAAACAATATCTTATATGACAAATGACCCCTCCTTTTTCTCATCATATTTTGGTAGTGCAGAGGTCGACAAACAATAAAATATCAGTTTCACTTCTTTCATTTGGGTCTCTCTAGGAATTACAAGCCTTCAAACTTTTATTATTTACTATAGAATAATAACAAAAAGTAAATGGTAGGCTAACTCAATCAACGTTTTTTGCAAATCTGAGTTTAGTTGTAAGGCCGGTCAAAGTTGAAATGTTGTTATGTTTTCTAACTTGTTGTATTAGAATAGCTGGTATAAGTCAAATGACTATCAATAACTAGAACACAAATGTGAATCTAAGCTATCAAGGTTTATTTTATAAGTGTGCAGCATCATCAGGTTCATGTTTCTATATAGCGGTCTATAGTCTGTTTCAAGTTAACAGATATATTACATATGTCATTTCGGAAAAAGAAATTGATGCATCGTAATGAGACAGCTACACATCAAGTGAGTATGCAATTATAAGTGTAATACAAGCCAGGCTACATAAAACAAGACACATGCCAGCGTACGAACGACGAACGATTCAACTGTATAAAATAGTTCCTGTGTTTAAACCGCATATGTTACTCCGCCAATCTCATGAATATAATTAACCGACCAGGATATTTAGGTTTTCCTTAGGATTTCCCGTTCATATCACTATTAAACCATAATAAACAAGAAAATATCAATGGAACAGATCGATGTTCCCCAAGTGAGTGTTTGACTCTATACCGGCTATTTGGATGAAAAATACCAAACTGCATAGCAGGTAATGATGCATCTTAGCAAGGTTAACAAAATTCCAACATGGGTTTGTAGAGAAATAGCACTGACAATAATTTGGTCACAGACTCAATCAAAGGAACATAACTCTGTGAAAAAACATCGAACCGGTACACATAGACAATATGCGCATCTGCACTTGGTAATTATGCATCCTAGCATGTTTCACAAAATTCCAACATGGGGTTGTAGAGAAATAGCGCGGACAATAATTTGGTCACAGACTCAATCAAAGGGCCATAACTAGGTGAAAAATCACCGAACAGGAACACATAGACAATATGCACATCTACACTTGGTAATGATGCATCCTAGCAAAGTTCATAAAATTCCAACATGGGGCTGTAGAGTAATAGCGCAGCAAGAACTTGGTCACAGACGCAATCAAAGGGCCATAACTCCACGAAAAAACATCGAACCGGAACACATAGACAATATGCGCATCTGCACTTGGAAATAATGCATCCTAGCATGTTTCACAAAATTCCAACGTGGGGTTGTAGAGTTATAGCGCTGACAATAATTTGGTCACAGACTCAATCAAAGGGCCATTACTCCGTGAAAAATCACCGAACAGGAACACATAGACAATATGCGCATCTACACTTAGTAATGATGCATCCTAGCAAAGTTCATAAAATTCCAACATGGGGCTGAAGAGTAAAAGCGCGGGCAAGAATTTGGTCACAGATTCAATCAAAGGGCCATAACTCCGTAAAAAAACATCGAACCGGAACACAAAGACAATATGCGCATCTGCACTTGGTAATGATGCATCCTAGCAAGTTTAACAAAATTCCAACATCGGGTTGTAGAGAAATAGCGCTGACAATAATTTGGTCACAGACTCAATCAAAGGGACATAACTCTGTGAAAAAACATCGAACCGGTACACATAGACAATATGCGCATCTGCACTTGGTAATTATGCATCCTAGCATGTTTCACAAAATTCCAACGTGGGTTTGTAGAGAAATAGCGTGGACAAGAATTTGGTCACAGACTCAATCAAAGGGCCATAACTCCGTGAAAAAACATCGAACCGGAACACATAGACAATATGCGCATCTGCACTTGATAATGATGCATCATAGCATGTTTCATAAAATTCTAGAATGGGGTTGTAGAGAAAAAGCGCAGACAATAATTTTGTCACAGACAGAATGAAAGGGCCATAACTCTTTAAAAAATCACTGAACCGGAACACTTAGACAATATGCGCATCTGCACTTGGTAATGATGCATCCTAGCAAAGTTCATAAAATTCCAACATGGGGTTGTAGAGAAATAGAGCGGACAATTATTTGGTTACAAATAGAATCAAAGGGCGATAACTCCATGAAAAACATCAAACCGGAACACAAAAACAATGTGCGCATCTGCACTTGGTAATGATACATCCTAGCAAACTTCATAAAATTCCAACCAGAGGCTGTAGAGAAATAGGTCGGCAAGAATTTAGGCACGAACAAAATGAAAGGGCCATAACTCCGTGAAAAATCATCAAAGCGAAACACAAAGACAATATGCACACCTGCACTAAGTAATGATGTATCCTAGCAAGTTTCATAAAATTCCAACAAGATGTTGTAGAGAAATAGCCCAGACAAAAACTAGGGGACGCACGGACAGACACACACACGGACGCACGGACGAAGCGGCGACTATATGCTTCCCCCCTTTGGGGGAGCATAACAAGAAAATATCGGTGGAATATATGGATGCTCCCCAAGTGAATGTTTGACTCTGTACCGGCTACTTGGTTGAAAAATGCCAAACTGCATAACAGGTAATGATGAATCCTAGCAAGTTTCACAAAATTCAAAACTAGGTTTGTAGAGAAAGAGCGCGGGCAATAATTTGGTCACAGACTCAATCAAAGGGCCATAACTCCATGAAAAACATCAAACCGGAAAACAAAAACAATATGCGCATCTGCACTTGGTAATGATACATCCTAGCAAGTTTCATAAAATTCCAACATGGGGTTGTAGAGAAATAGCGCAGGCAAGAATTTGGTCGCGTACTCAATCAAAGGGCCATAACTCCGTGAAAAAACATTGAACTGGTACACATAGACTATATGCGCATCTGCACTTGGTAATGATGCATCCTAGCAAAGTTCATAAAATTCCAACATAGGGTTGTAGAGAAATAGAGCGGACAATCATTTGGTTACAAATAGAATCAAAGGGCGATAACTCCATGAAAAACATCAAACCGGAACACAAAAACAATGTGCGCATCTGCACTTGGTAATGATACATCCTAGCAAACTTCATAAAATTCCAACCAGAGGCTGTAGAGAAATAGGTCGGGCAAGAATTTGGTCACGAACAAAATGAAAGGGCCATAACTCCGTGAAAAATCATCAAAGCGAAACACAAAGACAATATGCACACCTGCACTAAGTAATGATGTATCCTAGCAAGTTTCATAAAATTCCAACAAGATGTTGTAGAGAAATAGCCCAGACAAAAACTAGGGGACGCACGGACAGACACACACACGGACGCACGGACGAAGCGGCGACTATATGCTTCCCCCCTTTGGGGGAGCATAACAAGAAAATATCGGTGGAATATATGGATGCTCCCCAAGTGAATGTTTGACTCTGTACCGGCTACTTGGTTGAAAAATGCCAAACTGCATAACAGGTAATGATGAATCCTAGCAAGTTTCACAAAATTCAAAAATAGGTTTGTAGAGAAAGAGCGCGGGCAATAATTTGGTCACAGACTCAATCAAAGGGCCATAACTCCATGAAAAACATCAAACCGGAACACAAAAACAATATGCGCATCTGCACTTGGTAATGATACATCCTAGCAAACTTCATAAAATTCCAACCAGAGGCTGTAGAGAAATAGGTCGGACAAGAATTTGGTCACGAACAAAATGAAAGGGCCATAACTCCGTGAAAAATCATCAAAGCGAAACACAAAGACAATATGCACACCTGCACTAAGTAATGTTGTATCCTAGCAAGTTTCATAAAATTCCAACAAGATGTTGTAGAGAAATAGCCCAGACAATAACTAGGGGACGCACGGACAGACACACACACGGACGCACGGACGAAGCGGCGACTATATGCTTCAACCCTTTGGGGGAGCATAACAAGAAAATATCGGTGGAATATATGGATGCTCCCCAAGTGAATGTTTGACTCTGTACCGGCTACTTGGTTGAAAAATGCCAAACTGCATAACAGGTAATGATGAATCCTAGCAAGTTTCACAAAATTCAAAAATAGGTTTGTAGAGAAAGAGCGCGGGCAATAATTTGGTCACAGACTCAATCAAAGGGCCATAACTCCGTGAAAAAACATTGAACCGGAACACATAGACAATATGCGCTTCTGCACTTGGTAATGATGCAACCTAGCAAGTTTCATAAAATTCCAACATGGGGTTGTAGAGAAATAGCGCAGGCAAGAATTTGGTCGCGTACTCAATCAAAGGGCCATAACTCCGTGAAAAAACATTGAACCGGTACACATAGACTATATGCGCATCTGCACTTGTTAATGATGCATCCTTGCATGTTTCACAAAATTCCAACATGGGGATGTAGAGAATAGCGCGGACAATAATTTGGTCACAGACTCAATCAAAGGGCCATAACTCCGTTAAAAATCACCGAACGGGAACACATAGACAATATGCGCATCTGCACTTGGTAATGATGCATCCTAGCAAAGTTCATAAAATTCCAACATGGGGTTGTGGAGAAATAGAGCGGACAAGAATTTGGTTACAAATAGAATCAAAGGGCCATAACTCCATGAAAAAACATCAAACCGGAACACAAAGACAAAATGCGCATCTGCTTTTAGTAATGATGCATCTTAGCTAGTTTCACAAAATTCCAACACAGGGTTGTAGAGTAAAAGTGCGGACAATTGTTTAGTCACAAACGCAATCAAAGGGCCGTAACTCTGTGAAAAATCAACAAACAGGAATACTAAGACACTATGGGCATCTGTACTTGGTATTGATACATCCTAGCAAGTTTCATAAAATTCCAACATGGGATTGTAGAGAAATAGCGCAGACAAGTGTTTGGTCACAAATAGAATCAAAGGGACATAACTCCGTGGAAAAACCATTAAACCTGAACACCGAGACAGTATGTAGATCTGCACTTGGTAATGATGCATCCTAGCAAGTTTCATAAAATTCCAACCAGAGGTTGTAGAGAAATAGCCCGGACAAGAATTTGGTCACAAACAGAATGAAAGGGCCATTACTCCGTGAAAAATCATCGAACCGGAACACAAAGACAATGTGCGCATCTGCTCTTGGTAATGATGCATCCAAGCAAGTTTCATAAAATTCCAACCAGAGGTTGTAGAGAAATAGCCCGGACAAAAAACTAGGGGACGCACGGACGGACACACGCACGGACGCACGGACGAAACGGCGACTATATGTTTCCTCCCTTCGGGGGAGCATAATAAAACATTTACTTAATAAGTTTATAGATACATAGACGATTTATCGGTTGTTAAGTACGTACTCTATGTATATGACATTTCCATGACATTACATGTAAAACACCTACTGAACTTTCGGTACGTGTTTAAATGTTGGCAATTGTTTCAACCTCTGTACGTGAGTCATTAAATTAAATTCTTTCAATAAAAAAGGACCAATATGTATTAACATCACGGATAACATGTTTTCACATCTGCCAGTAGAAAACTTAAAAAATTAACAGCTAACAGAACAATCTGTAACTGAAGGCTAAATATCATTAAGAGTTAAACTTACCTTAAAACAGTTTAAGTCCGTTTGATATAATTGTCAGTTAAATCTGGCCAAATAAAGATGACTATATATACAGAGTGTATAGCTTGATTTATTGTAAAAACAGGTTTGTATAAGAATAACGTCTATCTATAATGCACAACCGATACCCATCAGATATGCTAAACCCGGCGTACACAATAGATTCTATACAAAATATCAATGGGGCAGGAATGTTTTATAAAAACAATATAAAGAGCGATTGTCTTCTTTCAAATTAATGTTGATTTATAATAAGGATAACGATGATGTTAATGATAATAATGATAATAGTATATTTACAACTACAATTAATATTACTACTACTATTACAACTACTACTACTACTATGTTTACTACAACAAGACACTACTACTACTACTATTATTACTACAAAAATACACTACTACTACTTCTACTACTAAAACAAGACACTAAAACTACTGCTACTACTACATCTACTACTACAACAATACACTTATACTACTGCTACTACTATTGCTACAACAATACACTACTATTACTACTACTACTACTACTACTACTACTACTACTACTACTACTACTACTACTACTACTACCTCTACTAGATACTGCTGCTACTACTTCTTCGATTACTACTACTACTGTAATTGCTACAAAAAAACACTACTACTGCTACTGCTACTACTATTACTACTACTACGACTACTTCTACAACTACTATCACTACTACTACTACCAAAAGTAAAATATGATACTAATGCTACTACTACTACTACTATTACAGCAACAAATACTTTTACTAATACTACCACTACTTCTATTGCTATGGCTACAACATGACACTACTACTGATTCTACTACTACTAATAATAATAATACTTCTACTACTACTACCTACTACTACTATAACTAATACTACTACCACTTCTACTACTACTATTACTACTACTACTACAATTTATATTACTAATATTACTACTACAACTGCTGCTTTTGCTACAACAAGACACTACAACTGATACAACTACTACTACTACTACTACTACTACTACTACTACGACAATATACTGCTTCTACTACTACTACTACTACTACTACTACTACTACTACTACAACAACTGCAATTGCTACAACAAGGCACTACTACTGTTGTTACTGCTACAACTATTATTACTACTACTACTAATACTACTACTATTTCTACTATATCTACTATTATTAATAATTCTACTACTGCTATTGCTACAACAAGACACTACTACTGCTACTACTACTACAGCTACTTTTACTACTACTACTACTACTACTACTACTACTACTGCTGTTATTACTACAACATGACACTACTACTACTATTACTACTGCTTTTACTAATACTACTACTACAAAATACTGCTACTACTACTACTACTACTATTATTATTATTATTACTACTATTACTACTCCTACTACTACTACTACTACTACTACTACAAGATAGTGTTACTACTTTTTCTACTATTAAAACTACTACTACTGCCACAAGACATTACAACAACAACTATAACTACTGCTTCTACTACTGCTGCTGCTATTGCTACAACATGACACTACTACTACTACTACTACTACTACTACTACTACTACTATTGCTACTACTACTACTACTACTGCTATTACTACAAAAAGACACTACTACTACTGATATTACTACAACAAGACACTACAACAACTACTACTACTGCTACTTCTACTACTGCTACTACTACTGCTACTACTATTACTTCTTTTGCTACTACTACTTCTTCTACTACTATTACTACTGCTATTACTATTACTACTCTTGTTTCAACTACTACTACTATTGCTGCAACTACTATTGCTACTTCTACTGTTATTACTATAACTACTACTACTTCTACTTCTACTACTGCTACTACTAATACTACTACTACTGCTATTGTTACGACAAGACATTACTACTACTACTACTACTACTACTACTACTATTACTACTACTACTACTACTTATGCTGCTGCTGCTGCTATTGCTACAACAAGACACTATGACTACTACTACAACTACTATTACTACTACTATTACTACAACTACTTCTACTACTACTACTACTACTACTACTACTACTACTGCTTTTACTACAACAAAACACCACTACTACTATTACTGCCATTGCTATAACAAGACACTACAACAACAACTACTACTACTACTTCTACTACTACTACTACTACTACTACTACTACTACTACTACTATTACTACAACTACTACTATTACTACAACTTCTATTACTACTACTATTACTGCTGTTACTACAACAAGACACTAATACTACTTTTACTACAGTAACTACTACTACTACTGTTACTTCTACTGCTATTACTACAACTACTACTACTACTGCTACTTCTACTACTACTACTAATGCTACTACTATTACTACTATTACTACAACTACTGTTACTACTATTACTACTACTACAACTACTACTACTACTAATACTTCTGCTACTACTACTACTACTACTAATAATAATAATAATAATAATAATAATAAAATACTGCTATAACTACAATAAGACACTACTGCTACTTCTTTTACCACTAGTTGCGTAGCTATGCTCTTTTTAAATGTGCCAAAGTAATTAATTACAATTCAGACATCAACTTTGTTTAATCCCTACTTTGTCAGATCAAGAATAGACCATTTCGTCTAAAACAATGCACTACCTGTGTGTTTACATTGTACACTTGAACAACCTTGAATGCTTCATTGTATACTTGAATAATGGGGTATTGATTGCACACAATGAAAGACAATTAGATCTTGATCATTTTATATTGAAATTGATTTTATACGTTTTACTTTTTATTCCTTTAATTAAGCCAAACATGGCGCATGTACATTGTTTTTATTTTTCAGACATGTATATGACATGGATGAATGGAAACTGGTTATATTCGTAATATTTACATAATAATACATGTAGTTCATTTAATTATGTTTAAATCTGGAATATGTAATAATTTATATAATTTTCACAATTTTAAGCATTTTTGTTGATGCTTCAACAACAAAACAAAAACAGCTGGTCCTAGGGGAGAGAAGCGTATCACTGTGTGGGCTGCCGCACATTTTAGTTATCGTTCAAGTGAGGTTGTTTCCCTTTTCCACGGGTACTTATTAAATGTGGTTTACTATACGTCGCTGTAATTTAGCGTTATGATTATATTCAAGTGTATTTGTATAAAAATTCCACATATTTAACTGCTTCATTGTCGTACACCTCTCCTCAGCTAGAAGCATAAAACTTAAAGTAACGGCATTCATTGAAATAGAATAAATTTGGTGTATCACTTATATCATTTGAAGTTAAAATGAACGTATTTGACGAATATCGACTGCAAGTGATGTAGCTTATTTTAAACATGCACTTAATTATGATAATAGCCAATGTAACAGATGTAGAGTAAACATGAATCTATTTAGTATACTAATTTAATATCATTCCAGAGGCAAATGTTTGTATATATTAACGCCAAATTTCCTTATTTCAGGTTGGTTTGCGCTCTTTTAACACTCATGTACATTTTAAATAAATCGGGTGTTTCCAGAAATATGGTTATATTTATAAATTCCTTAGTCCATTATATTTTTTATATTCAATTAGGAAGTTGTATTCATCCTCTTTAGTATCACATTGTCTACATTTTCTGTCTTGGAACTGAAACTCTATTAGGCTGTCGCCATTTTTCGCATTCTACTTCTAGTCTATCTTTACCAATATTAACTTTTAGAAGGATAATTCAGTACAATAAAGTGACGGTATGACTGTTTGTTATTTATGTCATCATTGACATGCTTGATAAAGTTTTAGATCGCGGTTATAGGTATATCCCTACATACTTTGTAGCAAACATCGCAACTTTGGCAGTGACGGAGGATCAAAGCCGGGTCCGATGCTCTACCACTAGACCACGAACTCCACACTTCCCAGTATTCTCAGCACATAACTTGTTAGATTGTCGTTTTAAACTTTACAGGTAATAAAAGTAACGTGAATTAAAATGTTCGGCCATTTTGAAGTTGTTGGGCTGTTGCATGATATACGTTTGACTGAGTAAACATACTGCATTTGAATAAACTCATTCTTGACAACGGTGTACATTTACACCTAATCTAATTGGGGACACCTATAGCGCATCTATTCCCGATGTCAACGTAACACCATAACCACTGTATTATTTTAATTATACTAACTATACCATCGATTGCACTATCACATAGCCAGAAAAAGGGCATTTTATATGCCAACAGATTTGCAAAACCTATGTATCATACTAGTAATGGTCTGCATTTTTAAAAACTATTCGGTTTAACACTGTTATGAGTTGCGTTAAACATTCTTTTAGTTTCGTCACAATAACGTCTTGATGACTGTCGGTTTTAATGGCCGTCTAGTATCTCTTCTACACTGAATATTAGAATTTCCAGTGATTGTACACGTTATTGGACGACTTGAACCCTCTACTTGACCAACTTCATGCTTACGTGAGTGAGAGGGATGTTGAAAACGGGGAGATAAAGTTCTCAAAGCCTGGACATATACCGGTCCAAGTGTTTGTTAAATTTAGAAATGTTATCTATGATGTATTATTATCCAACAGAATACAAGACATACATTTATTGTCTATCTTTTTTGGAATGTTGAACAAAACAGAACCTAATCAAAACTATACCCTAATACTAGGTAAGTTATCTATAAAAGAAGGACAACCGCTGTAAGTAATGTACTGTGATACTGGCCACATAATGGTCTCCCTCTATCTCCCCATACGGCTTCGCAACGTCCGCATAATGTATTATGCATTGTGTAATGAAAAATAATCTCGCACAAAGAGCGATGCATATTCACGAACAATAAACTATTTCTGATCAGCTACAATGCTATATTTGGTAATGCATGTTACCTTTGTACTACTGTACAAGTTTGATGTGTTACGTGGATGTCATTTGATCAGATCTGGACAGTGTTCAGAGACAGACAGACAGACAGACAGACATACAGCTAGAAAGACAGAGTATGGGAAGTATGTGATAAGGGTTGCTAACGTTGATATATGGTATGTCAAGAATATGATGGAAAATCTGAGAGCGAGACAATAAATAGTTAAACACTTATTTTGTGTTAATCTATTCCTCAAATATAACAACATTTATAAACGTCATGTATAAGTGATTAATAAACCATCACACTAACATTTATAAGTGATTCGGTGTACAAATCCCCAACTCCCAACCAGTTGCAATTTGGGGATTCAGATTTTTTTAAATCGCTATAATTTTATTTATTAACAAAGAAATTTGATAGAGAAACAGTTCATAATAATAAAAACACACTAGCGTCGCGTTGTTTCTTCAGTATACCGAGTATATTCACCAGAAGGCGATCCAAAATTTCCAGTTGGGGATTCGACGAAATCGCCAAGTACCAACAAGTTTGGGGAAAACAGTTTATAATAATAATAAACCCTCCAGCGCCGCGTTGTTTCTTCATTATACCAAGTGTACTCACCAGAAGGCGGTTCAAAACTACCAGTTTCCAGTTGGTGATTCGATTTTTTTAAAGAATTGATTTATTTTTTAACATCATTCTAATTGAAAAACACCCGGTAATAAAAAAAAACAACACAAGCCCTCGTTTTTCCTCAAATTCTATGAGTATATTTACCAGAAGGCAATCCAAAATTTCCAGTTTGGGAATTGGCAAAATTGCTCAATAACAACCAGTTGGCAGATGTGGATTCAGTTGTTTTTTTAAATCGCTGTTTTGTTCCTTTAACAAATCAATTCGATAGAAAAAAAACAGTTTATAATAATAATAAATAAACCAGCGCCGCGTTGTTTCTTCAAAATACCAGGTATACTCACCAGAATACAGATCAAAGTGATTCGTTTTTAGTTTTTAAAATTGCTGCTTATTTATTTAACAAGGGATTCAGTGTGAATCTCCGACTACCAACCAGTTACCAGTTGGGGATTCGATTATCTTTGGTAGCTGAATTCGGATCAAATGATGATACATGAGTTTACGATTAAATTTAGTTGAAACATATGCACATATACATGAGTAAAGTTTGTAAATTAAATAGCGATTATAATAACGTATCCAAATCTGCAACTGGCAACTAACCGGTAGATGGTTATTCGAATATCCAACAACCAACAGCCAACTAACTATTAATTTTACACTCATTATCTATTTTAATGTTCTTATTCCATTTATAAAATCATTCTAAGACTCTCAATATCACTTATCTCTCACTGCTAAGGTCGAAGTTTCGTGTCAAACTCGATCAAATAACTCTTATGTGAGAAAGTTTAACAGTTTCTTGCGGACGCTCGGTGGTTCTACTTGGATTTATTCTGAGGTCTTTCTCCACCAATAAAACTGGATATGCCATATATAACATGACATGTGTTGAACCGACGTTAAACCCCATTTAATACGAATGGCCAGTAACTGAAAAAGCACAAACTCAAAGTAAATGTGTATTCGGCAGTTTACAATAATTCAAATATTTTAACTCAAGATAGGAGATAATGTGATACAGGAACTATGTTTTAATGCATCACGGTGTTAGGATATAAATGTTGACGGTATTAAACAGAATTCATGTCGGACGTACGAGCGGACTCAAGAACACGCAAATAGCATATACTTCTGTCTTATATAGAGCAGGCAAGTCCTTGTGTGTGCACCACACATATATCATGCACATTTCCTTAAAGCAGGTATCAAGTCAAACACGATATTTTACCATTGCTTCAGGAAGTAAACTACCAAACAAAGACAGTCTTTAATGGTTAGGGTACGAGGCACCATGTTGCAGGCTATCTTGAACAAGTTTAACCTTTATAGACATATATGGGTTGCTACCATATGCAATTACCGACGAATTAGACGTTTTGAGAGAACGTATCCATATTTTCTCGGTCGTTTCAGTCAACGACTGTGTCCAGAAGTCTGTTATCACGGTCTTGCCATCTGACTCTTCCATCAATACTGCCATGTAGTTGGTTCTGCAAACACCCGGTGTCCTTTTCTGAATGCATTCGACAACAGTATGACCACCCCTTAAGATGTACTTATTGAGCGGACGCTTTTCTAGTCCAACCATGTAGGGCACTATTGAAAACAGAAGGACATCATCCATGCGTATAAAGTCAACATCTGCCGCAGCAAGGTAAAGATCTTGTATTCTACTTGTCGGAATTATTACTAGCAATCCTTTACAAATTGGAACAGGGTATGTCTCCATTCCAGCGAATTGCTCTGCGTCTACCTTCCATCGACCACCTCTGTAAATGGGAATGGGGCGTTCCATTTTCTCGCACCACATATATTTATCAGACGTTCTCATTTCAATATTAGTTGACAACATTTCCATTACTTGAAACACATCAAGCAATACGTCATCATCCACTTTCACAACATGTTTTGAATTGGAACAGTGTTCTAGAACCCATCTGAACCCCAGCATTCCTTTATACGTAAGATTGTTATAATTGTCTATGAAGTTGCCTTGAACAATGTCCCCAAATGTGAGTTGTTCTCCTAGAACAGTGTCCTGTACTGTAGCGTTTTCAGACTTTGCTAATAAAAACACGACTCTCATTTCATGTTTATCAAATAATTTCTGATCAGCCCACGTATTCCTCATGGCAGTCCGCCGTGCATAATAGCCGACACCACTATTTATCAACACAACAAAACTTACATTTCCCTTACATTTCTCTTTATTTTCGATGATATAGGGCCAGCGATAATAACCTTGAACTTTTGTGGCATCTGTTGAGTTGTTCCGAATGACAATAGGATTGGAAATTATTTTCTTCTTCTCAATATCAAAATTCTTTGTCACATTTCGCCCTTCGTAACGTGAAAAGTTGTGTTGATTCGTAATCTGCCGTATGTCAGTGTTGTTAGGATCTTCTTGTATTTCCCAAGCGAAACTTGTTTTTAGAGGATTGGTTAGTGTTAGGAATACAAATAAGCCTACCAACATAAAACATCCAAAAATCAATAGTCCGATGAAATGATATGTTGTCTTCATCTGAAAAGAGTAATGGGAATGATAAGTATAAAGAACATTGCAACATAGGGTTGTAGAGAAAAAGCGCGGACAAACATTTGGTCACAGACTCAATCAAAGGGCCATAACTCCGTGAAAAAAAAACATCGAACCGGAACACATAGACAATATACGCATCTGCACTTGGTAATTATGCATCCTAGCATGTTTGACAAAATTCCAACATGGGATTGTAGAGAAATAGCGCGGGCAAGTATTTTGTCACAGACTCAATCAAAGGGCCATAACTCCGTGAAAAAACATCGAACCGGAACACATGGACAATATGCGCATCTGCACTTGATAATGATGCATCCTAGCATGTTTCATAAAATTCTAATATGGGGTTGCAGAGAAATAGCGCGGACAATAATTTTGTCACAGACAGAATGAAAGGGCAAAAAATCTGTGAAAATCACCAAACCGAACACAAAGACAATATATTCACATCTGCACTTGGTATTGATGCGTCCTAGCATGTTTCACAAAATTCCAACATGGGGTTGTAGAGAAATAGCGCGGACAATAATTTGGTCACAGACTCAATCAAAGGGCCATAACTCCGTCAAAAATCACTGAACCGAAACACTTAGACCATATGCGCATCTGCACTTGGTAATGATGCATCCTAGCAAAGTTCATAACATTCCAACATGGGGTTGTAGAGAAATAGCGCGGACAACAATTTGGTTACAAATAGAATCAAAGTGCGATAACTCCATGAAAAACATCAAACCGGAACACAAAGACAATATGCGCATCTGCACCTGGTAATGATGCATCCTAGCAAGTATCACAAAATTCAAACATGGTGTTTGTTGAGAAATAGCGCTGACAATATTTTGGTCACGAATAGAATCAAAGGGCCATAACTCCTTAAAAAACATTAAACCGGAACATCAAAGTCAATATGCGTATCTGCACTTGGTAATGATGCATCTGAGCAAGTTTCACAAAATTCCTACATTGAGTTGTAGAGAAATAGCGCGGACAATAAATTAGTCACAGACTCAATCAAACGGCCATAACTCCGTGAAAAATCACCGAATCGGAACACTTAGACAATATGCACATTTGCACTTGGTAATGATACATCCTAGCAAGTTTCATAAAATTCCAACATGGGGTTGTAGAGAAATAGCGCTAACAATAATTTGATCACATACTCAATCAAAGGGACATAACTCTGTGAAAAAACATCGAACCGGTACACATAGACAATATACGCATCTGCACTTGGTATTGATGCATCCTAGCAAGTTTAACAAAATTGCAACATGGGTTTGTAGAGAAATAGCGCGGACAAGAATTTGGTCACAAATAGAATCAAAGGGCCATAACTCCATAAAAACACATCAAATCGGAACACAAAGTCAATATGCGTATCTGCACTTGGTAATGATGCATCTGAGCAAGTTTCACAAAATTCCAACATGGAGTTGTAGAGAAATAGCGCGGACAATAAATTTGTCTCAGACTCAATCAAAGGGCCATAATCCGTGAAAAATCACCGAATCGGAACACTTAGACAATATGCGCATTTGCGCTTGGTAATGATACATCCTAATAAGTTTAACAAAATTCCAACATGGGGTTGTAGAGAAATAGCACTAACAATAATTTGGTCACATACTCAATCAAAGCGACATAACTTTGTGAAAAAACATCGAACCGGTACACATAGACAATATGCGCATCTGCACTTGGGAATGATGCATCCTAGCAAGTTTAACAAAATTGCAACATGGGTTTGTAGAGAAAAAAGCGAGGGCAAGAACTTGGTCACAGACTGAATCAAAGGACCATAACTCCGTGAAAAAAAACATCGAACCGGAACACATAGCCAATATGCCGTCTGCACTTGGTAATGATGCATCCTAGCATGTTTCATAAAATTCAAGTATGGAGTTGTAGAGAAATAGCGAGGACAATAATTTTGACACAGACAGAATGAAAGAGCAAATACTCTGTGAAAAATCACCAAACCGAACACAAATTCAATATGCACATCTGCACTTGGTATTGATGCATCCTAGCAAGTTTAACAAAATTCCAACATTGGGTTGTAGAGAATAAGCGCTGACAATAATTTGGACACAGACTCAATCAAAGGGACATAATTATGTGAAAAAACATCGAACCAGTACACATAGACAATATGCGCATCTGCACTTGGTAATTATGCATCCTAGCATGTTTAACAAAATTCGAACATCGGGTTGTAGAGAAATAGCGCGGACAGTAATTTGGTCACAGACTCAATCAAAGGGCCATAACTCCGTGAAAAATCACTGAACCAGAATACATAGACAATATGCGCATCTGCACTTGGTAATGATGCATCCTAGCAAAGTTCATAAAATTCCAACATGGGGTTGTAGAGAAATAGCGCGGACAAGTATTTGGTAACAAACAGAATCAAAGGGCGATAACTCCATGAAAAACATCAAACCGGAACACAAAGACAATATGCGCATCTGCACTTGGTAATGATACATCCTACCAAGTTTCATAAAATTCCAACTAGAGGTTGTAGAGATATAGCCCGGACAAAATTTGGTCACGAACAGAATGAAAGGGCCATATCTCCGTGAAAAATCATCGAACCGGAACACAAAGACAATATACACATCTGCACTTGCAATTGATGCATACTAGCAAGTTTCATAAATTCCAACCAGATGTTGTAGAGAAATAAACCAGACAAAAGCTAGGGGACGCACGGACAGACACATATACGGACGCACGGAGGAAGCGGCGACTATATGCTTCCCCCCTTTCGGGGAGCATAACTAGAAAATATCGGTGGAATTAATGGATGCTCCCCAAGTGAATGTTTGACTCTGTACCGGCTACTTGGTTGAAAAATGCCAAAATGATGCATCTTAGCAAGTTTCGCAAAATTCAAGCATAGGTTTGTAGAGAAATAGCGCGGGCAATAATTTGGTCACAGACTCAATCAAAGGGCCATAATTCCGTAAAAAAACATCGAACCGGAACACATAGACAATATGCGCATCTGCACTTGGTAATGATGCATCCTAGCAAGTTTGATAAAATTGCAACATGAGGTTGTAGAGAAATAGCGCGGACAATAATTTGGTCACGTACTCAATCAAAGGGCCATAACTTCGTGAAAAATCACTGAACCGGAACACTTAGACAATATGCACATCTTCTCTTTGTAATGATGTATCCTAGCAAAGTTCATAAAATTCCAACAATGGGTTGTAGAGAAATAGCGCGGACAAGAATTTGGTTACAAATAGAATCAAAGTGCAATAACTCCATGAAAAACATCAAACCGAAACACAAAGACAATATGCGCATCTGCACTTGGTAATGATGCATCCCAGCAAGTTTCACAAAATTCAAACATGGTGTTGTAGAGAAATAGCGCTGACAATATTTTGGTCACGAATAGAATCAAAGGGTGATAACTCCATAAAAAACATTAAACCGGAACACAAAGACAATATGCGCATTTGCACTTGGTAATGATGCATCTTAGCAAGTTTCACAAAATTCTAACATGGTGTTGCAGAGAAATAGCGCGGACAAGAATTTGTTCACAAATAGAATCAAAGGGCCATAACTCCATAAAAAATCATCAAATCGGAACACAAAGAGAATTTTCGTATCTGCACTTGGTATTGATGCATCTTAGCAAGTTACACAAAATTCCTTCATGGAGTTGTAGAGAAATAGCGCGGACAATACTTTAGTCACAGACCCAATCAAAGGGCCATAACTCCGTGAAAAATCACCGAATCGGAACACTTAGATAATATGCGCATTTGCACTTGATAATGATACATCCTAGCAAGTTTCATAAAATTCCAACATGGGGTTGTAGAGAAATAGCGCAGGTAATAATTTGGTCACAGACTCAATCAGAGGGACAAAACTTTGTGAAAAAAAATCGAACCGGTACACATAGACAATATGCGCATCTGCACTTGGTAATGATGCATCCTAGCAAGTTTAACAAAATTGCAACATGGGTTTGTAGAGAAATAGCGAGGCAACAATTTGGTCACAGACTCAATCAAAGGGCCATAACTCCGTGAAAAAACATCGAACCGGAACACATAGACATTATGCGTATCTGCACTTGGTAATGATGCATCTTAGCATGTTTCATAAAATTCTAGTATGTGGTTGTAGAGAAATAGCGAGGACAATAATTTTGTCACAGACAGAATGAAAAGGCAAAAACTCTGTGAAAAAATCACCAAACCAAACACAAAGACAATATGCACATCTGCACTTGGTATTCATGCATCCTAGCAAGTTTAACAAAATTCCAACATGGGGTTGTAGAGTAATAGCCCTGACAATAATTTTGTCACAGACTCAATCAAAGGGACATAACTATGTGAAAATATATCGAACCAGTACACATAGACAATATGCGCATCTGCACTTGGTAATTATGCATCCTAGCATGTTTCATAAAATTCCAACATTGGGTTGTAGAGAAATAGAGCGGACAAAAATTTGGTCACAGACTCAATCAAAGGGACATGACTCTGTGAAAAATCACTGAACAGGAACACTTATACAATATGCACATCTGCACTTGGTAATGATGCATCCTAGCAAAGTTCATAAAATTCCAACATGGGGTTGTAGAGAAATAGCGCGAACAAATATTTGGTTACAAATACAATCAAAGTGCGATAACTCCATGAAAAACATCAAACCGGAACACAAAGACAATATGCGCATCTGCACTTGGTAATGATACATCCTAGCAATTTTCATAAAATTCCAACCAGAGGTTGTAGAGAAATAGCATGGACAAGAATTTGGTCACGAACAGAATGAAAGGGCCATAACTCCGTGAAAAAATCATCGAACCGGAACACAAAGACAATATACACAGCTGCACTTGGTATTGATGCATCCTAGCATGTTTCATCAAATTCCAACCAGATGTTGTAAAGAAATATCCCAGACGAAAACTAGGGGACGCACAGACAGACACACACACGGACGCACGGACGAAGCGGCGACTATATGCTTCCCCCCTTTCGGGGAACATAACAAGAAAATATCGATGGAATCAATGGATGCTCCCCAAGTGAATGTTTGACTCTGTACCGGTTACTTGGTTGAAAAATGCCAAACTGCATAACAGGTAATGATGCATCCGAGCAAGTTTCACAAAATTCAAACATAGGTTTGTAGAGAAATAGCGCGGGCAATAATTTGGTCACAGACTAAATCAAAGGGCCATAACTCAGTGAAAAAATATCGAACCGGAACACATAGACAATATTCGCAATAGCACTTGGTAATGATGCATCCTATCAAGTTTCATAAAATTCCAACATGGGGTTGTAGAGTTATAGCGCGGGCAATAATTTGGTCACGTACTCAATCAAAGGGCCATAACTCCGTGAAAAACATTGAACCGGTACACAAAGACTATATGTGCATATACACTAAGTAATGATGCATCATTGCATGTTTCACAAAATTCCAACATGGGGATGTAGAGAATAGCGCGGACAATAATTTGGTCACAGACGCAATCAAAGGGCCATAACTCCGTAAAAAAATCACCGAACCGGAACACATAGACAATATGCGCATCTGCACTTGGTAATGATGCAGCCTAGCAAAGTTCATAAAATTCCAACATGGGGTTGTAGAGAAATAGAGCGGACAAGAATTTGGTCACAAATAGAATCAAAGGGCCAAAACTCCATGAAAAAACATCAAACCGGAACACAAAGACAATATGCGCATCTGCACTTGGTAATGATGCATCTTAGTTAGTTTCACAAAATTCCAACACGGGGTTGTAGAGTAAAAGTGCGGACAATAGTTTAGTCACAGACTCAATCAAAGGGCCATAACTCAGTGAAAAATCAACGAACAAGACACTAAAACAATATGGGCATCTGTACTTGGTATTGATACATCGTAGCAAGTTTCATAAAATTCCAACACGGGGTTGTAGAGTAAAAGTGCGGACAATAGTTTAGTCACAGACTCAATCAAAGGGCCATAACTCTGTGAAAAATCAACGAACAAGACACTTAAACAATATGGGCATCTGTACTTGGTATTGATTCATCGTAGCAAGTTTCATAAAATTCCAACATGGGATTGTAGAGAAATAGCGCGGACAACAGTTTGGTCACAAATAGAATCAAAGGGACATAACTCAGTGAAATATTATTGAACCTGAGCACAAAGACAGTATATGGATTTGCACTTGGTAATGATGCATCCTAGCAAGTTTCATAAAATTCCAACCAGAGGTTGTAAAGAAATAGCCCGGACAAGAATTTGGTCACAAACAGAATGAAAGGGCCATAACTCCGTGACAAATCATCGAACCGGAACACAAAGACAATGTGCGCATCTGCTCTTGGTAATGATGCATCCAAGCAAGTTTCATAAAATTCCAACCAGAGGTTGTAGAGAAATAGCCCGGACAAAAACAAGGGGACGCACGGACGGACACACGCACGGACGCACGGACGCACGGACGAAGCGGCGACTATATGTTTCCTCCCTTTGGGGGAGCATAATAAAACGTTCACTTAATAAGTTCATAGATAAATAGACGATTTATCGGTTGTTAAGTATGTACTATATGTATATGACATTTTTTAAATGTTGGCAATTGTTTCAACCTCTGTACGTGAGTCATTAAATTATTTTTTTTCAATATCAAAAGGACCAATATGTATTAACATCACGGATAACATGTTTTAACATCTGCCAGTAAAAAACTTAAAAAATTAACAGCTAGCAGAACAATCTGTAACTGTAGGCTAAATATCATTAAGAGTTAAACTTACCTTAAAACAGTTTAAGTCCGTTTGATATAATTGTCAGTTAAATCTGGCCAAATAAAGATGACTATATATACAGAGTTAATAGCTTGTTTTATTGTAAAAACAGGTTTGTATAAGAATAACGTCTATCTATAATGCACAACCGATACCCATCAGATATGCTAAACCCGGTGTACACTATTGATTCTATACATAATATCAATGGGGCAGGAATGTTTTATAAAACATATATAAAGAGCGACTGTCTTCTATCAAGTAAATGTTGATTTATAATAAAGATAATGATGATGTTAAAGATAATAATGTTAAAAGTATATTTACAACTACAACTACTACTATTACTACTATTACTACTACTACTACTACTATTTTTACTACAACAAGACAATACTACTTCTACTATTATTACTTCAACAATACACTACTACTACTTCTACTACTAAAGCAAGACACTAAAAGTACTGCTACTACTACATCTACTACTACAACAATGCACTTATACTACTGCTACTACCATTGCTACAACAATTCACAGCTACTACTACTACTACTACTACTACTACTACTACTACTACTATTACTACTACTACTGCTATTACTACAATAAGACACTACTGCTACTTCTTCTACCACTAGTTGCGTAGCTGTGCTCTTTTTAAATGTGCCAAAGTAATTAATTACGGGGAAACGCAAAACAATCGGATAATTCAGAAATCAACTTTGTTTAATCCCTACTTTGTCAGATCAAGAATAGACCATTTCGTCTAAAACAATGCACTACCTGTGTGTTTACATTGTACACTTGTACAACCTTGAATGCTTCATTGTATACTTGAATAATGGGGTATTGATTGCACACAATGAAAGACAATTATATCTTGATCATTTTATATTGAAATTGATTTTATACGTTTTACGTTTTTTTCCTTCAATTAAGCCAAACATGGCGCATGTACATTGTTTTTACTTTTCAGGCATGTATATGACATGGATGAATGGAAACTGGTTATATTCGTAAATATTTACATAATAATACATGTAGTTCATTTAATTATGTTTAAATCTGGAATATGTAATAATTTACATAATTTTCACAATTTTAAGCATTTTTGTTGATGCTTCAACAACAAAACAAAAACAGCTGGTCCTAGGGGAGAGAAGCGTATCACTGTGTGGGCTGCCGTACATTTTAGTTATCGTTCAAGTGAGGTTGTTTCCCTTTATCACGGGTACTTATTAAATGCGGTTTACTATACGTCGCTGTAATTTAGCGTTATGATTATGTTCAAGTGTATTTGTATAACCATTCCACACATTTAACTTCTTCATTGTTGTACACCTCTCCTCAGCTAGAAGCATAACACTTAAAGTAAAGGCATTTATTGAAGTAGAATAAATTTGGTGTATCACTTAAAACATCTGAAGTTAAAATAAACGTAATTTACGAATTTCGACTGTGATGTAGCTTATTTTAAACATGCACTTAGTAATGACAATATTCGATGAAATACATGTAAAGTATGAATAAATATATAAACTTATTTGTTATTATTTCTGATGAAAATATTTGTATATATTAACGCCGAATTTTCTTAATTTAGATTGGTTTTTGCTCTTTAACAGTTGTGTACATTTGAAATAAATCGGGTGTTTCCAGTAGTATGGTTATATATAAATATATATGATAGGGAGAATCATACGTCTAACAAAACACCTTTCAGGAGCACTGGATCCGCGAAGGATACATAAATGGTAGAAATAGTGAATACAGTAGAGAGAATTACCATTTTAAATTGCTAAAACTTATAACGAGATATCCTTAGCTAGCTTTCGGCTTTACGCCTTCATCAGAGGATAAAAATAAAAGAAAACAACAACAAAACATTAACACAAGAATATAAACAATTTTCTTTATATAAAATACTGCAGACAGACTGAGGAATCTACTGAAAAATAATACAACCTAAAACTTTTAACTATATACACTACAAATGCGCGAGACCACGCGCCCATAACCCATATGACGGTAATATCCCATACATTTGTTATTTTTAGAAAAAGGTATAAGCATATATTAGCAACAAGTATTTAAAATTATTATGACCTATTATTAAGACTCATTCTTGTAAACGCTACCTCTGTGTTATGTAGGTCACAATAATTTTAAGATCCCAAAAATCGCAAATTCCGCTGTTGTGAATTTAATTAACCCCTTTATATATATTTATATATATCCTTAGTTCACCATATTTTTATATTCTATTAGGAAGTTGTATTCATCCTCTTTAATATTTCATTGTCAACATTTTCTGTCTTGGAACTGGAACTCTATTAGGCTGTCGTCACCTATCGCATTCTACATATATTCGATATTTTTCTATATTTATAACTTCAAAATAATAAGCAAATTCAAAAGTAGTGCTCTTGGCGAGTCATTTAATTCTGCGGTCCAATTCTGTATAACAATTTGACTAAGCCTTTGTTTAAAAACTGCTAAAAACACATTTTATCTCCCATTTCTTCGATATGCCATACCTTATAAAAAACATTTTAAAATGTGTACTTGTGAAACCCAATTAATTCTATTTCTATGTCTTTCATTTCGTTTTTTAGGATGTTATATACATTTTTTTTTTTTATCATTTTTCTGTATAACTGGTCTTTCCTGTCTCTACATATATATAAAGTTATTTTATGTTGATATTTTTACGCCTTGTGTGCCTTTGTTAAAACTTCATACCTCCAATGAATATATCAGAATATGTGTAATCAGCTCATCAAATAAATTCGAGAATATGAGTAACAATGTTATTGGGCATTTAGTTTACAATAACTCTAACAGTTTGTCCAGATAGTACTTTATCGGTTTCGTTAAAAGACCCACCTGATGTGAATATAATCCCTAAATATTTAAATTTACATACAATTTCAATATCTGTTTCATTGTATTGGAATCTCAAAGTATTTGATAATCTGCTAAAATGCTTAATGCTTTTTGTAAATCTTTTGCAGGTTTTGCTTATAAAACAACATCGTCAGCATATAAAAATAAACATAGATAAAACATATCAACATCAATTCCCTCAACCATTTTTAGTATCATTTCAAGCATGCTAAAAAGAAATTGTCCACCACTTGAGTTATTCCTTAGTTGTTTTATTAATTTATAATTTTTATTTCAACATCCAGTTCTTCAAACATAATTTCAAGTTTGCCATTTAGGTACCAATCTTTAAATTGAAAACACTCTCAGTATTATTCAAAGCTCTAAAATAATTCGCAAACGAGGCTGCTGAGACTTTGGCAGAAGTTGAACCAACAGGAACACCTTTCAAATAATCTTTAGCACTTGATACTATGGCTTTTAAAAGTTTGTGTGTACTTTCTTTTCGACTTTTGAAACGTTTTTTTTTTCTTATTATGTGTTTATAGTTCGTAGTTGTTTTTTTTCCGTTCTTTGTAATTAAAATCCGCCAACGAACATATAGCAAATAAAATTCCAAAAATTTCTTTTGTCATTTGTTTGTAAATCGTTAAGCGTTAACTCTAAATTATTAAAGAAATGTTCTTTGGCATATTTTTATGGTTATTAACTTTATTTCGAGTATTTTTATTTATCCCTGTCTTTTGATTTGCCCGATTTTACAGCAATAGATTTAAGTCTATCTCTTATACGACAAAGTTTCCTTAATTTTGAATCAAACCATAATTGATCACCAGGACGTACAGTTATTATTTTAGATGGTATACATTCCTTTATAATTTTCACAAAAGATTCTGTAAACATTTCACATGCTGTATTTAAATTACAATTTGACAGACACTGCCAATCATAATTGCCTATTTTATTTTTTAACAACTCAAAGTTAGTTTTTCATAGAGCCATACTGATCTTTCATAAGTATGATCAGTGCAGTATAAAAAAGGTAAAATAATGAAAGTAGCTTTATGATCACTAATATCAGGAGGTACACGGATAGTACCTGCATTGAGATAAGATAAATCGTAAGGGAATAATTACTTGAACAAGTATAGCATTATTTCTCGTTGGTTCAGTAATAACGTTCATTAATGAGCTTTGGTAAAGAATATTCTTTAAATTATGAAAGTTATTGTTAAGCAAATCTCCATTAAAATCTCCAAGTAAAATCAAATTCTTGGACATTTCATAAGCTTTTTCGATATTATTATTAAGGCTGTTAAAGAAGTCTGCATCAGCTGTTTTCGGGCTATAAAATACGCCTAATAGAATAATCTCTTGTCCCGATTTAACCTTAACCCAGATAGATTAATTACATAATGTTTCCAGATTTGGAACCCTTGAATGAATTATATTTTTTGCTGAACATATCAAAATCCCCCACCATGATTTGTTCTATCTTTGCGGTAAGGCTCATCAAATTTATCACTAAGTTTCAATAAATCACTAGAGACGTCTGTATTTAAGTGCGTTTCAGTAAATGATAAAATATCAAAATCTAAAAGAGTGTCAAATATATAATCAATCTTATACTTCTGATATTGCAATGAAAAAAGGACAAGCTATTGGGCCCGGCTTCACTTAACATTTCAAGCCGAGACATTCCCCAACTAAAAATATAAATATATATATAATTATAATTTCTCTGAATTATTACTCAATGTCATTAATAAGTAACAAACAGAACAGAAGTCATGGCAATTCTAACTCTTTGGTTCAGGATAACATGTAAACGTATCAATGTATATTAAGTTTTAACATTGCAAACGTTTATGTTATTCAAAATCTCAAGTTGAGACGTCTGGCGTAAATTTGGACCTGATAATTACCTACTTTCCATTATGTGATCTCTCTCTCTCTCTCTCTATCTCTCTCTCTCTCTCTCTTTCCCCCCTCTGTTTGTCTGTCTGTCTCTCTCTCTCTCTCTCTCTCTCTCTCTCTTTCTCTCTCTCTCATATCGGTTATAAGTATTATTTGTTTGTCATTAATCATTACAATTTCTTGAAAGAAGACAAGAAAAAATATCGATCGCATATCTTCAGGAAACTGTAACACGGTAGTAATTAATTTTAGTAAATAGCAACGTCAATATCTTAACGGGACCATATATTCCTGATATAAAGGATTTTGCATACATTCAATACATTTGTATTGTAATTGTAAATAATATCCCCAATGTATCCTGTTGATATCTATTGAGTGTGTTATCTTGAGTTAGATGACATGTATTTATGCAAACCTTTAAATGCGTCTTTATTTTTGAAAGATATTTTTGAAATGATTGAAGTGCATTCTGTTTTGTATATTTGTGGTAATCTGAGACAAAATTGTCAATCGTATTTGAATTTCGTCTTTCTGTCAATATGACAGAAAATACTGTTAAGTTTAATTTGTCTTCTAAAATATCGCGTTATAACTAGCGTTAACAATATATGTAATATCGAGTATTTTTCCATATCGTGTAGTACTATAATAGCTCTCTGTTCAAAGTTCAATTAAAACTGTGGGACCGGATGGACCATGCTAAATGGAGCCGGATTCTCCAGGGGGGGGGGGGGGGATAATCTTGGGGCCGGATTTTCCATGGCCGTTTTGGAATAGGGCCGGATTTTCCAGGTTCCGTTTTTTCACCTTGCCTGCCTAGGCTAGAATTCAAAAGACCTGCGTGATTCATACCCGCAACATTTAAGCATATAAGCATACATAATTTACTATTGATAGTAATTCCGGGTGGAACATTTGGTGTTTTTATAACTCCTTCTGAACTAAATTGACGTGTTTATGAGACTGTCATATCGAAACAAATGGCAATGTATGTAGTCAAAAAGTAGTAAAAAAAAGTTCATATATTTCTTTTGAATACGACTCTTCTTCTGTTTAATTTGATCTCGTTTTATTTTAATTTAGAACAAAAACATTTTATGATTGTTACTTAATTCTGTCAACAATTTTATCAGCTGATATATCATGACATAAACAACAGAGCCATATTTTAGGGATTATATCTTATCAATATATTAACCAAAAAAGAAAAAAAAACAATGTTAATGTTAATATAGTCAGAATATGATCGCATGTGGGTTTCAATTATTCTTACGTGAATGTGGTGGAATTTTATCCAGTTTTTGCTTTCTAAACAATACGGTATCATTTAAAATGCACGTCATGCCAATTAGCTTTTGGTTATGTTTCAAATAAATTGTTTGTCTCGGAAAATGGCTGGTATCTGTTTACATGATGGGATTTATTTACGTGTGGAAATCGTATATTGGTTATTTTTTCATTCACAAAATATTTGCTTGATTCGTTCCCGTCAATTGTGATTTAATTGATCAGCAACGGATGAGTTCGTGATGTGCGAGGAATCATTTTTAACGGATTTCTATTTCATGTATTCAAAGTCAACACAACAATCAAGTGTTATATTAATATATATTGATACAATCGCCCTAATTAGATTAGAGAATGATTGATTGATCTGACATTGTACCGTGGTGAAGGGGTGGGGATGCAGCTTCCGCTTTGAATTTACATAGCTTCGACCCGCAGGTAAAAACACGTGTTTAATAGTTTGATAGTTAAATAGTTTTATTCTAAATTAAGTCGTCTTGGCTGTTGCTGTCGGCGAATGTTTGAGAGCAATTTAATATAATATGCACTTACCAACGTGAATGTGTGTTACAGGTTTATTTAAAAAATGAACTTCACTGACCTTTAACCCTTATAACCAGTACTATGACCTACATTTTTATCTTCAGGTACCCGGATGCTAGTGTCTGAAGGTTATTCACCCATGCGTCAAATCATACCGACAAAAATACCCGGGTCCAGTAGCAGTACCATAGAGTTTGGTCTTTAAATGGATATTAGCGTATGAGCAACAGCTATACCGCTTCTCTAACCGTTCATTCCAATCAAACGGCAATGTAACCATGGAAACAAGATTTGAATAAGGTCATCTATTGTTATAAATTATTATTTTGGTCTAATCGAGATGGCTATCTTTATGTTTACTTGCTTTAGTTTAAACGATTTGTACTAATTTATTTTAGCTCGATTGCGATGAAAGCTCAAAGTTTATATATATATATATATATACGCGATCTCGAGTCCGCTTCCTTGGTAGAGCGTCGAGCCTCGCATGCGGGACGACATGGGTTAAAACTTGGTACTAGAAACTTCATCGTTTGGCGCTCAGCATTTAGAGGATAGTTTTTGGTTTTTAATGTGACTGGGTGGGGTATCATACTTCATTGTGGCAGTGCTCCGACTACTGCCTCAAGTACTAGCAGACACCATCGCATTAGGACTAAAACATTGTTGAATACAAGGCTTAACACCACTAAATAACAACATAGTGAAGTTTAACGCTATTTCTAACACATTGCAGGTCATACATGGTTAAGTTTTATTTGTTGAATACATCTGAATTAAACCTAAGGTGGAGCAAGTCATTCTGCAAGTAACTGGTAAACGAATTTTAACGGAGCTTGGTTCTTACCCATGACCATAACAGATTCGTGTAAGTTATCATGATAATGATGATGACAACAACAACAACAACAACAACAACAACAACAACAGCAGCAGCAGCAGCAGCAGCAAAAACAACAACAACAATAAATAATGATAATGATAATAATAACAACAACAATAATAATAACAATAATAATAAAGTCTTTATTTAACGAGATAACTCATTTGAATTTGTCAATCTTCCGTAAGGCCCTCAAACATAAATACATTATTTACATCAATGTGCTAAATAACACAGCAACATAAAAAAAACAATAACATTCCTCGATTGTATGTGCAAGAATATAAATAATAAATATATCTTGACAATGCTCGTGTACTATAAAGTGATATATATGTTATAATAAGGTATGGACTAATTATCATAAGACGGCACCTTAGACCATTAGCCCCCAAAGGATACTTTAAAAATTAAAATAAGACCCATTGCCTTTAAATTTGTTACAACCACGATGATGAGCTATATTTTCATATCCAGGTGCCCGGATGCGTGGTGTCCGAAGGGGTTTCCTCCATTCGTTTGATCATCTGACTCAAGTGGAAACCACTGGCTCCATAGAGCTTGGCATAGTGGCGCACCAACTCTCACCAAACGGCCATTTAACCATGGAAACTATCACCAAACGGCCATTTAACGATGGAAAGGCTCTTACCAAACGGCCATTTAACCATGGAAACAACGCTGAACTATAGTGACCTTTAATCTATTGAATATCTGTGCCATTACTATTTATTTTTATTTCAGCCTATGTTGTACTCATTTTATATATTTGTATTCATGTACATCATTTTTTTATGAAGAGAGAACCTAAAATCTTTCTTTTCTTTTGGTGTCCATCCATCCATCCATCCATTCATCTAATATGTATGGTGAATTTGTTTATACATGAAGAGTGAATCTGGAAACTTCATATACCTGTTGGCGACATAAACTGCAGTGTCGCTACGACATAAACGTCTCACACCACTATTACATTTCCCATAGGGCTCCATTATAATATTTATGTCCAAAACACAGTGAAAAAAAAACAAAATCTGCAGCATGTGTCTTGACTCAAATTCTTCACTGGTTCAAGATATGCAATTATAAAGGAATTAAACATACCTTGACCAGGTTTTTTATTTAATGCAATGCTTCTGTGAGACCTATCAATTTCCAGAGTAATAATATGTCAACTATTCGCCCACGATGCGGTTCCAACCAACAAATGACACAGAATTTCCATAAAGCGGTATCAGCATCAGTTTTTCATTGGTGATTTTTTGTATAACTGACTATTTAACACATGCTAGAAAAAAATAAATCGCTTCAGTACAAAGCCCTGTAAAAAGAACAAAAAGAGAACTAAAGTTTTATTTCTACCTTCTTCGTTTGTACTCAAGGGAGATAATAGTGCTAAAACTCCATTTCATTCATCCATTAAAAAAAAAACGTAGAGCTATTTTTATGACCGATTGTGTTCTCAAATCGCAGTGTTTACATTGTATTTGGATTGTGTTCTCAAATCAAAGTGTTTACATTGTATTTGAATTGTGTTTGAATTGTGTTCTCAAATCGCAGTGGCAACATTGTATTTGGATTGTGTTCCGTGTTCTGAAACAGTTCGTACATGTATGCGTATATCTTGATTTCTAAATTTTCTTTAAACATGACATTCAAATTACATCAATTAAACGTCCTCTGTAGAAAGTTTGTTCATAGAAATCGTTAGCAAATCACATGTGTTACAGTTAACCTTTTCTACAGAAAAAATGTTATGCCACAACAGTACATTAGATAAAGACAAAAGATGTTTGCTATAGTCTCTCAGACTCAAAAGATGGATGATGGTATACTGATTTTGGAAGTCTTAACGTGTCGAAACATGTGTATCCGGAATCGGACAATTTCAGGGTAGGGTGGGCTCAATGTAGGAACGTTAAAACTTTTGACCGAAAATGAAGCGATTACAATAGGGTTTCTGGTATACCAGACGGGTTCAAATTTGAATAATATGTAAGGACGGTTGAAATGCTTCAGGACCAAAAACTTATGCTCTGACTACCCCGAGAAATAAATATAAAACAATGTTAAAAAACAACAAATTGATATGTTGAATTGAACATGTGACGCAATGAAATTACATTTATGTACCTTTTGGGGAAACCATAAATATGGGAAATAGCCTTCCAATATAGGCAGTATTACGGCATCCGCGAATTTTTGAAAAAAATAAATATTTCAAGACACGTGTGCCGTGCAAAAAAAATCATAATGGGTATGAAACGATGATGTTGTCAGATGTCCGTCAAATTGCAGTGCAAATACGCAGGATTGCAGGAGAGAGTAGTTCTTCAAAATTAGTGTATCCCAGATTTGATTTTAATCTATGTCAATGTAACAAAATGCAATATACTACGCCAAAAGTGTGTTGCCAGATTTTGACCAGTAAGCAATCTAAAATATTATAAAACATATTTATCTATTTTGATATATCGGTTTTGATATAAATGGATCATATTGTATTAATAATACTGGAACAGGTATATAATTGACACGATACACGGGTGCAGAAAAGCGCCTACAATTTATTCACGGGTGCATAAAAGCGCATACTGGCTCACCAACGTGGATACGCCCTTTTCGAAAAAAAAGAAACACAGTTTTAGGTCTGATTTCTTTTTTTTATATTCGCATTTATTAGAATAAACATACTAGTATTTAAAAAAAATGTAATGCAAAGTGAAGATTGATTAAATTGAAAGCGATGTTTACCCTTAAAGCAGAGCGCACCATCTTATTTATGTTTTTCTTACAAAAACATATAAAATATGGCTTGGATCGTATATTTACAGTTTTATGTATTTCTGTTCCCTTTGTCATAATTGATTGGTTGATTGATTGGTTAATTGATTGAATATTTAGCGTCATTTTTATGCACCCGAAGGCTAACAGGCATTCAGTTAACTTAAGTATTGTTTCCTGGGATCCTGAAAGGTTAACCAGTACTCGAACACCCTCAAATCCCGCAAGAAATTAATATCTTTCCCACAATCAGCGGCGAAAGACGAACAGCAATGAGACGCAATTTCACGGAGACTGTTGCCGGGCGAGGATTCGAACTCACGACCTCTGGATTGATAGTCAGACGCGCTACCGACTGAGCTAACTGGACCCGACCCTTTGTCATAAGAAAGCACTTTCGGGATATACAAAGTAGAGCGCGTGGTCCAGTGGTAGAGCACCGAACCCATGATCGGAGGGTCGTGGGGTCGATCCTCCGCTACGGCTATGTGTGGTGTCCTTGAGCAAGGCACTTTTTCCGCATATGCTTTGTACTGGTACTACCCAGGAAGAGTTCGAGCGTGATTTGTCTAAGTTGTAAGAACTTGTTTCACAATCGAAGTAAAATAAATAAGTTTAAAACAATCCATTGAAGATATATTCAGTTATTTAAATGCTGATATAGATGGTTTTGAAACGTGCTGTCAGCAGAACAATATGGTTTTAAATACGCAAAACCTAAAGTCATACTCATTGCTTCAAAACGAGCATTAGCTAAAATATTGCAGGAACCATTAATTATATTAGCGAACGACGTTCCAATACAAATGTCTAAAAATGAAAAACTCTTAAGAATTACCATAGATAAACACTTATCATGGACTCTACTAGTAGAAAGTACAATAAAAAAGTGCTATTCACTGCTTATTTTATTAAACAGAATTAAACCATATTGATCAATTCATACTTCAATGCTTGCGTCTTGACATATTTGGACTACTGTTGTTTAATTTAGGGAAATTGTTCTTCTGATCTCAAGAACTCTATTGTCAAGGATGAAAATGCTGAAAATATGAACATATGAGAAACTTTTTATGAGTTACGCCAAGTTTGGGGGACATCGGGGCACTGTTGGATGAAGATATAGCAGTTTAAAGATGCGTACTGGCATGTTGTAACAAATGAATAAAATTGTCAAAAATGAATATTTGTCACCAAACCATCGAAATTGTGAAAAAGCAATCTGGTAAACCCCATGATTTTCGTCCTGCATATTTTGACCAACAAAGGACTATCTATGGAAACAAGACACTTAAAACCATTAGTAATGTGTTCTGTGTTCCAGAAGTGCATGTGTTGTATATTGACAAAACATATTTCTTTTGTACTATGGCACTTGTATGATTTATGTTAAAGACGTGTCAGTTGATCAAGTCCTGTTTTCTTTGTACAATATTAATGTGTTTGGGGAGTCAGTTGGACAGCTCTGGACAATGTCCAGGGAGAGCAAGCGTTGACAGCATGTTGTGATAAGAATTGAAGAATTGCTATTGTTTGTACATGATATGCTGGGAGTATGCTGGTGAATCTGAGTGCAAGCAGTTATATACTGATATTTGACCGACCAACATCTAAAATTATTACCTCTCTATATATAAAATTGTGAAATAAATAGTTAAAAACAAAAACTTATTTTGAGTTATTTTCCCTAAATATTACACATATATCTGTATATAGAATAGTACAAATTGTGATATGTATGGAATAAAATAAGCCACATCAATTGTTTATATATCTCTGAATATAATAATTAAATTTGAGATTTATCTAAGTTTTAAAACAATGTTGTACAGTCTATGTGTATTATATATAGGTGTAACCCGGCCATTGATTTTTGTTCTTTATTCTTTTGCTGATAATAAAAGTTTGAAGGCTTGTCATTCATAAACAGACCCAAATCAAAGAAGTGAAACTTATATTTTATTGTTTGTCGACCTCTGCACTACCAAAATATGATGAGAAATGTAGGGGTCATGTGTCATATAAGATATTGTTTCTGCTCAGTGTGTACACTGTTAATAAAGTAAAAGTAGACTCCCGAATGTATTTATACCCCAATTTTTAAGCATCAAATTGTCTTTCTCAATTCAGAAATTACAATGCTTTCAAAAATGTTCAATATACATTAATACTGGCATTCAAAAACAAATGAGCATTTAAATAAGGAAAATGGATTTTGAAAAAAGAAGAAACAAAGATTATTAATAACCGCCATTATGCGACTACCCCACGGAAGCACTTTCTTTTCCCAACGGTGGTACTATGCTTGATATGCAGTGAACCTTCAGTTTCATTATCAAAGAATGAAATTTTATTGCACTATATATTGTTTGTTTATTGTTTAGTTGTTCTTTATACTTATCATTCCCATTACTCTTTCCAGATGAAGACAACATATCATTTCATCGGACTATTGATTTTTGGATGTTTTATGTTGGTAGGCTTATTTGTATTCCTAACACTAACCAATCCTCTAAAAACAAGTTTCGCTTGGGAAATACAAGAAGATCCTAACAACACTGACATACGGCAGATTACGAATCAACACAACTTTTCACGTTACGAAGGGCGAAATGTGACAAAGAATTTTGATATTGAGAAGAAGAAAATAATTTCCAATCCTATTGTCATTCGGAACAACTCAACAGATGCCACAAAAGTTCAAGGTTATTATCGCTGGCCCTATATCATCGCAAATAAAGAGAAATGTAAGGGAAATGTAAGTTTTGTTGTGTTGATAAATAGTGGTGTCGGCTATCATGTACGGCGGACTGCCATGAGGAATACGTGGGCTGATCAGAAACTATTTGATAAACATGAAATGAGAGTCGTGTTTTTATTAGGAAAGTCTGAAAACGCTACAGTACAGGACACTGTTCTAGGAGAACAACTTACATTTGGGGACATTGTTCAAGGCAACTTCATAGACAATTATAACAATCTTACGTATAAAGGAATGCTTGGGTTCAGGTGGGTTCTAGAACACTGTTCCAATTCAAAACATGTTGTGAAAGTGGATGATGACGTATTTCTTGATATGTTTCAAGTAATGAAAATGTTGTCAACTAATATTGAAATGAGAGCGTCTGATAAAAATATGTGGTGCAAGAAAATGGAACGCCCCACTCCCATTCACAGAGGTGGTCGATGGAAGCTAGACGCAGAGCAATTCGCTGGTATGAAGACATACCCTGTTCCAATTTGTAAAAGATTGCTAGTAATAATTCCGACAAGTAGAATACAAGATCTTTACCTTGCTGCTTCAGATGTTGACTTTATACGCATGGATGATGTCCTTCTGTTTTCAATAGTGCCCTACATGGTTGGACTAGAAAAACGTCCTCTCAATAAGTACATCTTAAGGGGTGGTCATACAGTTATCGAATGCATTGAGAAAAGGACACCGGGTATTTGAAGAACAAACTATATGGCAGTATTGATGGGAGGGTCGAATAGTAAGATCGTGATAACAGACTTCTGGACACAGTCATTGACTGAAATGACCGAGAAAATATGGGGAGACGTTCTCTCAAAACGTCTTATTTGTCGGTAGCAACCCATATATGTCTACAAAGGTTAAAATTGTTCAAGATAGCCTGCAACATGGTGCCTCGTATGCTAAACATTAAAGAATGTCTTTGTTTGGTATTTTACTTTCCTGAAGCAATGGTTAAATATCTTGTTTGACTTTATACCTTATTTAAGGAAATGTGCATGATATATGTGTGGTACACACACAATGACTTGCCTGCTCTATATAAGACAGAAGTATATGCTATTCGCGTGTTTTGAGTCCGTCCGTACATCAAACATGATTTCTGTTTAATGCCGTCAACATTTATATCCTAACACAGTGATGCATTAAAACATTGTTCCAGTTTCACATTATCTCCTATCTTGAGTTAAAACATTTGAATTATTGTAAACTGCCGAATACACATTTACTTTGAGTTTGTGCTTTTTCAAAGTTATTGTCAATTCGTATTAATTGAGGTTAACGCCATTTCAACACATTTCATGTTATATATGGCATATCCAGTTTTATTGGTGGAGGAAGACCTCATATTAAATCCAAGTAAAACCACAGTGCGTCCGCAAGAAACTGTTTAAATTTCTCATATAAAAGTTATTGGCTCGAGCGGGTACGAACCTACGACCTTATCATTCACAGATAAGTGATATTGAGAGTCTTAGAATGATTTAATAAAAATGGAATAACAGCATATTGAGAGTAAAATGAATAGCAAGTTGGCTGTTGGTTGTTGGATATTCGAATAACCAACTACCGGTCAGTTGCCAGTTGGAGCTTCTGATACGTTATTATAATCGCTTTTTAATTTACAAACTTTGCACATGTATACGTGCATATGTTTAAACTAAATTTAATCGAAAACTCATGTATCTTCATTTGAAATCTGAATTCAGCTATCAAAGAATAACATATTACTGTGCGTCAACCTCTGCACTACCAAACTATGATGAGAAAACTAGGGGCCATTGTCACATAAGAGATTTTTTTTCTGTTCAGTGTGTACACTGTTGACAAAGTGAAAGTAGACTTCCAAAACCATGTATTCATACCCCAATTTCCAAGCATCAATTTTTTTCCTAAATTCACAATTGAAACATGGCAATGCTGTCAAAATGTTCAAAATACACCAATAATGCCATTCAAATAAAAATGAGCATTAAAATAAGGAAAATGCATTTTTAAAGAAGAAACGAGGATTATTTATAGCAACCATTATGCAACTACCCAACAGAAGCACTTCCTTTCTCCAATGATGGTTTTATGCCTATAAAAAGTTTAAAACAAACCAAAATACTTGCTCTTTTTGTGTATCTTTTCTGAGCAACGATGTTTTCCAAGGGCGATAACTCCATGGACTTACTTTACTGTTCATAAAATGATAATCACCAATCGGGTACCTGCCACATTCTAACAATATAAAACCGAAACTTAACATTATCCATAATTCAGTTAACTTTATGTGCAGTCCTTTTGCAGTCTCCGCGTACAATACATATTCCGAGTAAAACGTATGCTATCGCTGTACGTGATTCAGTTGTGTTTTTTTTTTTTAAAATCACATTATTTACAGAGGTGAAATTTTAGAATTCCGAATAAACTGGGATTAATGCTGACACACAGCAATGCCATACATGTTCTGAAATCAATTTAAAAACATTTAACTGTGTAAGCGGCACACCCGTTTCATTTCAACACTTATTATGATAGACTGTTCATGTTATAGGAAACGCGGTCGAAGTCACAGAAAAAGCCTGTCATGTTAAAACTGGAAACTACTATGGAAAGGTATCACCGCCATAACTCTAAGTTTGCAATTTGTCGTTTGTTCTTTGTGCAATGGGTGTAATTGTTTCTTTCTTCTAAGTTCTTTGTGGAAATGAAATATTTCACCTTTGTAACTTTGCTATGTGTCTATCCTACTATAATCTATCATTGTAAAAGTTGCATACGTCTTGCCTCTTCGTGTCAGATTACTATTCGTGCTGAATAATAAATATCTTGTTAACGGTATTACTGTTTCCAGATGTAATATAGGTACACCCGCCGTGCTGAATAATAAATATCTTGTTAACGGTATAACTGTTTCTAGATGTAATACAGGTAAACCCGCCGTGCTGAATAATAAATATCTTGTTAACGGTATAACTGTTTTCAGATGTAATACAGGTACTCCGGCCGTGCTGAATAATAAATATCTTGTTAACGGTATAACTGTTTCCAGATGTAATACAGGTACACCCGCCGTGCTGAATAATAAATATCTTGTTAACGGTATAACTGTTTCCAGATGTAATACAGGTACACCCGCCGTGTTGAATAATGAATATCGTGTAAACGGTATAACTGTTTACAGATGTAATACAGGTACACAGGCCGTGCTGAATAATGAATATCGTGTTAACGACATAACTGTTTACAGATGTATTGAAGATACACTGTTTACAGGTGTATTAAAGGTACACCCGCCGTGTTGAATAATGAATATCGTGTTAACGGTATAACTGTTTACAGATGTAGTACAGGAACACCCGCCGTGTTGAATAATGAATATCTTGTTAACGGTATAAATGTTTACAGATGTATTGAAGATACACTGTTTACAGATGTATTTAAGGTACATGCGCCGTGTTGAATATCTTGTTAATGGTGCAACTGTTTACAGATGTATTAAAGATAGGTAGACCCACCGTGTTTAATATTTTGTTAACGGTATAACTGTTTACAGTTGTATTGAAGATACACTGTTTACAGATGTATTAAAGGTACACGCGCAGTGTTGAATATCTTGTTAACGGTATAAATGTTGACAGATGTATTAAAGATACACTGTTTACAGATATATTAAAGGTACACGCGCAGTGTTGAATATATTTTTTACAGTATAACTGTTTACAGATGTATTAAAGATAAACTGTTTACAGATGTATTAAAGGTACACCCGCCGTGCTGAATATCTTGTTAACGGTATAAATGTTAACAGATGTATTAAAGATACACTGTTTACAGATGTATTAAAGGTACACGCACAGTGTTGAATATCTTGTTTACGGTATAACTGTTTACAGATGTATAAAAGATACACTGTTTACAGATGTGTTAAAGGTACACCCGCCGTGCTGAATATCTTGTTAACGGTATAAATGTTAACAGATGTATTAAAGATACACTGTTTACAGATGTATTAAAGGTACACGCGCAGTGTTGAATATCTTGTTTACGGTATAACTGTTTACAGATGTATTAAAGATACACTGTTTACAGATGTATTAAAGGTACACCCGCCGTGCTGAATATCTTGTTAATGGTATAAATGTTCACAGATGTATTAAAGATACACTGTTTACAGATGTATTAAAGGTACACGCGCAGCGTTGAATATCTTGTTTACGGTATAACTGTTTACAGATGTGTTAAAGATACACTGTTTACAGATGTATTAAAGGTACACCCGCCGTGCTGAATATCTTGTTAACGGTATAAATGTTTACAGATGTATTAAAGGTACATCCGCCGTGTTGAATATCGTGTTAATGGTATAACTGTTTACAGATGTAATACAGGTACACCGGCCGTATTGAATAATGAATATCGTGTTAACGGTATAACTGTTTACACATGTAATACAGGTACACCCTCCATGCCGAATAATGAATATTGTGTTAACGGTATAACTGTTTACAGATGTAATACAGGTACACCCGTCGTGTTGAATATCCTATTAACAGTATAACTATTTGCAGTTGTATTAAAGGTATATCCGCCATGTTGAATATCGTGTTAACGGTATAACAGTTTACAGTTGTATTAAAGGTACACCCGCCGTGTTGAATATTTTGTTAAGGGTGTAATTGTTCACAGTTGTATTAAAGGCACACCGGCCGTGTTGAATATCATGTTAACGGTATAACTGTTTATAGTTGTAGTAAAGGTACTACGGCCATGTTGATTATCGTGTTAAAGGTATAACTGTTTACAGTTGTATTAAAGGTACACCGGCCATGTTGAATATCGTGTTAACGGTATAACTGTTTATAGTTGTAGTAAAGGTGTATCCACCGTGTTGAATATCTTGTTAACGGTATAACTATTTACAGCTGTATTAAAGGCACACCAACATGTTGAATATTTTGTTAACGGTATAACTATTTACAGTTGTATTAAAGGTAAACCCGACATGTTGAATATCTTATTAACGGTATAACTGTTTTCAGTTGTATTAAATGTACACCCGCCATGTTGAATAACTTATTAACAGTATAACTGTTTTCAGTTGTATCAAAGGAACACCCGCCATATTGAATATCTTTTTAACGGTATAACTGTTTTCAGTTGTATTAAAGGTACACCCGACATATTGAATATCTTATATTGGTATAACTGTTTAAAGTTGTATTATAGTTACAACCGACATATGGAATATCTTATATCATATAACTGTTTACAGTTGTATTAAAGGTACACCCGACATATTGAATATCTTATATCGGTATAACTGTTTACAGTTGTATTAAAGGTACACCCGACATATTGAATATCTTATATCGGTATAACTGTATATTACCACTGTCTTCCAGGCTCAAGGCAGACAATATCACTATATTAACTACCATCAGACAGGCTCAATGCAGACATTTTCACTTTTATTACCACCGTCTTCACCTCAAGTCAGACCTTGTCAATATATTACCACCATCTGCCAGGCTCTATGCAGACATTATCAATATATAAACATCATCAGACAGGCTCAATGCACACATATCACTATATTACTACAATCTGCCAGGCATTTGGCAGACATTATCACTACATTACCACCATCTGCCAGGCTCAAGGCAGACAGTGTTACTATATAAACAGCATCTACCAGACTCAGGGCAGACAGTGTCACTATATAACTACCATCTGCAAGGCACAAAATAGACAATACCGCTATATTACCACCATCTGCCAGGCTCAATGCAGACAGTGTCACTGTATTACCACTATCTGCCAGGCTCAAGGCAGACAGTGTCACTATATTACCACCATCTGCCAGGCTCTATGCAGACATTATCAATATATAAACATCATCAGACAGGCTCAAGGCAGACATATCACTATATTACTACAATCTGTCAGGCATTTGGCAGACATTATCACTACATTACCACCATCTGCCAGGCTCAAGGCAGACAGTGTTACTATATAACCAGTATCTACCAGGCTCAGAGCAGACAGTGTCACTATATTACTACCATCTGCAAGGCACAAAGTAGACAATACCGCAATATTACCACCATCTGCCAGGCTCAATGCAGACAGTGTCACTAAATTACCACTATCTGCCAGGCTCAAGACAGATAGTGTCACTATATTACCACCATCTGCCAGGCTCAATGCAGACAGTGTCACTATATTACCACCATCTGCCAGGCTCAAGGCAGACAGTGTTACTATATAACCGGCATCTACCAGACTCAGGGCAGACAGTGTCACTATATTACCACCATCTGCAAGGCACAAAGTAGACAATACCGCTATATTACCACCATCTGCCAGGCTCAATGCAGACAGTGTCACTGTATTACCACTATCTGCCAGGCTCAAGGCAGACAGTGTCACTATATTACCACCATCTGCCAGGTTCAATGCAGATAGTGTCACTATATTACCACCATCTGCCAGGCTCAATGCAGACAGTGTCACTATATTACCACCATCTGCCAGGCTCAATGCAGATAGTGTCACTATATTACCACCATCTGCCAGGCTCAATGCAGACAGTGTCACTGTAATACCACTATCTGCCAGGCTCAAAGCAGACAGTGTCACTATATTACCACAATCTGCCAGGCTCTATGCAGACATTTTCAATATATTATCATAATCAAACAGGCTCAAGTCAGACATATCACTATATTACTACAATCTGTCAGGCATTTGGCAGACATTTTCACTACATTACCACCATCTGCCAGGTTCAAGGCAGACAGTGTTACTATATAACCAGCATCTACCAGGCTCAGGGCAGACAGTGTCACTATATAACTACCATCTGCAAGGCACAAAGTAGACAATACCGCTATATTACCACCATCTGCCAGGCTCAATGCAGACAGTGTCACTAAATTACCACTATCTGCCAGGATCAAAGCAGACAGTGTCACTATATTACCACCATCTGCCAGGTTCAATGCAGATAGTGTCACTATATTACCACCATCTGCCAGGCTCAATGCAGACAGTGTCACTATATTACCACCATCTGCCAGGCTCAAGGCAGACAGTGTTACTATATAACCAGCATCTACCAGACTCAGGGCAGACAGTGTCACTATATAACTACGATCTGCAAGGAACAAAGTAGACAATACCGCTATATTACCACCATCTGCCAGGCTCAATGCAGAGAGTGTCACTATATTACCACCATCTGCCAGGCTCAATGCAGACATTATCACTTTTATTACCACCGTCTTCACCTCAAGTCAGACCTTGTCAATATATTACCACCATCTGCCAGGCTCAAGGCAGACAGTGTCACTATATTACCACCATCTGCCAGGCTCAATGCAGACATTATCACTTTTATTACCACCGTCTTCACCCTAAGTCAGACCTTGTCAATATATTACCACCATCTGCCAGGCTCAATGCAGACATTATCACTTTTATTACCACCGTCTTCACCTCAAGTCAGACCTTGTCAATATATTACCACAATCTGCCAGGCTCTATGCAGACATTTTCAATATATTATCATCATCAAACAGGCTCAAGGCAGACATATCACTATATTACTACAATCTGTCAGGCATTTGGCAGACATTATCACTACATTACCACCATCTGCCAGGCTCAAGGCAGACAGTGTTACTATATAAACAGCATCTACCAGACTCAGGGCAGACAGTGTCACTATATAACTACCATCTGCAAGGCACAAAATAGACAATACCGCTATATTACCACCATCTGCCAGGCTCAATGCAGACAGTGTCACTGTATTACCACTATCTGCCAGGCTCAAGGCAGACAGTGTCACTATATTACCACCATCTGCCAGGCTCTATGCAGACATTATCAATATATAAACATCATCAGACAGGCTCAAGGCAGACATATCACTATATTACTACAATCTGTCAGGCATTTGGCAGACATTATCACTACATTACCACCATCTGCCAGGCTCAAGGCAGACAGTGTTACTATATAACCAGTATCTACCAGGCTCAGGGCAGACAGTGTCACTATATTACTACCATCTGCAAGGCACAAAGTAGACAATACCGCAATATTACCACCATCTGCCAGGCTCAATGCAGACAGTGTCACTAAATTACCACTATCTGCCAGGCTCAAGACAGATAGTGTCACTATATTACCACCATCTGCCAGGCTCAATGCAGACAGTGTCACTATATTACCACCATCTGCCAGGCTCAAGGCAGACAGTGTTACTATATAACCGGCATCTACCAGACTCAGGGCAGACAGTGTCACTATATTACCACCATCTGCAAGGCACAAAGTAGACAATACCGCTATATTACCACCATCTGCCAGGCTCAATGCAGACAGTGTCACTGTATTACCACTATCTGCCAGGCTCAAGGCAGACAGTGTCACTATATTACCACCATCTGCCAGGTTCAATGCAGATAGTGTCACTATATTACCACCATCTGCCAGGCTCAATGCAGACAGTGTCACTATATTACCACCATCTGCCAGGCTCAATGCAGATAGTGTCACTATATTACCACCATCTGCCAGGCTCAATGCAGACAGTGTCACTGTAATACCACTATCTGCCAGGCTCAAAGCAGACAGTGTCACTATATGACCACAATCTGCCAGGCTCTATGCAGACATTTTCAATATATTATCATAATCAAACAGGCTCAAGTCAGACATATCACTATATTACTACAATCTGTCAGGCATTTGGCAGACATTTTCACTACATTACCACCATCTGCCAGGTTCAAGGCAGACAGTGTTACTATATAACCAGCATCTACCAGGCTCAGGGCAGACAGTGTCACTATATAACTACCATCTGCAAGGCACAAAGTAGACAATACCGCTATATTACCACCATCTGCCAGGCTCAATGCAGACAGTGTCACTAAATTACCACTATCTGCCAGGATCAAGGCAGACAGTGTCACTATATTACCACCATCTGCCAGGTTCAATGCAGATAGTGTCACTATATTACCACCATCTGCCAGGCTCAATGCAGACAGTGTCACTATATTACCACCATCTGCCAGGCTCAAGGCAGACAGTGTTACTATATAACCAGCATCTACCAGACTCAGGGCAGACAGTGTCACTATATAACTACGATCTGCAAGGAACAAAGTAGACAATACCGCTATATTACCACCATCTGCCAGGCTCAATGCAGAGAGTGTCACTATATTACCACCATCTGCCAGGCTCAATGCAGACATTATCACTTTTATTACCACCGTCTTCACCTCAAGTCAGACCTTGTCAATATATTACCACCATCTGCCAGGCTCAAGGCAGACAGTGTCACTATATTACCACCATCTGCCAGGCTCAATGCAGACATTATCACTTTTATTACCACCGTCTTCACCCTAAGTCAGACCTTGTCAATATATTACCACCATCTGCCAGGCTAAATGCAGACATTATCACTTTTATTACCACCGTCTTCACCTCAATTCAGACCTTGTCAATATATTACCACAATCTGCCAGGCTCAATGCAGACATTATCACTTTTATTACCACCGTCTTCACCTCAAGTCAGACCTTGTCACTATATTACCACAATCTGCCAGGCTCTATGCAGACATGTTCAATATATTATCATCATCAAACAGGCTCAAGGCAGACATATCACTATATTACTACAATCTGTCAGGCATTTGGCAGACATTTTCACTACATTACCACCATCTGCCAGGCTCAAGGCAGACAGTGTTACTATATAACCAGCATCTACCAGGCTCAGGGCAGACAGTGTCACTATATTACTACCATCTGCAAGGCACAAAGTAGACAATACCGCTATATGACCACCATCTGCCAGGCTCAATGCAAACAGTGTCACTATATTACCACCATCTGCCAGGCTCTATGCAGACATTATCAATATATAAACATCATCAAACGGGCTCAAGGCAGACATATCACTATATTACTACAATTTGTCAGGCATTTGGCAGACATTATCACTACGTTACCACCATCTGCCAGGCTCAATGCAGACAGTGCCACTGTATTACCACTATCTGCCAGGCTCAAGGCAGACAGTGTCACTATATAACCACCATCTGCCAGGCTCAAGGCAGATATTATTACAACATTACCACCATCTGCCAGGCTCAAGGCAGACAATACCACTATATTACCACCATCTGCCAGGCTCAAGGCAGACAGTGTCACTATATTACCACCATCTGCCAGGCTCAAGACAGACAGTGTCACTATATAACCAGCATCTACCAGGCTCAAGGCAGAAGTGTCACTATATAACTACCATCTGCCAGGCTCAAGACAGACAATGTCACTATATTACCACCATCTGCCAGGCTCAAAGCAGACAGTGTCACTATATAACCAGCATCTACAAGGCTCAAGGCAGATAGTGCCACTATATTACTACCATCTGCCAGGCTCAATGCAGACAGTGTCACTTTGTTACAACAATCTGCCAGGCTCAAGACAGACATTCTGACTATATTACCTACATCTGCCAGGCGCATGGCAGACAGTGTCATTATATTACCACCATCTGCCAGGCTCTTTGCAGACATTATCAATATATTACCATCATCGAACAGGCTCAAGGCAGACATTATCACTATATTATTACAATCAACCAGGCATCTGGAAGACATTATCACTACATTACCACCATCTGCCAGGCTCAATGCAGAGATTGTCACTATAATTTTTACCACCGTTTGCCAGGCTCAAGGCAGACAGTGTCACTATATTTTTTACCATCGTTTGCAAGGCTCAAGGCAGACAGTGTCACTGTAATTGTTACCACCGTTTACCAGGCTCAAGGCAGATAGTGTCATTATAATTTTACCACCGTTTTCTAGGCTCAAGGCAGATAGTGTCACTATAATTTTTACCATCGTTTGCCAGGCTCAAGGCAGACAGTGTCACTATAATTATTACCACCGTTTGCCAGGCTAAAGGCAGTTAGTGTCACTATAATTATTACCATCGTTTGCCAGGCTCAAGGCAGATAGTGTCACTATAATTTTTACAACCGTTTGCCAGGCTCAAGGCAGACAGTGTCACTATAAATATTACCACCATCTGCCAGTCTCAAGGCAGACAGTTTTACTATATTACACCCATTTGCCAGGCTCATGGCAGACAGTGTCACTATAAATATTACCACCATCTGCCAGTCTCAGGGCAGACAGTTTTACTATATTACACCCATCTGCCAGTTTCAAGGCAGACAGTGTCGTTATAAATATTACCACCATCTGCCAGGCTCGAGGCAGACAGTTTTACTATATTACCACCATCTGCCAGGCTCAAGGAAGACATCTCGTTATTCAAATTACGACTTTTTATAATGTTGTTCTACCTGGCTCATTATCCAAGTTCTGCACGTTTTTTTAAACTTTTATTTTGAATGTCGATTTACGATCTCAAACCTGGCTCGTTATTCAAATTCCGACTTTTTTATGTTGATCTACGATCTCAGACCTGGGTCTACATTAAATGTTGATCTTCGACCTGACCAATTTCGAATGTTGATCTACGATTTCAGACCTGGGTCTACATTGTATGTCGATCTACAATTGCAGACCTGGGCCTACATTGAATGTTGATCTACGATTTCAAACCTGGGTCTACATTGTATGTCGATCTACGATTGCAGACCTGGGTCGACATTGAATGTTGATCTACGATTGCAGACGTGGGCCTACATTGAATGTCGATCTACGATTTCAGACCTCGGTCTACATTGTATATCGATCTACGATTGCAGACCTGGGTCGACATTGAATGTTGATCTTAGATTGCCGATCTCATAGCTAACTTCACGCAGCTTGGTTACAGTATTTTAAGAATCTACATCCAGGTGAAAATAGTTTGATAGAAAATGATTTTTTGAACATATACATTAAGAAAATAATGGTGATGGCTTAAATAAACCTGTCACTGATGTCGAAATTTTGAAAAGTATAAATAACCTGCGCACAAACTGTTTTTCTGGTCCAGACGGGACTTGCTTATCTATGATCAGAAGCGTTATAAATGATATAGTATCTTCCTTGATATTGTATTTAATGAAACATTTAGCAGCCAAATATTTCCTTTTGGAATGAGGAGAAAGTATAGCCTCCCGAGTCCGCAAGAAAAGATCCATCACTGGTTCGAACAAGTATAGAGCAATTCCTTTGATAAATGTAATCTGTTTATAACGATTCTAAATATGCTTATGTCTAAGTGGTGTGATAAATACAATTTGATTGATGACAAGCTGGTTTTAGGAAAACTTGTTCTACTATAGGCAACATATTTACACTACAATCAATGATTCAGAAATATTTATCCGTAAGAAAAAAGGATCAACTGCGTTTTCATTGATTTTTATAAAGCATTGGAAAGTGTCCAAAATAATCAATTATGGGAAGCCTTAAATAGAAACAAATTAATGGTATTTTTTAAATATTTTGTTAGATATGTATTGTAAACTGATATCATGTGATAAAGCTCGAAACGATTTGACTGAATATTGTTATTGTAAAATTGGTACGAGACAAAGCTGGGAGCCAGTCCTTTGATATTTTCGCTTTTCATTATTGATTTGATACACGTCTTACGTCAAAACAGCAACACTGGAGTGTTTCTAACAAATTAAATCGAAGATTTTTTAGCTCAACGCTTGATGATATCTCTAACGTTGCTGACACACCGGGTAATTTACAACAGCAAATAAACATAGGCGTTTGTGCCGCGGGGGCCAGGGCCGTCCCCCCCCCCCACCCCACCAATATTCAGGTTGTGGGGCAGTATATTAAGATAAAATACTAAATATCTGTAGAAAATGACAATATATTGTTTTACACTAATAGCTCACTACATGGCAGCATTTGCTGTTTAGATATCAAAATATTCCAGGTTAAGAACGCGTACCGCCAACAGTCCCTTCACACTCTTGTTCACGTTTTGACTTATCGTGAACGTGGTTTAAACCCCATTGGAAGCTCATTTTTCAATACATCTTGTTTATTTTAATAAAAAATTTAAATGTCACAAAAATATTTGAGTATATAACAACCATTTCCCTCCCCACCCCTTAATTGTTACCAAATTGCAGTATTTGATTTTTTAAGACATCGAGATTTCGAGGGGCGGCCTCTCGTACCCCAACCAGCAAGGAAGCTGGAGTAAATGACAGACATATCTATTTTTCTAAAAAAAAACTAGAATGCAGCATTTGGTGTTTTTAATATATTTGATAGCCCCACCCCCACCACCACACAAACACACACCCTATAAACTAACCAAAATGCGATTCTGTAAACAATATGCCGCATTACCACAAAATACTGCCAACTTTTTTTGGCGCTTTGAGAATGTTATATATAACTTACATAACAAATGACATTAAATACTGATTAAAACCTATTCTTATGCCTGTAAGTAAATACCCTCGACAAACGAATATAACGTTAAAGCAATAAGATGATGCTGGTAGAACTAATTGGGCAAGTAAAATAAAACATCTTCTACTTTCCAACGAATTCGGACATGTATGACTGGCCCAAGATGTAGGAAACGTTTTACTTTTATGATATTTTCATCGATAGATTTTTTAACCTAAATACAATGGTTGTCCACTGCAAGCCAGCTCCATTATCAGGTGGCGGTCTCCATCATCGGGCGGAAAAGGTGATCAGTCTCGGCCAGGAGTTGGTTATCTAGACCATCACTGCTCTCTCTTCTGCCATAAAAATGTGAGATTGATTCTCCCTCCTGGCGGATGTCGCTGATGGCCTTTCGCCAATGGCCCCTGTTATACCAATGATACTGAAGGCTCTTTTAAGTGACTCCCCTGCAAATCCTCGTCTACCGACTTCTACATGCAAGGACCAAGGTCTTCCATCCCCCTGCTGACACTCTTCCATCAGCGGCTGGTATTTGGCTTTCTTCCTCTGGTGAGCTTCCTCCAATCTCTTCTCCCACGGCACTGTAAGTTCCTCAATTATGAGTTGTTTTGTGATCGTTCACAGCAACAGATCTGATCTGAGTCTGGTTATGGCAATTTCTGACGGAAACTTCAACTGCCTCTTGAGGTCCACTTGGATGTCCCAGTCCCTCGCAGTGGCCAGGATTCCAGTAGATCTGGGTGCCTCCCTAGCTGAATCTCATGCCTTCACAAAATCAATGACTATTGGCCCTTTCATTACTTCGTGCTTCCTTCGTCTTGCTGTATCCAGGTTGGTCGCTATTTCGCTCAGGATCTTGTCGTGCCGCCATGTGTATAGTAAAGACTACGAGGATAGTAAAGACTGTTCAAAACTGGCATAGTGACTTACAAAATTCACCCAAAGTTCGCACATATAGATAAGTTCAATCATTACTTGACGTGGTATCATATTTGTCTACAGACATGTCTTATACAATTTAAGACTCCTCTCTAACTTCCGATGCTCAAGTCATTCGCTTCTTATTGAAACTGGCAGACATGATAACATTGACAGAGCATTACGATTTTGCCGGGTTTTTTAACCCAATGGTTGAATAACCCAACTCCAGATTAATTCTACTCGTTACTTCAAAAGAACCTGACATTATCATCAATATAACAAAGTTCTTATAACATGCCTTCAAATTACTATCTATACTCGTAAACACTATTACAGCTCAAACTCGATCAACGCATTGTTTTTTAGTATATACCTTATTGATAGTGATTACCATTTTTTATCATAATTCGACACTTTAAAGGGAATATATCAGGATTTTCAAAAAAAATAAAAGTGGCTAAAAAATTTTTTTTCCTTATACACATGCCAAAAGGATGTCTATTTAAACATGCCAAAATGATATATCAAAAAGGGATTACCTTACTTGGACTGCGCGCCTATATTAGACTGAAATAGCTTTCTCACTTAAAAGTACAACATATTTTATGACGTATTAAATGAGTCACATGATTTCAATTTGATTTCAATTTGGTCCATTATACCCAAGGGTGGATCCAGGATTCCAGTTTAGAAGGAGCGCACTTTTTTTTTTGAATGGGTACACATGTTTTTCAGTAGAAATATAGTGAATTTTAATCAAATATGAGAGTTTAGGTGGTGCGGTGGGTAAAGGCGTACGCCTTTTTTTAAAGAGAAGATCCGCCATTGATACAGGTTTACACGTAATAAAATAGTTTCATCTTAAAAAGAGTCCGAATGACGCCAATCAGTATTTAAGAGCTGCCTATCTTAAGATTGGGATTTCGTTTCTAGTTACCACTCCATTTTATATATCGATTACGTCACGTTTTGGTGGATTTGACATATCAATCCATTTGGATTTTATTTCTTAATGATTATGAGATGCTTTTTATCTATTTTAAAAATAATTATATTTTTTAAGACATTTAATTATAGCGTTTTCTTCCTGATATAATCCCTTTAAATGTTTATTGACAACTGTATGAATGCCGCCTTTTTAATTTCACTGTTATATAAAATTGTAAGTGTTTTATTTAAAAAGCATGCATACTCATCTGCCTATTTTAACATGTACACTCAGGGACTTTGAAAACTCACCACTAACATACAGGTAGTTTTAATGCAGAAACTGTCATCCGATTTCAAAGAAAGTTTATATATGATTAGAGTGTCGTCTCTGTCTTCTACTGTCAAAGTTTCAGAGATGGAACTCTTAACATAGAGAAACTTTCTTTGAAATCGGATGACATTTTCTGCACTAAAATTACCTGTATCTAAGTGGTGAGTTTTCAAAGTCCCTGACTGTATAACACTAATAGTTATCCTATAGAAATGCGTTAATCATAGAAGTAAGGACCTAATATGTTTATACAAAAAAAGATCAAGCAACTTTTTTTTTTCTTTTAGATCTAGATGATTATGTTTTTAATGTACGAACGGTCAGGGTCTTCAGTAGAAAAAAGTCCAGTGCTCGAATTTTATAAACTTGTCAAACATCAATTTAAGTATGAGAATTATCTCGATATATTGCCCTGTAATCTTAGATTATTTTACACTACATTAAGACTATCTGTTAATCCTCTTAGAATACAAACTGGACGATATGACAGAAATAGAATTCCAAAAAATGAAAGATATTGTTTATGTTGCAATTCAAGGGATATAGAAGATGAGTTTCATTTCTTATGTATATGTCCCTGTTTTAATAATTTACGAAAACAGTATTTGAAAAAGTATTACTATCAAAGACCTTCTGTGTTCAAATTTTTAGAGTTACTTAATTCACATAATAAAACCATATTATATAATATTTCAAGATATATAAAAGAGGCATTAGAAAAACAGTACTAACTGTTTAAGCATAGTGTTCATCCTCATTTCATTTATTAACATTCATTAAATATTTTGTTATATACTCTAATGAATTTAATCATTGCTGCTAAGTGACTATATGTTTATATCGATTGTATATTGTATATAGTATGATGATGTACTTTGTACAAATCCTAATAAAATATATGTTCTGTTCTGTTCTGTTCTATAACATTACTCAGCCTTATAGACCGACCCTGGAACGGTCTATGTTTAACTAGTCAGTCTACGTATCTTCACTGTGTTCACTTTCTCCGAACCGGAGTGAAGCGGTCCTGTGGACGTTTGTTAACGTGGACGAAAAAACGGACAGTTTTGCGGCGTCAGTTTCCTAGGCTATCATAGACCTCTATCCCATTGTGAGGGCATACCTCAGTGTTTATTAGCCATGTCAGTTCCCATAGTATCAGAGGAAAGGTTGTTTAGTACCATCAGGAGGGTAAAAATGTATCTAAGAAGTACCATGACAAAACAGAGATTGTCGGGCCTTGGATTGTTAACCATTAATCGGGAAGAAAGACAGAAATTTGCCACTGCTCTTTAGAGATTAAGATTTTACAAATCCAAAAACTTTAATATATGATTATTATTTAATAGAATATTTATTAAACACAAAAACATTTTAACAATTATGATTATCAACAAAAAAAAACACGTAAACATTAGAATTATAACTTAATGCATCGGTTATGTATATATGTGATGGTCATTTAATTATTATTATTTTTAATTTCAGTCACCAAAAATATGGTGACACATTTAATCACCCCGTAATAGGTCTGTGGGGGTCGGGGTGGGCCATCCCCCAACAAACCGTACAAATAATTAACATACATGTTTTGATATATAAATTTTGTAAGTATGTATAACATGGAGCACATAAAAACCACAAAAAAACAATGCATATTATACAAGCTGTATAAATGGGGAGTTTTTTTATGTCATTACAATTATATAGAAGATCTCCACCAAAATGATTGATTTTTACATTATTTTTAACATGATATAGTTCTAAATTAATCAAAAGACAAAAGTAGCAAGAAGAATAAGATATAATTATATTAAGAATAAATGATCAAGACAAACAAAAATTATTACAAAGATCTTTTCAATTCATACATTTGACTTTTCACCAAGTAAAAGTAACGACATTTTTTTCCCGAAAACCAAGCCTTTAACATCACAAAAAAAAGAACTATCATACCAAGTTTTATTTCTACCAGATATTCTAAACGGTTTAACAATACGAATTATGTAATAAAAAAAATACAGTACAAAAAAATAGCAACAAAAAAAAAGGCAAAATATTTCTTTTGGAGATGTTACTTCGCTTTTTCATGTGAGAAAAAAAAAGGAAAAGAGAAACAAGAGTGAACACATTTGGCAGTTTGTTTAAACATATTTCAATTAATTGATGATTGGTCTAGGCAACAGTTATGAGTAACAGTTGACCCTGTTAATTTATTTAAAAAAAACAAAACAAACAAGCAAAAAGGAATTCAATTAAGTAACAATATTACTACAATAGAGATTCATATGCATTCCAGTATTTTTCAAATTTTACCAATGTATCTTTTTTTTTGCATTTAATTTTTCAATTTGTAATAAATATTTTATTTGTGGTTTGTAATTGTTGAAAACTGGTTGTCTTCCATCTAACTTGCACTTATAAATGTAATATTTTGCATGTAGTATTAATTTATTTAGAACACTGTCATATTTAATTGACCCAAGGATAATATCTTTCACATACCATTTTGGTTGAACGTTTACATTTTTGTCAGTGCATAGAGTTTTAGTCCAAAATGTTTTTGTGTATTTACACTCCCAAAAAATATTTTTTTCTATATGCTGTTTACAAAAAGTGCAAGAACTATCGTCTTTTATCTTCATTTTTGTCAATAAATAATTTGTAGCAGTAATTCTGTGATTTATTTTGACCCGAAACCATTGTAGCTTGGTGTCTTTAGTGCAATTAAATGGTATTTTTTCCATTTCTCATCTATATTTTGTCCGTATTGATTCCATTTAGAAATGGATGTTGGTAATACACTGGACCTATTAAGTACATCATAAATAACTCGACAACCTTTTTTGTACTTGTTATAACAGAAACTTTATGTTAAAATTTGAATTAACAGAAACATTTTCTTTAAATGATCTTAAGGACAAAAGATTACCGTTTTCATTTATCAGATCATTGATCATTATTATGTCTTTAATACCATCTTTTGTAAAAAAAAAAAAAACACTTGACCTTCCTATCTTAAGGTTATTGTTGTACTATAGAGGATGAGTTAAAATTGTTTCCATGGCAATGGTTTTGTAGCAGATATTTATAAATTAAGACTTTCATAAACATCTTTCCAGAATAGAATGTTGTTTTTTTTATGTAAATTGTTCATAAAATCATTACCAAAAATTAACATCTTTTTGGTAAAGGGATACATTTGTTCATGGATTTTTATACATTTTTTCCATCAAATAAAAGTCGTCTTATCCAAGTTAGTTTCAAAGAACATATGAACTGTTTAATATTAATCATTCTAAGTCCCCCATATTCATAGCTTTAAGTAACAACATTTCTTTTTATTTTGTTTGGGTAATTGTTCCATAAAAAACTAAAACACATAATTTGTAACAGTTTCACTTGATCTTCAGGCGGATTTGATAATGAAGAAAATAGATCATTAAGTTTCGGTAAAGCTAAACTTTTTAAAACCGTTATCTTACCAAAAGGAGTGAGTATTCTTTTGGATCATGACCGTAACAATAATTTAATTTCATTAACTTTTTTTCATAATTTAATTTGATCATACTGACTAAATTAGTAGGCATAGTAATTCCAAGGACTATATAATCTCCCTGATCCGTACATAATTTAACATCTGAACCTGTCTTTTTCCCAAACCATATATTTCTAGTTTTTTCAACATTAACCTAAAGACCTGAGATTTCAGCATAAATTTTTAAAACTTTAAGAGCATGTTTAAGTGACTGTTCTGTACCATCTATTATAAGTGAGGTGCCATCCGCATATTGTGAAATAATGTATTCAGTGTCACCTTCTTGAACTCCTTTTATGTTTTTATTTGTCCTGACCGGTACAGCCAATATTTCCACAGCCAAGAGAAAGATATATGGGGAGAGTGGATCACCTTGTCGGCAGCCTCGGCAAATAGAGAACCAATCTGACCATTTACTGATGAGCATGGTTTAATATCTGTATAAAATAATTTAGTCCATTTTTTTAAACTATGACCAAAATAAAAAAACGTTTAAACTTCCTCAATAAACGACCATGAGATAATATCAAACGCTTTTTCGAAATCAGCAATAAACAATAACCCTGGTATATCATTTTTTTCTGTGTAATAAAACAGATTATAGATAGTGCGAGTGTTTTCGCCAATATATCTTCCTTCCAAACATCCTGTCTGATCATCATTAATAACACTTGGTAGTACCTTTTTTAGACGCTGTGCAATACAGGCAGAAATTAATTTATAAGAACAATTTAATAAAGAAATAGGCCTCCATTTTTTTAAAAACTATCTGTCTTTATTAGCTTTGGGAATACATGTAATAATACCTTCTTTTTGTGTAATTGAAAGTTTTCCTTTCAATAAACCGTAGTTTATGGACCTCAAGAGGAAAACACCTATATCAATCCAAAAGAATTTATAAAATTCCATTGTAAAACCACTAGAGCCAGGACTTTTAAGATTTTTGCCCTTTTTAAACAAAGCAATAGTTCTGGAAATTCAAGAGGGCCTTCTAATGTGAATTGTTGTTCTTGGGTAAGTTTAGGTATATGAAAATCTTTAAACAATGTTTTCAGATTGCTATTTGTAACTGCTTTGTGGGCATATAATGACTGATAAAAAAAATCCTTGCTTCTTTCAAAATTAATTCTTGTTTTTTTAAAACTTTGCCTTCATTTGATATTAGCGCAGGTATACATTTACTTACAATGTTTCTACTTTCTAGATTACAAAAATAATGTGTACCCTTTTCCCTTTCATCTAACCATTTAGCTTTTGATCTTATCTTAATGCCCTCTAATTTTTTGTCTTAATTCAAACAGACTTTTGGTTTTATTTTCTAAACTAACTAAATTATTATCTAATTGTTTTTCAAGTCTTTCAATTTCTTTTAGAAGTTTAGACTCAGTTTGTTGTTCTTGTTTTTTAAGAAAAGGTGAATATGATATTGTTTTACCCGGGATTTCGAATAGTAACATTTCAAAAGAAAAGTTGGTCGTTAATATCTAGCATCAAATCTTTACAAGGTATGTCACAAATTTGTACATTTAAATCTTAATAGAATATTTATTAAACACAAAAACATTTTAACAATTATGATTATCAAAAAAAAAACATGTAAACATTAGAATTATAACTAAATGCATCGGTATTGTTATACATATGTTGGTAATTTAATTATTTTATGATTTATTTCCTTTTATTATTATATTTTGATGAAACCCGTGATGAACAAATATGTATATAATTATTATATGCTATTACTGCTATTGATATTACGATTTAGATCATAACCATCTACGTATTTCTTGAAATTGATATAATTTTGGAAGAAATTTTGAATTGGAAATAGGCATTAGATGCTATAAAATGCCGTCATTTGCAGCCCTTTTTATAAAATTTCCCCCGGACCCCACTTTCATAGTGTAGGGGGTAACCCTTTCCAAAACCTCCCCTTATTTTCTTTCGTTTCAATCCGTTTGCTATGTATGTTGTGGAATATGTTGTATATAACATATGAATAAAATATGTTTAAACCAACTGCGCCTTATTGTGCGTATATTAAAAAAAATCCATAACGACGGTCCTGAAAGTATAATTATACAGTCTCTAATACTCAGATTTTGCTGCTGACCCGCAAAATAAACCTGTCTGTTTTTCGGAATGTATGTTTTTCGGACATGGGCAGTGGCACAATTTTTAGTCTGGTACTCTGTGCAACTTTTCCTTCGAAATAGAGAGTAATGGAATGAAGTTGTCCAGGGTACCAGCTTACGCAATTTTAGTCTCCAAATAAAACTAAAATGTTTAAAACATAAGTTCTTTTATTTCAAAATCCTTAAAACATTTAAAATAAATAAAATTCTAAACAATAACTTAGCACTGAGTTGATCGTAAAGAGTTTTATAAGAAAAATGTTTAAACTATTTCAGATTCATTTACCGGTGCGTAGGTTAATTCTACCTCGAAAGATTGAGTTTTAGCTTTATTTGTAACAGAAAAAAAATATTGAAATACATTCAGAGAAAATAAAGCAGGCATTCGTTTTAAAACAAGTGTTAACTCAAGATTTTTGGCATTTCAAGAGCACGTATAGTCTGGTTGAAAAAATGGGACCACAGAAAAAGAAATCCTTCCCAGTTTTGTCCGAAAACGAAAGGAAACTTCTGGAAAAAGTGACAAAAGGTAAACAAATTAGGGAATACGTTAGAGGTTTCCTACCACTACAATTTCGTACTATATTGAGAGGTTTTGTACCACTTACAGTTTAATGCATATAAACTTTGTAGTGTTTCATACCATGATCATGTGTCGCAATCAGTAAACTGATGGTATTTGTAATTAACAGATTAAGTGTTCGATAGCAGGCCCTTTCCCAGGCGGTATCACGGTGCTTAGATTTCAGTGAGAATAAAGATAAGACGCTCACTGAGATCTGAAACAGTCTGCAGTTCTTTTAAATTTACCTTGTTTTGGCCTACATGTTTACCGCTGACATGCATGTTGTCTCGATTATAATACACAACCTCCAAACACCAGGACTAAGTGTAACAAGTGACAGCACAGATGGACCATACATATGATCCTACCACTGGTAGGTAAAATCTACCACTTTTTTACCGCTCAACCGTTTTTGGTAAAAAATCTACCGCTTTGAAATATCTGTGAAATAATCATAAATCTCGTCTCCAGCTGTGTTTAATACATTGGCTTGTCCGTGTCACTATCTCCCTTATCCCAATAAACAATTGAAGCAATTATCAGATTAGTCCGCACCAAGCTGTGTTTTTTCCCTCAGGCCATATCAGCAGAGTATCACTTGATCTAAAAATAGCGGGTTCCCCAAATGTTCAAAAATAGACAATTTTGGTAAGAGTCTTGTTCTCTGACCCTCAAAGGAAACTAAACTTGTTTTCTCCCCTTGATGAAGATGGCGCCAATTTCGAACATCCAAATATATTTCTGTAAATAATTCAAGATAGATCAGTTTTTGTAAAATGTCAGCGCTAGATTTTGGCAAACAATTTATTTTTTAAGGATGGCCTCATGGTGAATTGTCCTCTTGCATTGTCAAATGGAAAAATGTTTTCTCACCAGAACAACCAACACATTAAATTAAACCTCAATTTATCAGCATACATGCAGCGCCACTAAAGCTTAGCCCCAGAATGATTAGAAATCTGTTTGCCACTCAGTGTTCCAGATATGCTATTCTTCAAATGAGTATTTTACGCCATTAATTTTTATGCAATACTTATTTTCAAAACGTAAAGGGTAAAAATAAGCATTTTAATCAAATTGCTATTTAAATTTAACAAACCAATCAATATTTAATTATTGCAATGCTGAAGTACAGCCAATTAGTGCTTAGCTTGAGCACTTAAATACAGCCAATAAGTACTTATCTTGAGCACAGGACACTTCAAAGGAACTGACACTGCTGTGGATTTCTTGTATTGACATCAATATTTTGTTTACATTATCATCTTACTTTCATAATTTGTGCCACTAATTGTGAGTGTCGTGCCCATTTAGCTCAGTAGGGAGTGCACCTGACTATAAATCTAGAGGTCATTAGTTTAAATTCCCACCCACCACAATCTTCATGATAATTGATAAACAGCATTGTTTCTCATTATCTTTTCTTTCTCGCCACTGATTGAAGTTGGGGAAAAATATCAGATGCTTCCAGTGATGGGCATGTTGAAGTACTGGTTAACCTTCCAGGATCCCAGGAAGAAGTTATTAATGATCATCTGTTAGCCCTTGATAGCATAAAAACAATCCATCAATCATTACCATTATCATTTACAGGTACGTTGGATGAGGTCAAGCTTCTGATCCAGGAGAAGGATGTGAAAGTTGACTGTCTGGATGAGGTATGTAGCCTATTGTTGTTAGTTTAAATATTGTAATGGGGATTTTGCTTGCACTTTCAGGAATGGGTTCATTGTTCCTTACTTTGGAAATTTTAGTGTTATTTTTCATTTGATAGAAATTATGGAAAATAATATGTCCCAGATTCCTAATATATTATATACAATACAATATTATTATGATCCGATACAATGCATAATACTGGGAAAAAAACTCTTTTGGTTTCATTGCATAAAAATACTACATGTATTTGCCATTGGGAATTAGGCCGAGTAGTGGCCTAATAGGCAAATTAGAGCCCTGTGTAATTTATGGGTATAATTAAAACTTTTGGATTTGACCATTAATAAAAAATTCTGTTTGCTGTTTTCCCATAACTAGAAGCGGATTTGAACTAGTTTTTTTTTTATTGAAATTAGAATGTAAAATTCTTGTGACTTTCTTCTCTGTAAAAAAAAATTGCATAAAAAACACAAATTTTGGGGCCCTTTTTTGCACAGACAGAATGATGAGAAGACCCACAATCAATATTTTGCACCTGACACTTTCAGTAAGTCAGTCTGACTGACAGACAGGTAAGGCCGTAATAAATTAACTGCTAGATTATCATTACCACCAGCCCCATAATTTTCATGCCTTCCCGATGCTTTTTATTTTCATTAAAAAAAAAAATGGGGAAAAAATAATTTATTATTAAAAAACATCGAACATTTTCAAAATGAAAAAAAAAATCCTCCCGCCCTCCCCATTTTTAAGAAAAATTTGGCAATTAATTTATAATAGCTTAAGGAGATTTTTTTTAATATTTGTAGCTAAGGTTTGGATGAATGCTCAGTATAATGCAACCGTTGAACGTCAGTACAATGAGCTCTCAGTTTGTGCCCAGTTCGCTTTAAAAACTTTATGTAAGAAAGTTTGTCAGTTATTTACTGTAAGTGTTACTCTGAGATCTTCCTATATTAATAAAACTGGATATGCCGTACATATAACCTGCCATGTGTTGAAAATGGCACTTAACCATATTAAAAAAAAAATCACCTTATTACACCTATTTTCATTGGTTTATTGGAATGGTATCCATCACAAAACAAAGCACCTGTTCCATATTAGTACATCATTATCATGTATCACAGCATACGATAAACTAAAGGTCACAATTGCTGCTGTACATGTGGCAGTTTTATACCAAACTCTTAACATAGCTTATCAGTCAGTCAGTTGTTTATAACACTGTTGTCATTTACCTGGCTCTTTGCAGATTGTACAATAACTAGCCAATCAATAGTTTGTATTTTCTACATCACTTATTGCCATCAGTGCTCCAGATAAGCACTATTTGGGGGTATTTAAGCATTGGCATTTCTTAATAAAGCATTGAAATTTAAATTAAGGGGTAAAGTAAGCATTGGTTATTCTCAATTTCAGTGTTGATTAGTTTGTTTTAAATGGCAATTTGATAAGAATGTTCATTTTTACCCTTGACATTTTGAAAATAAGCATTGCATAATAATTTAATGGGTAAAAAGCTTATCTGGAGCACTGGCCAGTGATTTCTTCTGATTAATTCGTCAATTAGCCCTTGATTAGTAAAATGCATTGCCCCTGTGGGCTTTTATTCAGGAGTAATGGTAATATAACTTATTTACATTTAAAGTGACATTTTTTTTTAGCTGATTCACAATTTTGAATAATTTAAATAATTTAAATAAAATTTGAGATTGCCCGCAGTGCCCTAGATAACTTTTTCAATAAGAGTAAAACTACCCCATAAATGAAAAATGGGGTTAACTTAACTCGCAGATTTTCGAAGATGTGGGTAAAGAAGATATACCACAGGGCTTTACTTTAGCAGAAGATGTACCACCAGGGCTTTACTTTAACAGAAGATATACCACAGGGCTTTGCTTTAACAGAAGATATACCACAGGGCTTTACTTTAACAGAAGATATACCACAGGGCTTTACTTTAACAGAAGATATACCACAGGGCTTTACTTTAAAACAAGATATACTACAGGGCTTTACTTTAACAGAAGATATACCACAGGGCTTTACTTTAACAGAAGATATACCACAGGGCTTTACTTTAACAGAAGATATACCACAGGGCTTTACTTTAAAACAAGATATACCACAGGGCTTTACTTTAACAGAAGATATACCACAGGGCTTTACTTTAACAGAAGATATACCACAGGGCTTTACTTTAACGCTCATCCAGTTGTCTGGGACAATTGAATCATGGGTACAGACAAGTAAAACGTGAGGCTGCTTGCCCGACTAGACAAGTGAAAATTCAGAAATTAAACACAGCATCACTTTTTTGCACATCCCCTCTTTTATAACTTTAATAAAACAGTTTATTTAGTTTTTGTTAATGTTATATCCATAGGACTAGTACCATATTTCTAGATTAAAGTAAGGGCAAGTTGTTTTTGGTCAGGACAAGTCGGTGTTAGAAATACTTGTCTGACTGGACAAGTGAAATAAAAAATTTATGTAATGGCCTGTTTCCAGTCAAGTTATGTTGCATTCTTACTTGAGCATATTCATTTAATACATAAGCATATTAATTTATTTCAGTTTAAAACTTTACATACTTTTAAACACAACAATATTTAGATTAGTTAATTTCAAATTTTACTTTCTGTCTAGACAGTTCATAAAATATAAGGTCATATTATATTTTAAACAATTTTTTCATATTTTAGTATTAAAATTTTGGGATAAATAATTTTACCTTAAACTTTTAAAGGTAATGCAGTGCCCCAGATAAGAATTGACTGAATATGGTTAAAATCCTTTAAATTTTTGATAATTGAGTGAAATCTTATAATCAAAGAATTAATTGGGTGATTTTCACTCAGTAACTTAAATTTTACAATCATTGAGTTAAACATGGAGTATTATCTAAATGAAAGTAGTTCAAATGCTTTACTTTGATTGGTCTATATTCAATGCACAGTATTGGAAAACTTACTGCCTGCAACTCACTATAAATTTCAGTTATCAGTAGGCCTATTTCTATCAAATATTGCTAGATATTTACTCAGAATTTCTGGTCTAACTCATTATTGACAATGTCAAATAATATTGGTTTAAAAAGTACTTATTGAAGAAATGGGTGTTGAGGGGTTAAAGTAACTAAACATTGTACTTTTGTTTTGGTTAGAACATGTTTTCTAAACAAAGCTGAAATTTTCATTCTCACTTCACATTTTGTCAAAGTGCATGATCACGATTATCTAGATGATTTTATTACTATATACGAATAATATGCAATCTGGCTGATTAAAAATAAACTGGTACTCATCTCTACTTTCACTCTACTAATATCTTGAGTCAGGTACAAATTGTAATAACTGGGTACCTGTTTATCTTACTGTTTCCTGTTTACTGAAATATAAGAAATATAAAACAGCTCTTTAGGTATGCATGTATTAACAATGTTTTGTGTGAAAGGAAAATTATTTGTACAACGTGTACGCACTAAAAGAAAATTGTTTGCGTTTTCCACAAATTTATGTGTGAAATAGGCAAATATGCAGTTTATCTGGAGCACTGGTAATGGGTAAATTTACCTCCGTTTTTGAGAACTGAATGGTATTTAGCTTTAATTATTAGGGTGAAATAGCACCAATGGGCCACTGAATTAGTGGGTGGAAAAAAAATGTCCAGCATGTTCCCTTTTGATAAAATAAATACACTATAAATATCTGCCATATATTAATATATTTCAGACTGGTATCACCCCACTATAAATAACCCCCACATATTATTTTTCAGACTGTTATGACTCACTATAAATATTTGCCACATATTATTTTTCAGACTGGTATGACTCCACTATAAATATTTGCCACATATTATTTTTCAGACTGGTATGACTCCACTATAAATATTTGCCACATATTATTTTTCAGACTGGTATGACTCCACTATAAATATTTGCCACATTATTTTTCAGACTGGTATGACTCCGCTATAAATATTTGCAACATATTATTTTTCAGACTGGTATGACTCCGCTATAAATAACTGCGATATATTGATATTTTTCAGACTGGCATGACCCCACTCCAGCATGCAGCATTCAGAGGCAAGTATGAAGTAGCGGAACTGCTTTTGAATCATGGTGGCGATGTCAACTCGAACCATCATGAGAATGACTACTCTACGCTCATGTTTGCTGCATTATCAGGTGGGTAGAATGATTGAGTAATGGATGGACTTGAACTTTCTCAATTTAGGTTCATACCGTTTCTTTAATTTAATAATTTTGTTGTACTCTAGGTTTGAAAATGGTTCATGTCATCCATGGAGGAGTGGTCTAGGGCACTCTCTTCTAATGACCACTTACGTCTCATTACTATTGTCTTGGTTTTGAACTCAGTTTGGTCCAACACCCATTTGGAGAAATGTTGCCAATTTACTTGCAGAAGGACTATAGTTCTATTCAGATTAATTTTGAGGTCTTTCTCTACCAATAAAACTAGATATACTGAATTATAACCTATCATGTGTTGAAAATAATTTTTTAATATAAATGAAAACAATAAACATGATTAATTGATTTGATTGGTATATCTTTGCTTTGTGTAACATTGTTCAATTCCTTCTCCTGTGAGATGACTCTCAGGCCCTTCAGACCTTTAGTTTCCTCAGAAGTCTGATATTACTAAATGTTTATTCCATGGATTGTCTTATCAATTATATGCTTCTTCCACTGCCTAGTGGTTGAGGCGTCCACCTTGGAAGTGGGAGATTGAAGGTTTGAATCCCGGTGAAAGCACTTGTTTATTCTTCTGAAGCGACCGATTGCTCACCAAGCAGCCAGTTAAATTGATTGAAACCAAATGTCTAACAGCCTTATGCCTAGCAAGGATAATTTTACAGGAAGCAACCCTGAATAACATAAAAACTGTCTCATAAGCCTATGGTGGCTGGATCTTTCAATAGAGATGAAACTACGTGTATAACAAACACATTTTACACTTTTATACAGGCAATCCTGACCTCACCAGACTGATGTTAAAGCATGGAGCAAAGAAGGATAAACTTAATTCCGTGGGTAGAACTGCAACACAGATGGCAGCCTTTGTGGGTATGTCAGCTTTGTTTATCAATGGATACATTCTGTAAACAATTACAATTCTGTGGAAACAGTGGTTTAAGAGGGGCGGTAGTGTAATGGATAGAGTGTTGGCGGCTCAAGCCAGAATTGGCAGGCTTCGATTGCCAGCTCGACCCAATGCCTCTCAAAAAACACCTAGTACTGGTTCTACTTAGGTAGCAAACTTGATAGCAATTCATAATTATAAGCGCTCAGCTTTCTTGGCAATTGGTTTAAATACATTAGTATAGTATTACTGGTAACTAAACAATGGGGGAAATGTCAGTTATTGCATAATATTGAATAATATAATTGAATTTACGCTTAGAAAATCTAAATCAAACAGAACTTAGCAATTTTAAACTTGATTTTATATTTTTTATTGATGATTATTTTAACAAATTTCCTCTCATTATATGATTATTGATACCTTAAACGGTGTAGATTAGGAAAAAACACTAAAAATGTCTTAAAAAAATAAATTAATCGTTAAAATGTATAAAAAATCATCTCATTATCATTTATAAATAAAATCCAAATAGTTTGGTGTGTCAAATCCACTAAAACATGATAAAATTGATATGTAGATTGGAGTGGTACAAAATCCCAAATCTGAAAATAGACAGCACTTAGATACTGCTTGATGACCTTCGCATCATCAGTCTGATGCTTTTTAAGATGAAATAATTTTTTACTACGTATAAAACTGTATAACAGATCATCAAACAGTTGCTATATCAAAATGAAATCACAAAACTCATTTAAGTAGTAACAAAATATGTTGCAATTTTAAGCGGGAAATCTATTTTAGTCTAATATAGGCGCATAGTCCAAGTTAGGAAATTTCTTTTCATTTTATTATTTTAGCATGTTTGAATTGATATCCTTTTGGCAATACAGGGTCAGCAAGTGCATATAGGTATGACATATTGAAAATAAATGTTTTTAGACAATTTTAAAAGTTTTAAAAATCCTGATAAATATTTATATAATTTGATTTATATAAATTTCAGTTTTTTAGAGCAATATCTCCTGATGCACACTTCACCTTTAATGGTTTTAGAATAGTCGGGGTAAATGTATAAGTCATTAAGTGAAACAGTGGTAGAGTGTCATTCACACTTGCCAGAGGTTACAAAAAAACACAGCGGTGTGGTGTGTCCTTGAGCAAGACACTTTTGCACATATGCTTAGTACTGGTTCTACCAGGAAGACTTCGAGCGTGATTTGCCTAAGTTGTAAGAACTTGTTTCACAATCAAAGTAAAATAAATAAGTTTAAACTATTAAACTACAAAAAAAATCACTCAGTACTGGTTCAACTTCTACCCAGGAAGCAGACTCAAGAGTTGTTCATATATGCTTTGAGTATCCTTCGCAATCAAGATAAAATTAACCAATTAACCAGAACCAATTTAAATGTAGTTTGTTTTAAGTTGTGAAAAGTTTTCACAGTCTAAGTGAAAAAAAGAAGTTTAACGTCTCACACCACTTTTACATTTCCAATACGGCCCCATTGTAACATTTATGTCCAACACACAGTGAATAAACAAAATCTGCAGCATGTGTTTGCACTCAAATTTTCCACTGGTTTAAGAACTGCAACTATAATGAAAAAAAAATCATACTTTGACTAGGATTTGTTTTATTCAATGGTTTTGTGAATGTCTAGAGTAATAATACTATCATTTCTAAAATGATATAGAATTGCCTAGAAATCTGGTATCAACATCAAATTTTCAGTGGTTATTTCTTAAATACTGACCATTTAACACATGGTAGGAAAAAATAAATCACTGCAATATAAAGCCCTGAAAAAAGAAGAAAAAGAAATCTAAAGTTTTACTTCTACCTCCTTCATCTGTAGGTCCGGAGTACTCAAGGGAGATTATGGTGGTGTTAGTCCTGAACCCAAACTATTGTATATAGGTGTACATGTATGTAACTTTCATGTTTCAGGACAACATCAGTGTGTGGCAGTCATCAACAATTATTATGATACAGAAGCTCTGGAATATTACACAACTAAACAAGGTACATGTATACAAAAATATTAGTCTACTGGTATACCAGTCACTGCCTATCTCTTGATTTGGGTATGTTATACCTCAATGAAAAAGCTGGGAATTCCATACCTGTCCACAATTCAAAGTACAAGCTGTTTGAATAATGATAACCATGATGATTTACTATGTTTATTGAAGATAAAACATGTAACATACATGTATGACTGGTTGGTAGCTTTTTTTAAGTTCATCTGTACCAAAATGAGCTTTTGTGATCCATTATTATCCATCATCCGTCCGTTAACTTTTGCTCCAAACAACTTCTCTGAAATGGCTTGACAGACTTTCATCATAATTGACCCCATCTCAGATCAGTTTTTATTCTTCAAAATTTCATTATCTTCTCTCAGGTGTGTTTAACCCATGACTCTAGGATCACAATTGGCCCGGGGACTTGTAAACTTAGTATACACATTTCAGGTTTTGTGGCATATCCAGTGTTATTGGTTGAGGAACACCTCAGACTGAATCTGAGTAGAACCATATTCCTTCTGCAAATAACTGGCAAACTTTCTCATATCAAATATTTGGAATAAGTGGGACTCGAACCTACGACCCCAGCAGTGAGAGGTAAGTGATCTTGAGACGACACCTTAGACCACTCAGCTATGGAGGAAACTTTTGTTTTTATCTACAACTTTTCAACAGTTACTAATGATTTTATATCATTTTGGTAGTGTTGATACAAAACAGGTACCAGTAATGTTGGTTTTTTTTGGTAGTGTTGATACATAACAGGTATCGGTAATGTTGGTTATTTTTGGTAGTGTTGATACATAACAGGTATCAGTAATGTTGGTTATTTTTTGGTAGTGTTAATACATAACAGGTATCGGTAATGTTGGTTATTTTTGGTAGTGTTGATACATAACAGGTACCGGTAATGTTGGTTATTTTTGGTAGTGTTGATACATAACAGGTGCCGGTAATGTTGGTTATTTTTGGTAGTGTTGATACATAACAGGTGCTGGTAATGTTGGTTATTTTTGGTAGTGATGATACATAACAGGTATCAGTAATGTTGGTTATTTTTGGTAGTGTTGATACATAACAGGTATCAGTAATGTTGGTTATTTTTTGGTAGTGTTAATACATAACAGGTATCGGTAATGTTGGTTATTTTTGGTAGTGTTGATACATAACAGGTACCGGTAATGTTGGTTATTTTTGGTATTGTTGATACATAACAGGTATCGGTAATGTTGGTTATTTTTGGTAGTGTTGATACATAACAGGTGCCGGTAATGTTGGTTATTTTTGGTAGTGTTGATACATAACAGGTACCGGTAATGTTGGTTATTTTTGGTAGTGTTGATACATAACAGGTACCATATGTTGGTTATTTTTGGTAGTGTTGATACATATCAGGTACCGGTAATGTTGGTTATTTTTGGTAGTGTTTATACATAACAGGTTTCGGTAATGTTGGTTATTTTTGGTAGTGTTGATACATAACAGGTACCAGTAATGTTGGTTATTTTTGGTAGTTTTTATACATAACAGGTTCCAGTAATGTTGGTTATTTTTGGTAGTGTTGATACATAACAGGTATCGGTAATGTTGGTTATTTTTGGTAGTGTTTATACATAACAGGTACCGGTAATGTTGGTTATTTTTGGTAGTGTTGATACATAACAGGTATCGGTAATGTTGGTTATTTTTGGTAGTGTTGATACATAACAGGTACCGGTAATGTTGGTTATTTTTGGTAGTGTTTATACATAACAGGTTTCAGTAATGTTGGTTATTTTTGGTAGTGTTGATACATAACAGGTACCGGTAATGTTGGTTATTTTTGGTAGTGTTGATACATAACAGGTATCGGTAATGTTGGTTATTTTTGGTAGTGTTTATACATAACAGGTACCGGTAATGTTGGTTATTTTTGGTATTGTTGATACATAACAGGTATCCGTAATGTTGGTTATTTTTGGTAGTGTTGATACATAACAGGTATCGGTAATGTTGGTTATTTTTGGTAGTGTTTATACATAACAGGTTTCAGTAATGTTGGTTATTTTTGGTAGTGTTGATACATAACAGGTATCAGTTATGTTGGTTATTTTTGGTAGTGTTGATACATAACAGGTATCGGTAATGTTGGTTATTTTTGGTAGTGTTGATATATAACAGGTATCGGTAATGTTGGTTATTTTTGGTAGTGTTGATACATAACAGGTTCTGGTAATGTTGGTTATTTTTGGTAGTGTTGATACATAACAGGTGCCGGTAATGTTGGTTATTTTTGGTAGTGTTGATACATAACAGGTACCGGTAATGTTGGTTATTTTTGGTAGTGTTGATACATAACAGGTATCGGTAATGTTGGTTATTTTTGGTAGTGTTGATACATAACAGGTGCCGGTAATGTTGGTTATTTTTGGTAGTGTTGATACATAACAGGTACCGGTAATGTTGGTTATTTTTGGTAGTGTTGATACATAACAGGTACCATATGTTGGTTATTTTTGGTAGTGTTGATACATATCAGGTACCGGTAATGTTGGTTATTTTTGGTAGTGTTTATACATAACAGGTTTCGGTAATGTTGGTTATTTTTGGTAGTGTTGATACATAACAGGTACCAGTAATGTTGGTTATTTTTGGTAGTTTTTATACATAACAGGTTCCAGTAATGTTGGTTATTTTTGGTAGTGTTGATACATAACAGGTATCGGTAATGTTGGTTATTTTTGGTAGTGTTTATACATAACAGGTACCGGTAATGTTGGTTATTTTTGGTAGTGTTGATACATAACAGGTATCGGTAATGTTGGTTATTTTTTGTAGTGTTGATACATAACAGGTACCGGTAATGTTGGTTATTTTTGGTAGTGTTTATACATAACAGGTTTCAGTAATGTTGGTTATTTTTGGTAGTGTTGATACATAACAGGTACCGGTAATGTTGGTTATTTTTGGTAGTGTTGATACATAACAGGTTCCGGTAATGTTGGTTATTTTTGGTAGTGTTGATACATAACAGGTATCGGTAATGTTGGTTATTTTTGGTAGTGTTTATACATAACAGGTACCGGTAATGTTGGTTATTTTTGGTATTGTTGATACATAACAGGTATCCGTAATGTTGGTTATTTTTGGTAGTGTTGATACATAACAGGTACCGGTAATGTTGGTTATTTTTGGTAGTGTTTATACATAACAGGTTTCAGTAATGTTGGTTATTTTTGGTAGTGTTGATACATAACAGGTATCAGTTATGTTGGTTATTTTTGGTAGTGTTGATACATAACAGGTATCGGTAATGTTGGTTATTTTTGGTAGTGTTGATATATAACAGGTATCGGTAATGTTGGTTATTTTTGGTAGTGTTGATACATAACAGGTTCTGGTAATGTTGGTTATTTTTGGTAGTGTTGATACATAACAGGTACCGGTAATGTTGGTTATTTTTGGTAGTGTTGATACATAACAGGTACCGGTAATGTTGGTTATTTTTGGTAGTGTTGATACATAACAGGTATCGGTAATGTTGGTTATTTTTGGTAGTGTTGATACATAACAGGTACCGATAATGTTGGTTATTTTTCATTTGTAATCATCATCATTGATAAATAAAAAATAATTTTAAATATGTAATTTTCATTTCATTAATTCATGTTTAAGTATTTCTAGCATCCACCTTAAATTATGAAACTTTTCATCAGTCTATAAAAATATATATATTCATAATTAAATATCCACAAGGGACCAGCAGGGGTCCAAAAGGATGAAATTGTGAAATTTCAATAATCTTCTTTTCTAGAACCAACCTGTAAAATTTGTTGTTAAAAATGACCGAGCTATGAGTAGGGGTTTCAAATACATTCAAATAAATGGTCTAGGATCTATTTGGACCCATTAAGGTGACTTTGAAATTTACAAAAGAATACAATGGGAAAACAGGAAATTGTGTATTTGTAACAGTTGAGACTGGGTCATTTAAAGGGGATTTAATATCCATAAGGGGCCAGTCATATGTGTTTTAATGGTCCCCATAAGTAGTGGTTTCAAGTTTAATCAAGGAAGGGGCAAGAGATCACTGGGGCCCAGTTCTTGAACTTTGATTTTACAAAGGAATGCTATTGGAATACAGATACTTTTCATTTTTCTCAGCTATAAACTTATAAAAATCTGTTCTCAAAATTATCTTCACTTTACACCCCTTTCCCTTTACAAACATTGCAGCGACTACATAATCAAGTACTTGTTCGGGAGCATCCATTGGTTCCACCAATCTTTTGTTTATATTTGATGCTTTCTCGCATTTTCAAAGTAGTTTTATTTTTTTAGACAGTAGTATTGATATTTCCTGACGAACTGCCTATGAATATACTTGTATGGCAAATTTTGTGGATAGCCGTCATAAATGGGTCAATTTTAAATAGTCAACATATTGAAATTTAATAACAATCCTTAAAAAAGATTTTATGACATATTTTATGGACAGTCCTCATAAACTTGATTTTTAACTAACCAATATTTAAGAAGAACTTAAAAATAGATTTCATGGCAGACTTAATGAACAACCCTCTTAATTGACACACTTCTCTTATAACCAATTTATGAAAATTAAATTTAAAAGTCCTCAAAAAGATGGTACTCCGGATATACATTTTCTTTATGGACACGTGTGTTACTTTTCATTTAATTTATTTCAGGACAGGAGACAGAGCCCAAGTTACCTCAGATGCTACTTCCTCCGTTACTGAAGCTGTTGAATATGTCAAACATGCATCCAGTGAAGGTAACTATTACTGGGACTTAACACCCTTTCCACACACACACTGTTAGGCTGTATATGCTTGGCATGTAGTTTAATGGTAGAGGAAGACCTCAGAATAAAAATTTCAACAGAACTTCTGTCCTTCCACAAGTAGCAACTGGCAAACTTTCTCACATAATATTTATAAACTGAGCTAGAATCAAACCTAATACTTGAGCCGTGAAAGGTAAGTGGTCTTGAGACAGCGCCAGAGACCATTCAGTCACATAGGACACATGGTAACCACGAGACTGTGAAAATATAAACCAATAAATTTTGTTTGCTTGAATATATGTATCATTTTTATGCCATCCAGGGCAAACAGATGATCAGTTAATCTAACCACTCTTTCCTAGGATCCTAGAAGGTTAACCAGTACTCCCATCTCAGCAAATAACTGATAAATTTCTCACTTGAATCTGCAGTGAGAGACGAATAATAATGAGATGCAATGTCGTGTATCAAACATCAGAGAGATTGTGGGCGGGCGGGGATTCGATCTTACAACCTCTGGATTGAGTCATATTTGCTACTGACTGAGCTAATAGGGCCTGGCTACATTATAATAGCGTTGTTACACCATTCTTCTGGCAATGTCTGTGATGTCATTTCAATAAAATCATAGTGTGCAGTATTTTATGAGCTACAATCTTGAAAAAAGCTCTTATACTGTAGTCTGATATATTGTTGTAAATATCACTAATGTGCAAACAAGGTAGACCCTGACCTTCCTCTGAGTTAACTCTCTGATCAGGGTATACATTGTTTGTTTTTCAGTTGTTTCTTATTAAAACCCTATCTAAAAGTCAATGAAACAAGAAACAAGGGTTAAAGAGGGTTTTTTAGCTTGCCTGAGCCAAGGGCTCAAAGGTGAGGTTTTGTGGTCCGTCTTATACTTTTGTCTCTTTTTCCACTATTTCTAAATCAACGACTCCACTTGTGAATCACACTTTTTGAAAGAGCGAACTCTCCACAACATTTAGTTCCTAGAACTGTTTGTACTTCGTTTGGCATTTTACCCAAGTTAATGTAAAATTTTATCATTGTGTGCTGATCTGAAATGTTGACAACTTTATATGACTGAATTATGTGATGTCACCATTATTTATATCATCTTTAGTTCCAACATCTGTCTGACAGTTAATTCATGATTGATTTTTCTCATTGTAAATATTCAGCTATATCATATTAATAGTGCGATCGTTATTGAGATTGTCCAGGTACATATTATCCCTCCTTGTACAGTATACATAAGCTTTGTTTTTTTAAGAACATTTTACACTGCAGCAGTGGTCAAGTGGTAGAGCATCCGCCTCACATGCAAAAGGTTGTGGGTTCAATCCTAGGCTGGGTTATACCAAAGACTTGAAAATTGTACTAAAAGTTTCCTCCCTTGGTGCTGAACATTTAGATGATAGGTTTAGGTCTGGTCGCTTGGTGTCGCTATAATGCAACTGAGTGAAGTATCATGGAGTCTGCGATATGATACCCCAGTGTGGCAGAGCTTAGAATACTGTCTTAATTAGACACCGTCGCGATATGACTGAACAATTGTTGAAAGTGATGTTAAACACCATGCTAAAACAATAGAACATTTTATATGCAAATTTCTAATGAAATAATTTTAAAATTTCCGCTTGAGTGCATCTTTAAAGGGAGTGTATCGGAAAAACAGCAATATGAATGTCTGAAAAGAATAAGATAATTTTTAAGATTGATAAAATCATCTTATTACTATTATTAAATAAAATCTGAATGTTTTAGTCTGTCAAATCCACAAAAATATCACAAAAAGTATTGGTAAACGTGAAACATAATCCTCAATTTTGAAAAAAACAGCACTTAAATACTGTTTGATGACCTATACGTCATCATTCGAGCTCTTTCTAAGATGAAATAATTTTTAATACCAGTACGTGTAAACATGAATAACGGATCAAATTAAAATCAAATAAATGACGTGAATCATATAATACTTCTCGAAATAAATATTATGTTTCAAATTTAAGTCTAACCTAGGTTTATAGCCCAACTTAGGAAATCCCTTTTTCAGTATATTATTTTGGAATGTTTAAATAGATAACCGTTCTGTAATCGGGGTCAGTGAGTATAACATTATAGGTATGATATATTGGGAAAAATATTTTAAAGTTTTTGTTGGCTATTATAGTATTGAACTTGGGAGAAGAAGCAGAAGTTAAAAATGAATTATATATATCCAGGTCTCGATGCATTTAAAGGAGAATTCAAATATGCTGACTGAGAGTTCTAAGGTATGTAAGGTACTCGATCTCATCTGTGAGAAGGCAATGAAGGCTCGGGACACAGATGACGTGATGGCGATGAAGGCACACTACTTCGCAACTGTGATACGCAAAGCTAAGGATGAAGCTGATATTGATACATGGATAAAGCGGTAATTTTCTAAATGTTGAATCAGTGTTTTCTCCAGGTCCAGTTTTTTGGTGGTCATTGACGACCCACCGACTAAAAATCTGGGGGTCATTTTCAAAAGCTGGGGGTCATCAGTTGACTAGTTTTAACTTAATCAACTTGAATAAATTGAGGTAAAAAAATACATATTTTACTAAAAAAGTTTTACTTCCTGTTTCACACAAATATCTCAATCAAAACTGCAACTTAAGTTAATAACTTCAAAACAATTTAACTTCAAATGAATGTTTCACTTCTGGCAACAAGTTACAACAACTACAAACTAGTTGTTTTTATGATCATGGCCACAGGGCCTTGAACTTTTCAAATGTCATGGCCACAGCTCAATCACCAAGGTCCTATATATTTTTAATGAAGAAGACTAAAATTATTTCAGTATTTTATATTTCGACTGAGCTACATGTTTAGCGTTATGAAGCATTATACTCTTCGGAAAACAAAACTTTGTTGTTGTTTTTTTCTCTCTTCTTGCTCATATTTAAACTCATTTTAGAGTAATGTTACCTTATAATATAAAAACATTTTAATGGTAACTTAACAAAATTAATTAAATTTCTGAAATTATGTAATCATTTTTCAAAATGAATATAATTTTCTAAAAGATGAATTCTTTTTTCCATAACCTTTTAATCGTCCGTTGAAGAAATATAAATGGCGCCAGAAATACCACCGTAAAACTTGGAGCGGTCGCTGTTTAAACTGGTATTAAAGTGTTGCGCATGCGCGTCTCGATACCTTATAGAAAACAAAATAAAAAAATTTTCAGATAGAGTATCGTCCATAAATTTTAAACAACTTTTTTGAAAAGGTTCACGATTTCCCCATTTCATCTTTATATACAAACAATCTAAAACTGGGTATATATCAGTGCTATTGTTGCAGTGTACGTTTGTTTTCACAGATGTTGTCTTCAAACTACAATATTGCTTCGCAGAAAATTATGTATGTGATCATAATCGTCTATGCTATTGCATCAGTATAGCGTTAATAACCAATTAAAGCGTTTACGTAAGTTTAAAAGTAGAACCGCGTGACCGGGGTTTCCCGGAATCAGACCACGTGATCTGTCAAAACAGCTAGCATTGTAAAAATAACTCTGAAACCAGCTTGCCGATACAAATATGCGTAATTTGAATTTCTGTATTTTTAAGGTTGCGTCATAGAGGACGCTCTGAACAAACTTGATTGCATCAAAAAGCAAGAAACGCGCTCTGGAGAAAACACTGTTGAATTTTTTTTTTAAAGACTTTTTATATGAGCAATGTTCTTAAAATAATGTTCCTGTACCATTTAATTATTCATTTAAAAGTGAGTTTTGAAAATAGTTATTTTTAAATGATAATACATAGATTTGAATCAAAAGCAATTCAAGTTTCCTTTTCATTTAAGAACCTTCAATAAAATTCGGGGGAGCACATAGTTGCCCCTTTTTGTCCATCCTACTGTCTGATCTTTTGTCATGAGCAGTACTTGAAATGTACGGAAATTAATTCGTTGAAATTACTGCACACTCATAAAGCAAAAGGAGGTGATTTTGCTGTACATAAGGGTATAAACTATGAATTGTGCTTTTAACAGAATTACTCTTAAGCTTAAAGGGGAATGCAACCCTGTATATAAAACAGGATAATATGAATAGGTATGAGTTCAGCTTTCTATTAATAGTATCAATGTGCATAAATTCGAGTCCATAAAGATATATCAGCTATTTTGTAACAGTCATTTTCGCACATCGACTTTGTGGTGGAAGTCGCCATATTGGACACCTGTGTGACGTCACAACTGCACTTCCGGTTTAAAACGTGCAATTATAGTCGCCGGTAAAAGTACTCGCAAGAATAATAAAATGGATTTTGATAATGGAGAAGGATTTGTGGCCAACAACTTTGAACCAGAATTTTCGGAAGAAGTGTTAAATGAATTAAAAAACGAGAAAAATAGTGAGACGGCACAGTCGTTCACACATGTGAAAGATTTTTGCAGCTGCGAAAACTGTATAATGATGCCTTCGTCTGACGAAAATACGTGCTGCAGATGCAATGACCTTACTATAGGAAATTTAGATTATTTAGAATGTATAACAGAAATAATACAGAGAAATACAGCAATTTCTTATAAAGCTTTCACCCAAAAAGATGATAATGAACCAGAGATCAAACCCAAAACCCATGAATCACGAGTCAGACATCTTATCATGTAGCCTGACATTGATGATTGAATATTAAAATAACCCATAGCTTGATAAAGAAAACAAAAGTAATTTTTGCAGTCAGTGTTGATGTAGATCCAGGCGAACCTGCACATTTATGCTGTACTATCAGGGTATATACTGTTTGCTACTCAGTCAATAAATTATCAAAAAACACTATTTAGACCAGGAATGGAATTTAAGGGAAATGGTCTGTTACATATATTTACCTGTCTAAGAGAGAATAAGAAATTATTTTATATCTCTTTTCTTATCGTGTTAAGCTGGTGTGGCCATTGTTGCACACTGAGAAATGGCTGATAAAATTTTGATTTCATACCCTTTTTAGTAAAATTAGATGAAGCATGGATGAGGTGGTTTTTTTGTTGTTTTACATAACTGGCACTGTCTTTTGATTATTCAATTTGTGTTACTACCCAATTTGATATATGATGATAATCTATTCTACCAGTTTCCTGAAAATATATGAATGTTTCTCCTTATAGGGAGTGTCATATGGAATGTAATGTCTACAGGCATATTGCACAAAGTGTATGTTACTGTCCAGCTACTGGCACCCTGCTGAGCTTTTATAATTCACCAACACCACATTCACACCATGTGGTAATGAGAAATACCCTGTCACAGTGTGCATATTGTACCCTAATTAGCATAAATCACCCCAGGTTTTATGACCCCAGGGTTTATGACAGGATGTAATATCACATAGTATTATACCTTATTAATAATTTAAACATTTTCAGTTGATTAGGGGTTCAATATCAATGCAAACTTACAATAAATAATTATGTAATTTGATTTTATGTATATTTTCACAAATTGTATACCAGTACACTATTTTAACAGTAAAAACAAAACTCTCTGTTGAATAACATACAACAGCAAAGCATAAGAAGGAAAATAAACGTACATTTTCATATATTTATGAATAAATAAAGAAACAAAGGTTTTTATTTATCTTTTTTCATTATGAAGTAGAGGTAGTTCAAATGTCTATTCAAGAATAATGACCTAGCTGACTGTGAAAAGCCATATATCAATAAACTAAATTGCCTATTGATTATAAAATTAATAAAATGAGTTTATGAACAATTAATGGTTGACTGAATATTAAGCGTCATTTTTTTGCTATTGAGGGCTTACTGTATAGATGTTCAGTTAACCTAACCACTGTTTCCTGGGATCCTGAAAAGTTTACCAGTACTCGAGCACACCCCATATCCGCAGGTAACTGATAACTTTCCCACTTGAATCAGCGGTGAGAGACAAATGATAATGAGACACAATGTTGTATGTCAATCATCAAAGAGCTTGTTGCCGGATTGGGTCTCGAACTTGAGTCACCTGGATTGATAGTCAGACACGTAACTGACTGAGCTAATCGGGCCTGTCACAATTAAATGGCTTTTATTTGTATTTTAATAATAAATTTTAGATACCATGTCGTTTTTACACCTCATGTTTTGACATAAACCTCTTCTTTTTATTGCACATTGGAATATCACACCTGTTTAATCAGCATGCAATTATAACATTGTGAAAGTTTGCCATATTAATTTCGCAATATTTTGGAAGAGTATATTAAATTTCAGAAATCAGTTGAGCTATTAAGTGTGATTAGCACATTTTTTAGGAGCTTCCCACTGGATAATATACAAGAAGTGTATATGTATGTCGCATATGGTAATCTTCGTACTGAAATCATCAGAAATTGTATGCTTGGGTAGTAGTACGCCAAGGCATTGGTACGCTTCATTCTGCAATCTTAGGTTCTACCCCAAAGGAGTGTAGGACAAAAGCCCACTAGGACATTAGCCCACTAGGACAATAGCCCACTAGGACATTAGCCCACTGGGACATTAGCCCACTAGGACATTAGCCCACTTATATGCATATTTATGCATTTAAACAAGAAATTGAGTAGGTAATGAGTTTAATATATTAGTATTATTATTAAGTCAACAGTTAAGACTTTTTTAACAGCAGATTCAATGAATTGTTTACCTGCTCTATACTTTTTACTCATGTTTTATTTGTTAGGCACAGGGTATGAAAGAAAAGACTAAAAACAAACAATGGAATGAATTTGTATTTAATATATATAGATGCAAATATTAATGAAACATCTGTATTTTTTTTTTCTAATTTTGACATTCTGTTTAAACAAACAGCAACTCCAAAGGGTCTTTTCAAGCTATATACTTTTTACTCATATTTTTTTGGCAGACACAGTGTATAAATAATAAGACTATAAATAAATATAGGATTGAATTTGTAAATATTAAAGTAATTAAACATCTGGATGAAATAGGCAAATTTCATTTAAATGTTCTCTATTTCTACTACATTAGCACATTTATCTCTTACAAATATGTCCATTAGGTTTCACCTAACCTATAACCATCTTATTTCCATCGGAAATTTTTGATAATCAGTGGGCTAATGTCCTCCCTGCCAAATTTAGCAATGGGCTAATGTCCAGTGGGATAATGTCCAGTGGGCTAATGTCCTAGTGGGCTAATGTCCATTTCCCATCCCAAAGCATATAGGCGTTTTGCGCATGACATGTACACCAGAAGTTTGACACTGAGGCATTGTGAAATCACATATTTGGAAAACTAAACACAACGCTGCCCACAAAACATATCGCATTACTCCACCAACTTATTCCGTTGAAGAAAGCAATGTTTATATGTTAAATTGTCTTCCTTCGATGTTCACTAATGCACTGTATATCTATCTATCTATCTATAAACTGTTTACATAAATTAGTGTATATACATAAGAGTTTCAGTAGAGAGCAGTCACTAACGACACAGTACGAGAACTAGAACGGAAGTGCTGCTATGACGTCACCGAATACCTCCAACATAAAAGAGCTTTAAAATGGCTGCGCCAATAATATTTAGGAAATGCTTGAAATCATGATATTTAATAATGTTTTTCTCATTTGATAAAATTCGCTCAGTTAAAATTTGTTGAATTTTGTGTTATTTACATGTTTATTTAACGATAAATAGCCATTTATATTCTGACATGCGGTACCCTTTAAGGTGACTTATTCTGATCGCCCCGTGTCCGTTGTCAGTCGTCCGTCCATGAACTTTTTGTTGTCTACACTCTAGCACCTGCATTTTCCATTGAGTCTTCACCAAACTTACAGAGTTGTTATATAACCATAATATCTCGAGTAAAATTGCACTATTTGGCCTTTGTGTGCACTCTAGTTTCTTGTAATTTCTGAATTGTGTGATTTTCTGGAGCATAACTTGAAAATCACAGAAAATTCCTTGAAACTTTACTTGTAAAGCACAGTAAGGTAGTGGTAGTGCAATAGCATCACAACTGTAGTCTTATAGTGGGATAGTCTTATTGAATTTAAGAAAATTTAATACAAACTGCAAACTGGAACATGTATATGCCGCTTATTGGTTAATTTAATTGTAAATGCCATTTATATCCTTGGAAGTACATAATTGTAATTAATTGAAAAAGAAATTCTAGACTATCTTGACAATACTGATATTGAATAAAGACTTAAAGTTATACTGAAGGTTCAACTTCAACTATTTGAAATGAAACAAATCAGGAAATCTAATGGTTGGTATTTATACCACACTGCTATCTTTCCATAAGACACAAAAGGCTACAGATAAAATGGAAAGTCCACTTTAATCATTGTCATTGACCTCCTGAAAAAATATTTCATTAATGTCATTCTAATTTTAGTAAAATACTTGGAACTAGCTTAAGTTAAACCAAAACTATACAAATGAAACATTTTAAAATAGTGCTATAAAAACAATGTAACGCACTAAATCTTTATTTCAATTTGACTGAGTCATAATAGCATTTTTATTATTTAAATACATTTGGTAATAAAGTAGCCAGTTATGTAAAGAAAGGTACTGTGTATACTATGATCAATGTTGACTAACAATTACTTTAGCACGAACATTTTATATTAACAAAAAAAAATGAAATTACTGGTAATCAACTTTTTTGTAGTGTTAATAACTAGCTTTAAGGTATTAGATCTGTAATGGTCAGTATCACAATCTTGCTTTAACTTCTTTTCCTAGTTATTTTTTTCTGAAATTTTAGAAGATTTTACCATCTAAAACTGAAATTATTTAAATTTTAAGGCTCCAATGCCTATAACCTTGGGATGGCAAAAAAATGAACAACTACAGAACACAACGAAATAGTTATAATTTTCATATATATACTATTAATGATATGTAAAAGGCTTTTTGACATCACATCAACGTTGCTAAATAGAATAATACTAAGAAACTAACAATCTTTTCTTCCTTTTTATTTTAAATCTTAAAACATCTTACCCCTATCCCACTTTTGAATTGTTACTTTTTGCACAAAATATTCTAAAACTTCATATTTTAAAATGTTCTAGACCATTACTATTATAATTAACCACTAATGTTGTATGCCAGTATTTTCCACATTGTTACAAGTAAGAAATACAAAACAACAACCTCGCCAATCATGACTTGTTTTAGCTTGTTCAGCCATGGTGTTAAATCCAATGTCACTGCACGTGAGAAAACGCCTTGTCATGTGACAATTTTACTAAATTTAGCTACCACAAATGATTTTCTGGCTGGTGGAAATTTGTTGTGGAAGGTTAAGATTGATCACAGTGTTGTCAATTTCTACCAAGAGCATTACAGATCTAATACCGTAACCAACTTTTAAATCAAATATCACATTCACCATTGGTAGTTTATCTTATTTTCATGCACATGTTATTATATTGCAACACAGCCTTTACAAATTTAACAATAATACTTCATGTATAATCAAACACAGTCTTACGGTTCTTGTTTCTTATTTACAATCATGTGGTACAAAATTTACGGTTCTGTTTTCTTATGTACAATCATGTGGTACAAAATTTACGGTTCTGGTTTCTTATTTACAATCATGTAGTACAAAATTTACGGTTCTGGTTTCTTATTAACAATCATGTGGTACAAATTTATGGTTCTTGTTTCTTATTTACAATCATGTGGTACAAAATTTAATGCTTGAAGCTCCGATGTATTAAGTCGATAATAAAAACAAATTTATCATATTTACCGAGTCGGGCTTGATTAGCTCAATTGTTAGCGCATCTGACTGTCAATCCAGGGGTCATGAGTTTGAATCCCTGTCCGGCCACAATCTCCGTGGTGGTTGATATACGACATTGCGTCTCATTATCATTTGTCTCTCACCGCTGATTTAAGTGGGAAAGTTATCAGTTACTTGTGGAGATGGGGTGTGCTCGAGTACTGGTTAACCTTCCAGGATCCCAGGAAACAGTGGTTAGGTTAACTGATCGTCTTTTAGCCCTCGATGGCATACATCTTATGCTAAATATTCAGTCAATCAATTGTAGTTACCCTAATTACCGGGAAGAAATAATCAATGACTAAAACATATGGAATTGGAATTGTATATTGACTTCAACCAAACGTGAAACCACATGACAACATAAAAGCTGTGAGTTGTTTGAGGAATTCCCTGCTTTTCCACCAGGGTATAACAGACCTGAATCTGGACATATCAGGGAATTGAGATAGACCAAGTGTAGAAACAATATCTTATTTCATGTGATCCCAGTAGTAAAGTGCCTGGCTTGGTATCTGTGAAAAGGATTGTAAGTTGTCTTGCCTTTACTTGGCCGGATAAGTCAGACATGATATCTCTTCTTTTGCACAAAATTTTCTTTATGCCATGAAACTCCATTCATTCATTAGTTTATTTGTTCGTTTGTTTGTTCGTTCATTTGTTCATTCATTCATTCATTCATTCATTCATTTATGTATTCATTCAAGCTTGTTATTTAAAAAGACTATAGAACTATAGAATTGTCACTTGTCTGGCATAACCTTGTGACTTAATTAATAAGATTCTGCCCACACCAAACTTCTGATAACCTAGATTTTAAATGAATTCCACTCTTGTTGCAGTTTGATGAAAGGAAGAGATGAAGATGGTTACCCTGAGTTACAAGATCAGCTGATCCGACAGTCTCTGAAAGAATTCCCCTACATGGAGTCGGTCTTGTTACAGAACATGGTGAGGCAGTTGTCCAGCACCAAAATTGTAAGAGTCGGCGCTACCAATTATAAATTCTATATATGCTGTTTCTAAACCCAGAATTAAAGGGCTGATGTAGGGGATGAATGTGATTATAATAGTGTTTTTAATAATAACTTAAGCATTTGGCTTATGTGAGTGATTCTGATAGCTTTCTGTCCATTCTGATAGCTTTTCTTCCATGGCCTGTCCATATGTCAACAACTCTGACACTGATGTAATTTTGTCTTACAATGAGATAATCCATGTAATTTTGTCTTACAGGGAGATAATCCATGTAATTTTGTCTTACAATGAGATAATCCATGTAATTTTGTGTTACAGGGAGATAATCCATGTAATTTTTGTCTTACAATGAAATAATCCATGTAATTTTGTCTTACAGTGTAGTCCATATCATTTTGTCTTACAGTGTAATCCATGTGATTTTGTCTTACATGGAGATAATCCATGTGATTTTGTCTTACATGGAGATAATCCATGTAATTTTGTCTTACAGTGAGATAAAATGTACAGGGAGATAATCTATGCAATTTTGTCTTGCAATGAGATAATCTTTGCAATTTTGTCTTTCAGTGAGATTATCCAAGTAATTTTGTTTAACAATGAAATAATCTATGCAATTTCTAAATCTCTGGGACAAATGTCCAGGAGAGATATTGACATGATCCCGGCGTTGTCGTCTGCATCTTCTGTAGACATCCAGGTTAAACTTTTGCGTTTAAGTTTCGGTGTTTGCCTCCAATCTCAATCTTTGCATGGGTGGTGTGCTTTAATCCCATAAACAAGCTTTGTTGTCTTCTGACAACTCTTGTTGTCTTGTGAGATAATCTATGTTATTTTGTCTTACAGGGAGATAATCCATGTAATTTTGTTTTACAGTGAGATAATCCATGTAATTTTGTCTTGTAATGAGATAATCAATGCAATGAAGTAATCTATTAAGTTTGTTTTACAGGGAGATAACCCCACATCGTTAAACATTTTAATGCAAAGTGTGAATGGACAGAAGTTTAGTTTTGATGAAGATGCCGATTGTACCACGTGCGGAGAGCCTAACACAAAAAAATGTACAAAGTGTAAAATGGTAAGGATTAGTTTATTACTTAATGCTGGTTTGTAGTTTTGGAAGATCAACAACTCTGTATGTATGAGGTATTTAGATGTGTCCTTCCTCTGGTAAATATTTCAATTACAAAACATAAGCCTTATTTGTATTTTCAAAATTTTCACTTCTTGTAGAATAGCTGAAGCAGGTATACTGATGGTGGTAAAAAGGTCCAACATAGAACAGACTGGTGTGTTAGGTCAAGAACATGTTGCTATGGCAACCTTTTAGTTTAAAAGTCAAAAGGTTGAATGGAAAAGGAATATAACTGAAGTAAAAGGTTGAAATACCATTTGCCACTCTTGTCATTTAAATAAGGTTTTATTTAGTTAAAAAATATTAACATTTCTAAAATAAGCTGTCATTTTGCAAGTTGACCAGTGTTTATTTTGAATACTGCTTTCAGTCTAAATAAAGTATCATACAGAGGGCATATCAACATTATTCACATATACAAAAAACTGTTTTGATATCTGAATGGTTAGTGTGTTTGCTGGGATTCAGACTGAACCACACTTGAGATATCCCTTGCAGAAAGTGTGTCCTTGAATTATATATTTCTTCTTTGTCTTCATCAGCCAGATGGGGATTTAAATTTAGTTTCGCCATTTCAGGACATATGGGACCAGATAACAAGTATATTGGGCCACAATTCAAATACATTGTTTATATCTGACTTTGAATAGGTTATGTAATTTGTTAAAATATTTCTGTAATATTGCAGGTGTGTTATTGTAACCGAGATTGTCAGCTTCTTCATTGGCCAGTTCATAAAAAGTTATGTAAAAGGTTAGCAGGTATGTTTTTACACACACAGATAAAGTGTTATGTCTCTGCCATTTATTGGAGTGCATAATATAGAGCTGACTTTGTCCATCCATCCATCTGTTTGTTTGTTTTTGCCCTGTGGTACTTGTTAGGCTATTTTTATGTAATTGTGGGGTAAATCGGGTATTATGGGATTATGATTGATTGAATATTTAACGTCATTTTTATGCCATTTAGGGCTAACAAACAATTAGTTAACCTAACCACTGTTTCCTGGGATCATAAAAAGGTTAACAAGTACTCAAACACACCCCATATCTGCAAGTAACTAATAACTTTCCCACTTGAATCAGTAGTGGATAATGTTAACGAGACGCAATGTCATATATCAACCATCAAGGAGATTGTGGCTGGGCAGGAATTGAACTCACGACCTCTGGATTAATAGTCAGATGCGCTACCGACTGAGCTAATGGACCCTGGCTGTGGGATTTTAAAAATGGTATTGTGGTGTTAATGTATAGTTAACTTGCTTTTGTGAAGATTGGGTTGGGGGGTTTCACATTTTTCAATATATTTTCTTTGCATATATTTTGTGACATTATGGTATGATCCCATTTCTTGTCTCGCCGCGATGGTGTTGCTTTGCCGCCACCGTCAGCGATTGCGGCGGCGTCAAACATTTATATTTAGCTCCAACGTTAAGTTTTCGTTTTTACACTATTTCCCTACAAGTACAAGTGCTAGGACACTCATACTTGCATCAAAGTTACAACATTATATACTGCAGATGCTGAGTATGACCTACATTGCATGGTCCATTGACTTTGCTTGATGCGGAATTTTGCATTTACCTCCAACGTTAAGTTTTCCATTTTACACTATTTCTCAATAAGAACTAGTGCTAGGACACTCATACTTGGATCATAGTTACAACTTACACGGTCACCCTGTATTACTTAAAATAATGCAGATGCTGAGTATTTTTATTTTTTTTTTAATTTATTCTTTTATTTTCAATTTTTTATTTTTTTTTTTTTTATTTTTATCTTTATTTTTTTTATTTATTTTTTATTTTTTTTTAAATATGTTTTACTTACAAATACTGGTTTAAGTTTTGTGTGCAACTACCATGAAGTTCATATCTCTAATTTGATCGTAACTTCACATAATTCTTCCTACAATATTTCTTAGTCATTTAACCTACTACATTAACCAAGTTAGATAACTCTTGCATGAATATAATATTTTAATTTTTTTCTATCCCATGTGTGTATTAATGGCCAAAGCAGACACGGCAAGACATATCATTCTGCGGAATTCTTGTGTAGACCATTGATTTTAGAAAGTGACAGAGAGTAACAAATACTTTAATATCAACTTTTTTTTTTTTTGAGACCTTTTAATAATATTTTCAAAACAAGTGTGATTTCATTATCGCCTGGTGTCAGTATTATGTTACTGGGTGGGGGTATTATACCACTTTTTTGTGCCATAATATTACAGTGTCGCAGCCCTCAGAAACTCAAGTTGACACTGTTGCCACATGACTGAAAAATTGTTGATTGCGATTGTCAACACCATACAACAACATCATAGTGTTATAGAATCAAACCTGTCTTAAGCAGCCACTTAAAGTAGAGAGCAAAACTGACCCTTAAAACATGTGGCTGCTTAGTATGGGTTGATTAAAATTATGAAAGTGGTAAAAAGAAAATGTTGTTATTTAATGGAGCCTTTTAGAGGTGACCACTAACTCAGGTTTGCCAGTACATTGTTGTACAGATTGAGTTGATCCATGAACATGATAAATTTGAACATTGTCATGTGTACCTCTAAAGTGTAGATTTGCTCCATGAACATGAGTGAAGTTTGAACATTGTCATGTGTACCTCTAAAGCGTAGATTTGCTCCATGAACATGAGTGAAGTTTGAACATTGTCATGTGTCCCTTTAAAGTGTAGATTTGCTCAATGAACATGAGTGAAGTTTGAACATTGTTATGTGTCCCTCTGAAGTGTAGATTTGCTCCATGAACATGAGTGAAGTTTGAACATTGTCATGTGTCCGTCTAAAGTGTAGATTTGCTCCATGAACATGAGTGAAGTTTGAACATTGTCATGTGACCCTCTAAAGTGTAGATTTGCTCCATGAACATGAGTGAAGTTTGAACATTGTCATGTGTCCCTCTAAAGTGTAGATTTGCTCCATGAACATGAGTGAAGTTTGAACATTGTCATGTGTCCCTCTAAAGTGTTGATTTGCTCCATGAACATGAGTGAAGTTTGAACATTGTCATGTGTTCCTCTAAAGTGTAGATTTGCTCCATGAACATGACTGAAGTTTGAACATTATCATGTGTCCCTCTAAAGTGTAGATTTGCTCCATGAACATGAGTGAAGTTTGAACATTGCCATGTGTCCGTCTAAAGTGTAGATTTGCTCCATGAACATGAGTGAAGTTTGAACATTGTCATGTGACCCTCTAAAGTGTAGATTTGCTCCATGAACATGAGTGAAGTTTGAACATTGTCATGTGTCCCTCTAAAGTGTAGATTTGCTCCATGAACATGAGTGAAGTTTGAACATTGTCATGTGTCCCTCTAAAGTGTAGATTTTGTTAACAGAGAAAGCAACTAGAGAACCTAGAAAAAAAACTAGTCAGTACTGGTTGAACCACAGAAACAGAATGTGGTGTTTCAGTTGCACTATATGTATAATGATGGTAAGGAATCATTTAGAGAAGGAAAGGCAACTTCTGATTGATATTTTGTGAATGGTCGCATATTCATGCAAAAACTCGCAATATCTCATTTTCAATCATCTTAACTTCCATTCATCCTAGGAAAACAAATCAAACTATTTACATTGCAGAATGAAATTCTCATCAAAACAATACTATTTCCAGCTACCGGTATTTGTGTTTAAAATTGTTGAAGTATGAAGTACTTCTGATTGCAAAATGTGTATACTGCTGTTAAAATAACAACAAATTACCAGAAATATTACTTCAAACCTCAATATCTTTAATTCAAGATACATTTTTGTGATCAAAACATTTAAAGATAAAACTTATTCTTTGTGTGCTATTTTATCAGCATTTAGTCAGGAGATGCAAGTTTCCTATCCTTCTATATATAAGTTCTTGATGATGGGTTTATATTATTAATGTTTTTCTAAATAATTTCTTTTCCAGAAGAATATGTAAAACTTGAGAAGCAGAAAGAAAAAAATAAGGAGTTAGATGAAGAGAGAGAGAAGAAAGAACAGGAAAGACAAAGCAGTAAAGACGGTATTTGTTTATATTCATTTCTTTATTTCACTATCATAGCATCCACCTAGTGCCCATCTAATGGTATAAAATGGTAATTCCAGGATTTGTCAATCTGGTGCCAAGCTTTTATAGAGAAATTCTAGAAAAGTTTGATTTGGTGTCCAGTTTTAAAATAGTAATTCTAGGATTTGTCAGTTTGATGTCCAGCTTTAAAAGAGTAATTTTAGGATTTGTCAATAAAAAAAATTGTATGGTGCCCAGCTTTACAAGATTTGTCATTATCATTATGGTGTCCAGCTTTACAAGAGTAATTCTTTGATTTGTCAATTTGGTGTCCGGCTATTAAAGTGTTATTTTTGGATTTGTCAATTTTGTGTCCAGCTTTAAAAGAGTAATTGTAGGATTTGTCAAATTGGTGCCCATCTTTAAGAGTAATTCTAGGATTTGACAAATTGGTGCCCATCTTTAAAAAAGAGTAATTCTAGGATTTGTCAAAATGGAGCCCATCTTTAAAAGAGTAATTCTAGGATTTATCAATATGGAGCCTATCTTTAAAAGAGTAATTCTAGGATTTATCAATATGGAGCCCAGATTTAAAAGAGTAATTCTAGGATTTATCAATATGGAGCCCAGATTTAAAAGAGTGATTCTAGGATTTGTCAAATAGGTTACCATCTTTAAAAGAGTAGTTCTAGGATTTGTCAATATGGAACACAGATTTTAAAGAGTAATTGTAGGATTTGTCAATATGGAACCCGTCTTTAAAAGAGTAATTCTAGGATTTGTCAAATTGGTGCCCAGCTTTTCAAGAGTAATTCTTTGATTTGTCATTATCATTATGGTGTCCAGCTTTACAAGAGTAATTCTTTTATTTGTCAATTTGGTGTCCGGCTTTAAAAGAGTTATTTTTAGATTTGTCAATTTTGTGTCCAGCTTTAAAAGAGTAATTGTAGGATTTGTCAAATTGGTGCCCATCTTTAAGAGTAATTCCAGGATTTGTCAAATTGGTGCCCATCTTTAAAAAGAGTAATTCTAGGATTTGTTAATATGGAGCCCATCTTTAAAAGAGTAATTCTAGGATTTGTCAATATGGAACCCATCTTTAAAAGAGTAATTCTAGGATTTGTCAATATGGAACCCATCTTTAAAAGAGTAATTCTAAGATTTGTCAATCTGGTGCCAAGCTTTTATAGAGTAATTCTAGAATAGTTCAATCTGGTGTCCAGTTTTAAAATAGTAATTCTAGGATTGGTCAGTTTGATGTCTGGCTTTAAAAGATTAATTTAGGATTTGTCAATAAAAAAAATTGTAAGAGTTATTTTTAGATTTGTCAATTTGGTTTCCAGCTTTAAAAGAGTAATTCCAGGATTTGTCAAATTGGTGCCCATCTTTAAGAGTAATTCCAGGATTTGTCAAATTGGTGCCCATCTTTAAAAAGAGTAATTCTAGGATTTGTTAATATGGAGACCATCTTTAAAAGAGTAATTCTAGGATTTATCAATATGGAGCCCATCTTTAAAAGAATAATTCTAGGATTTATCAATATGGAGCCCAACTTTAAAAGAGTAATTCTAGGATTTGTCAAATTAGTGCCCATCTTTAAAAGAATAATTCTAGGATTTGTCAATATGGAACCCAGATTTAAAAGAGTAATTGTAGATTTGTCAATATGGAACCCATCTTTAAAAGAGTAATTCTAGGATTTATCAATATGGAGCCCAGATTTAAAAGAGTAATTCTAGGATTTGTCAATATGGAGCCCAGATTTAAAAGAGTAATTCTAGGATTTGTCAATATGGAGCCCAGATTTAAGAGTAATTCTAGGATTTATCAATATGGAGCCCATATTTAAAAGAGTAATTGTAGGATTTATCAATATGGAGCCCAGATTTAAGAGTAATTCATGATTTATCAATATGGAGCCCAGATTTAAGAGTAATTCTAGGATTTGCCAATATGGAGCCCAGATTTAAAAGAGTAATTCTAGGATTTGTCAATATAGAACCCATCTTTAAAAGAGTAATTCTAGGATTTGTCACTATGGAGACCAGATTTAAAAGAGTAATTATACGATTTGTCAATAACCAGATTTAAATGAGTAATTCCAGGATTTGTCAAATTGGTGCCCATCTTTAAGAGTAATTCCAGGATTAGTCAAATTGGTGCCCATCTTTAAAAAGAGTAATTCTAGGATTTGTTAATATGGAGCCCATCTTTAAAAGAGTAATTCTAGGATTTATCAATATGGAGCCTATCTTTAAAAGAATAATTCTAGGATTTATCAATATGGAGCCCAACTTTAAAAGAGTAATTCTAGGATTTGTCAAATTAGTGCCCATCTTTAAAAGAATAATTCTAGGATTTGTCAATATGGAGCCCAGATTTAAGAGTAATTCATGATTTGCCAATATGGAGCCCAGATTTAAAAGAGTAATTCTAGGATTTATCAATATGGAGCCCATCTTTAAAAGAGTAATTCTAGGATTTGTCACTATGGAGACCAGATTTAAAAGAGTAATTATAGGATTTGTCAATAACCAGATTAAAAGATTAATTATAGGATTTGTCAATATGGAACCCATCTTTAAAAGAGTAATTCTAGGATTTGTCACTATGGAGACCAGATTTAAAAGAGTAATTATAGGATTTGTCAATAACCAGATTTAAATGAGTAATTCCAGGATTTGTCAAATTGGTGCCCATCTTTAAGAGTAATTCCAGGATTAGTCAAATTGGTGCCCATCTTTAAAAAGAGTAATTCTAGGATTTGTTAATATGGAGCCCATCTTTAAAAGAGTAATTCTAGGATTTATCAATATGGAGCCTATCTTTAAAAGAATAATTCTAAGATTTATCAATATGGAGCCCAACTTTAAAAGAGTAATTCTAGGATTTGTCAAATTAGTGCCCATCTTTAAAAGAATAATTCTAGGATTTGTCAATATGGAACCCAGATTTAAAACAGTAATTGTAGATTTGTCAATATGGAACCCATCTTTAAAAGAGTAATTCTAGGATTTATCAATATGGAGCCCAGATTTAAAAGAGTAATTCTATGATTTATCAATATGGAACCCAGATTTAAAAGAGTAATTCTAGAATTTGTCAATATGGAGTCCAGATTTAAGAGCAATTCTAGGATTTATCAATATGGAGCCCAGATTTAAAAGAGTAATTCTAGGATTTGTCAATATGGAGCCCAGATTTAAAAGAGTAATTCTAGGATTTGTTAATATGGAGCCCAGATTTAAAAGAGTAATTCTAGGATTTGTCAATATGGAGCACAGATTTAAAAGAGTGATTCAAGGATTTGTCAATATGGAGCCCAGATTTAAAAGAGTGATTCTAGGATTTATCAATATGGAGCCCAGATTTAAGAGTAATTCATGATTTATCAATATGGAGCCACGATTTAAGAGTAATTCTAGGATTTGCCAATATGGAGCCCAGATTTAAAAGAGTAATTCTAGGATTTGTCAATATGGAACCCATCTTTAAAAGAGTAATTCTAGGATTTGTCACTATGGAGACCAGATTTAAAAGAGTAATTATAGGATTTGTCAATAACCAGATTAAAAGAGTAATTATAGGATTTGTCAATATGGAACCCATCTTTAAAAGAGTAATTCTAGGATTTGTCACTATCGAGACCAGATTTAAAAGAGTAATTATAGGATATGTCAATAACCAATTCTACAACTTGCTTGTCTGGACTCTGATGGAAAATACATCCCCTGTTTTAGCTTATATTTTTGACACAGACTTTTGTTTCAAAGTTATGCAAGCTTAAGAATTGAAGTAGCATTTTGCATTTGTGAAATATTTTGCTGCAGTTCTACTGGCTCAATGTGTTTTAAAATGGATTATAGATTGGGCCAAACTTGTCCCCTAATTTCAATCCTCTACAGAAGTAGCTGAATGGCAATATGTTTCTTTGAAACTCTTACTTGAGCTTTTTGTGTTATTTGATGTGTCCATCAAATGATATTTTGTACTATCAATATTTATATTAATTCACTTACCTGGATTGGAGCATGTTCTAGTAATGAAGCATCAGAGACAGCATAGGTTATTCCATACCCCACCAGGACTGTGGTTGTGTCCTTGTGCAAGGAACTTTACAGTAGTTGTTTAACTCAGAAGCAATAGTGATTGATATACAAGGAACTTTGCAGTAATTGTTTTACACAGAAACAATAGTGATTGATATACAAGGAACTTTGCAGTAATTGTTTTACACAGAAACAATAGTGATTGATACACAAGGAACTTTACAGTAGTTGTTTTACCCAGAAACAATAGTGATTTATATACAAGGAACTTTACAGTAGTTGTTTTACCCAGAAACAATAGTGATTTATATACAAGGAACTTTACAGTAGTTGATTTACCCAAAAACAATAGTGATTTATATACAAGGAACTTTACAGTAGTTGATTTACCCAGAAACAATAGTGATTTATATACAAGGAACTTTACAGTAGTTGATTTACCCAGAAACAATAGTGATTTATATACAAGGAACTTTACAGTAGTTGATTTACCCAGAAACAATAGTGATTTATATACAAGGAACTCTACAGAAGTTGATTTACCCAGAAACAATAGTGATTTATATACAAGGAACTTTACAGTAGTTGATTTACCCAGAAACAATAGTGATTGATATACAGTAGAAACTTGTTATCTCGATATCGCTTTAGTCGATATTCCAGTAGTGTCGATATTTTTTTTCCCTTTCTTTGCGTCCAAATATTTTCCTTTTTTTCTCTATATAGTCTGTGTCAATATTTTGGATATCTCGATCCCAGTTTTAGTTCCTCATTGTTCCCTATACACTTTTAATTGAGTGTTTGTCTCAATATAAGAAATGTTGACATACATGTAATATTGTGTTTTTTTCCATGACATGCAAAATCTCTGCATGCTATTTTTCACAGCTTTTTTAAGACATGACACTAATTACCAGTCTGTGGTAAAGATGTCAGTTTTAATGACTGACAGAATGTTGAAAACATTGTGTCATCGTATTGAGTGATTACATGTAAGTTGTATAAATATCATTTGATTCAGTCAATCATCTTATCAACTTATTTCTCACACTGCCAAGCTATTCAAAGAAGGATATGGATATTAGCATTTATCACGACATTGTAATTCTACTGCACGGAGTGTAATATGAAAGTGAAAGTGAAAAATTGACATACAACTGACGACAATTATCAAGTGATGAAAATAAAGATTGATCTTGAGACAAAATCTATATCATTATTTTTTGGCATTCCCTCCTATATTGAGATAGCGAGTTACGACTGTTTATTGTTAGAACTATATCTAAATACTTTTGTTAAAAAAAACACAAAAAAAACAACTGAATAACATATACCAGTATAAAGTTTGTTAAAGAATGTATTTTGTTTGTTAATGAATGTTCAGAAGCTATGAGCTTACTAGAACTAACATACACTTATATGTACATACATGTAGGAATGTGGATATATTAGAAAAGGACATAATGCTACTATATAAGGGACAGAACGGACAACATTGCCAATGTTCTGCTATTTTTCTATTTCTTAACATGTGCAAAGTAAATGAAATCTTTCTTGAAGTATGAAAAATGACGGTACTTGATAATGGTTAGACAAGTAAAGTTTATTCTTTGTACATGTATTTATATTATTAATACAGCCAGTCTATATCAGCAGTTTGAGTTTATCTAGCATATTTTACTGGCAAATAAATTACACTATTTTAATTGTAAGTTAAAGGTCACGCCAATCCTGTGCCTGATTGCTATGCTTCTACCTACCTGCCCAAATTGCAGTTGTTGACTCTGAAAGCAGAGCCAGTTAGCTCAGTCTGTAGAGTGCCAGACTCTCAATTCAGGGGTCTCGAGTTCCAATTGAAGCCCTACCATAATTGATATACAACATTGCATATCATTGTTAATCATATCTCACTGTTGATTCAAATGAGAAATTTGCTACAATTGTAGTATCTAGCATAGATTGGTATGCTTGAATATAAAAGAGTGGGTAGGTTAGCTATAAGCCCTCATTGGCATAAAAATGACACTTACTATTCAGTCAGTTTGTCAATTGAAAATAATGTTTTGTTTGTTTTTTCATGAATTCTGTCCAACTTTTGTTCAAAGTTACAATAAAATATCAAAATATGGCAAAAAACATAATTTTTTTCATTCTGTCTCAGTCACCTGCTATCTTGTAAAATATATCAAAAGCTAAAGTGACAAATCGCTGGTGTGTATTTACAGGATAAGATTGACAAAATTCTTTAAAAACTCAGCGAAGGCATTGTGTCACAAACGTAAATATCATGAAAGTTGCAAATAAATTATTAAAGGAAGATACATGTATATATGTGTCATTATTCTTTCAGGTATACCGGTAGCCCCTGGGGCAGTCAAGGATGCAGCAAATATTACTGGTGTAAATGACCTCTCTAGGCAGCTTGATTGAAATGAAATACTAGCAGAAAACAGAAGACATGTGCCATTGGTTGAATAAAACTCTATAGCAGCCACAATGTGACATTGATAGGGATAAAATCTATACAAATAAGATGTTTATGAAAGTGTTTGAAGTCCTCTCTTACAAATGAATTTTTGTTGTGGTTTCAGCTGCCCTAACTTCATCTGTCTGAGGAAGTACTTTTTTAAATTGTTTTTAAAAATTAAATATTTTATGACTTGTCATGACAATGGTCAAGTGTGGTCTACTGATTTGAGATCTAAGATAATAAGATTATTTTGTTTTTTTAAAATTGTTGTTTAGCCTTTTTTTAAATGTTTTTTGAAGGGTCTGTACTGCCTGTCTCCACCCTCTGGATTCACTTGTGCATGACAGTTCTCCTGATAAGCATGTCTCAGTTTTGACAGATTCCATAAATACTGACTGCTGGAAAAGATGAAAAGATATAATATATAGTGCACAGTATTGTGACATGGTAAACCTAGATTTAGATGCCTTGTACTGGTGGACAATTTCCAGAGTGAATTTGCTGCAGATAATTGCGTTCACATGTGTGGTCAATGACTGTTATAATGATTGTGTGCCGTATAACATTCCCTTATAATGAGTCGTGAAAGTAATTTTACTAAAATTTCTAAATTGTTTCCATTGAGATGCTAATAACAAGTAAGAGTTGGGTGGTAGTGTAGTCAATAGAGTGGTGGTCGCTCAAACCAAAAGTTGGGGGTTCAATCCTAAGTCCGACATGATGCCTCTACAATCATTACTCAGTATTGGTTCTACAAAGGAAGCGGACTCGAGAGAGATTCATACAAGCTTTGAGCAGTCGAGTCAAAATAAATATTAAGTATTAACTATTAAATAGTGAAATATGTTTGTATATGATTTCAGATTGAAGAAATAAATACAAGTAAAAGGAATAGGAATACTTTTTCCAAGAAAATGGCGAAAGTATAATAAAAATTTGGGAATATTGTAATTGTACTTTTGTGTATTTTTTTCAGTTGTTAAAATCTAGAAAAAAAAACAGAAAGAGGCTTATTCATAAATTTGTATACAGATGAAATTAAGGAAGAGCAAGTGTCAGATTTGTGTCAGTGGTGTGTTTTATATTTGATTAAAATATACGAAGTTGTTATTCATCAAAATAAGACAATAACTCATACATGTATATATGACAACCATGTGTAGCACAAAATGTGCTGTGAGACGGAGAATCATGAATTCCAGATCATGTGCTGACCATGTGATGTAGCACAAAGTTTATTTTGTAAATATAATTATGAAGGCTATATTGGTAATCAGGAAATTTGTTTGTAGACTTTGTTGACAATAAAATGAGATATTGTAACACATAGTGTGATTATTGTTGAAATATTTGTGGTTAAGATTCTGTATTAAATGTTTGAAAAGCAATAGTGATCATATCATTCTCTTCTCTCAGTTTGATTTGTTAATTGTGTGTGTGTGTTTTAAGGAATGCAACAAGTGTTGGTCTTGGCAGAGAAGTAGGCAGCCTTCAAAATGAGTGTCATGTCTATTGTGTCTCATTATCATTTGTATATCGTTGCTGATTCAAGTGGGGAAGTTATCAGTTACTTGTGGAGATGGGGAGTGCTCAAGTAATAGTTAACTTTCCAGGATATCAGGAAAGACTCGTTAGGTTAAATGATCATCTGTTAGCCCTTGATGGCATAAAAATTAAGTTAAATATTTAAACAAACAAATTATTTCTCGCCATTTCATTTTGCTTTGTAACATTTAAAGTGAGTGGTACATGTGAATAAACTTGATGCCCAGTTCATAAATATTATACACAAAACATAAGAACTCTAGATTAGTAGAATAGAATCACTGTCAATCACTGTGGATGGGTAGGAATCCTCTGAATGGGTGTCATGTTCACTATTGTTAAATTACCAACCCAAACCCCTGTGTGTTTACAAGAATAGAATCACTGTGACTCAACTCATGCATGTTGTAAGAAGCGACAATTTGAGTTATATGGTAGAGTTTGCTGAAACTGCAGTTCTGCCGGTATTAAGGTTCTAGGTTCATTCTGCATATTCATTTGTTGATGTATTTGTTTTAATATGTATGTTAATTAATTGTTTTTGTACATGTAGAGAGAACCTCGAATCCTCTTTCCTGCTGGCATGGAATAACCTATAATGTGCTGGTACGCAGTAAAACCCAATTCATTAATCTATCAGGAGCTACAGTAACTACTGTAAGGACCAGATTTGATCAAACTGACTCTGGTTTTAGTGATATGCACAGGCCACATGGCTAAAATGAAATCCTTTTAGTTACTCCTGTTTAACTGACAAAATCTGCTGTCAAATTATGGTAAATGGGACCCAGCTGATATTGGAGCACTAAGTTAACCGGGAAACAGTAGAGAGTTTTGATTGGTTAAAAATTAACAAAATTTAATACTGTAATGGCAATAAATGTTGACATGGTTAGTGTTGTCAATGGTCATATGCCATCCTAATATCTTGTGTTTGTTTCAGTGTTACTGTTAATTTTTAATATTTGTATGTTGTTTGTTATATATAATTATGTTGTTAATACAAGCATGGTGTTTGTTAATGTATGTATGTTGTTTAAGATAGGTACTATTGTAGAGTGAATATTTTAATGAGTGCAAAACTTAATTTCCAAGAATCTGAGAATGCCTGTCTTCTATCAGGAATGCTGCGATGGTTGAAATGACTACATTATGAAAGGACGGAACTAGTATTGTGTGTATTTTAAGTTTCATTGGAGTGTCTTCTTCAGTTACTGCTTCCATTGGATGAGGCTATTCAATTCCCCACTGTATATACATATACATGCATATCACTTCTCTCAAATGACTACTAGTGTTTGCCAATTGTTGCTTTACATCCCTAATCTTTTACTGGGCCGGCTTTATCATTTCCACATCCATAATGTAATTGTATGGTACAAAATAATTGTGATATGTACCATTCTATTACGCTTTGGTTGTTCTTGCATGGGACATAGCGGCTCTAAGAATACAGAAATTTCTACACAACTTTTATGACATTGTTGTTTTGCATGGAACATGCCAGACACCAAATAGATATGTCCCAGTTATCCATTTCCATCATTTCCACACTCGGTGTGAAACATGGAGCATCTTGTACTGTGTGTATATGAAATATTAAGACATACATGTAGCCCCTTGTTACTCCTAGTAGATACTGAAAGCCTTCAAGTGTATATGTCTATGTCGCCGTCTAAGTTGGTTTGTTTATATTAAAATCTGTTTCTGCATGATGGAAATTTTTGATATTTACTTAGCTATGTTAATGCTGGTGACGCTTGATCCAGAATTTCAGATTATTTATTTTGATTAGTTGTAGAAAAGTTCTGTCCAAATAAATCATAAACGCAAGTTTCTCATACATACATTCATCATAATAAACGTCGTGCAGAATATAAAGTGTCTGTTCTCTTTCACTGATGAAGTAAGGATAAAAACACATCCTTAAACGTTTTGTACATGTTTCTTTTTTATTGATATAATAAATTATAAAAGCAATAAAAACTGTTTATGTCTTCGATCTTAATCCATCGGGCTTCTGTTTTATGTCGTCGATCTTAATCCATCGGGCTTCTGTTTTATGTCTTCAATCTTAATCCATCGGGCTTCTGTTTTATGTCTTCGATTTTAATCCATCGGGCTTCTGTTTTATGTCTTCGATCTTAATCCATCAGGGTTCTGTTACACTAACATTTTCTTAAGTTTTACTTAAATACTCAAAAACTCAACTTTATTTTGACTAGTTATTTATTTTCTTATAATCAATTATATTGAAACCATATACAGTTTTATTTGATTGAGTCTAAAATCATGATCATTTTATATTTTAAGTTTTAAGTAATTAAGTTTAATATTTTAATATATTGGTGAAACAGAAGCAAGGAGTTTTGGTCTACAGGAAAATTTACCTAGACTTAAAGTTTTGTTTTAGCAAGCGTAGCTATAAATTTTGCCTTTGTCCATTATCATCCGTCATTGTCTTCAAATCCTTTAAATTACATTTTCTAAAACAACTGAGCATAATTCAATATTTCATGGATATTGGTTTCAAGTATAGGGGATTGTTTATCAGTGCTTTTATATTATTGATGTATTACATAAGTTTTTGCTAGTGAGTTTTAAAATTGTAATACTAAATAGGCAAAACAATGGATTCTTATATCACATGACTTGGAAAATGATACATTTGTCACAATGATGGTTTTGTATTTTGGTGTGCGACCAGGCTTGTCAGGGATATAACTTTCTCTTTGATAGAGGGATTTTGAAATAACATGACACAAATGTTTACTATAATCAGAACATGTGCCGCGTTCAAAACCCAAGTCCTTGGCTCAATGGTCAAGGTCACACTTAGAGGTTAAAGGTCCTAACATAATCATCCAGTCAATGTGTCGCATGCAAGACCCAGGTCACACTTTGACACACTTGTAGGAGAAAGGTAAAAAATAGGTACAAAATATCGTGTCTGTGCTATATCTTCTAAACCCTTTGACAAGATTTTGAAATAACATAACACATATGTTCATAATCAGACGGTGTATTGTGTGCAAGACTCCGGTCCCTAGCTCAAAGATTAAGGTCACATTTCGAGGTTAAAAGTCAGAAAACGGTACACAGTTTCGTGTCCGCTCCATAACTTCTAAACCAAGTGACGAGATAATCGTTCCCTTTGAGAGGCGTAAGCAGTAATAATACTTGCTGTCTTTCGATCTGTTGGTTTAGTTGGACCTTCACACGGTTCTATGTCGTGGGAAACATCCAGGGCGCCTTCACACTGTTCTGTGTCCTGGGAGACATCCCGGGCACCTTCACACGGATCTGTGTCGTGGGAGACATCCCTGGCACCTTCACACGGTTCTGTGTCCAAGGAGACATCCCGGGCGCCTTCACACGGTTCTGTGTCCTGGGAGACATTCCGGGCGCCTTCACACGGTTCTGTGTCCTGGGAGACATTCCGGGCGCCTTCACACGGTTCTGTGTCGTGGGAGACATCCCGGGCGCCTTCACACGGTTCTGTGTCCTGGGAGACATCCCGGGCGCATTCACACGGTTCTGTGTCCTGGGAGACATTCCGGGCGCCTTCACACGGTTCTGTGTCCTGGGAGACATTCCGGGCGCCTTCACACGGTTCTGTGTCCTGGGAGACATTCCGGGCGCCTTCACACGGTTCTGTGTCGTGGGAGACATCCCGGGCGCCTTCACACGGTTTTGTGTCGTGGGAGACATTCCGGGCGCCTTCACACGGTTCTGTGTCGTGGGAGACATCCCGGGCGCCTTCACACGGTTCTGTGTCCTGGGAGACATCCCGGACTCCTTCAGACTGATCTGTGTTGTGGGAGACATTCCGGGCGCCTTCACACGGATCTGTGTTGTGGGAGACATCCAGGGCTCCTTCAGACGGATCTGTGTTGTGAGAGACATTCCGGGCGCCTTCACACGGATCTGTGTTGTGAGAGACATCCCGGGTGCCTTCCCCGGAAAATGTCCGAATTATAAAGCCTGGTTTGTTGTACGGTTTCAAGGTTGGTTTCCAGGTCAACGAGAATATGGTTGTTCTTCTTCACAATAACATCAAGCGGGGTTCCTTGGCTTTCGTCATGAAGATGTAGATAAACAGACGACGGTATTGGTGTTTGAATCACCCAAATACCTGACTTTGATAGCAGGATATAACCAAGTGCTTAATATAATGTATACATTTGTTTTATACGATACGAGTATATTCTGGTTAAAAAATGTATATTTAAACCCATCCAAACACTCCCTACCTCCCCAAACAATGATATTATTTTCATATAGATAATGAACGCATGTTTTTATATATAAACCCCATCCCTCTTAATTAACACCAAATGCACACATTTGGAGGTGGGAAAATGCCGAGGACAGTTCAGGTATAAGGTTGTTTTTCTTCTTTTTAATCAAAACACCGGTATTGTCGCCTGTGTGTTGATATCGGTTTACTTAATTGTGTATGACATGAATTTTGTTTGATTTGTTTGTTTGAATATTTAGCGTCATGTTTATGCCATCGGTGACTAACTGACGATCAGCTGACTATTTCCTGGGATTCGACAGATAGTCACTACTAGAACACACCCATTTCCGGAAATAACTGATAACTTTCCTACTTGAATCAACAAAAAATATATATTTCCGGTGGATGCTTAAAGTGAATATATATCGGGCTTTTTCACAATATTAAAATTAGCTAAAAACCTTTTTTCTCAGTATAATCAAGTTGCGTGAAGTTGGCTATGAGATCGGCAATCGTAGATCACGATCTCAGACCTGGATCTGCATTGAATGTTGATCTACGATTGCAGACCTGGGTCGTTATTCAAATTTTGACTATTTTTTTAATGTTGATCTACGATCTCAGACCTGGATCTGCATTGAATGTTGATCTACGATTGCCGATCTCATAGCCAAATTCACGCAACTGTATAATCATGCCTATATACACTCACTGACCCCGTATTGCCAAAAGGATATCTATTAAAACATGCTTAAATAATTTATTGAAAACGAATGTTCTAACCTTGCGCTACGCACCCAGGTAAGACTTATTTAGGTTCTCTACTTAAAATTGCAACATATTGTGTAGCATATTAAATGAGTCACGTGATTTCATTTTAATTTCATCTGTTTGATCTGTTTTACAGATTTATACTTAGTAAAAACTGTTTCATCTTACAAAATGTCCGAATGACGATGCGAAGGTCATCACACAGTATTTAAGTGCTGTCTATTTCTAGAATGGGTATTTAGTTTCAAGTTTATCCCTCCAATTTTGAATATCGATTTTGTCAATTTTTGGTGGATTTGAGACACCCAGCCAGTCGGAATTTATTTATTAATGATAATGAGATGCTTTTTGTCCATTTTAATTTTTTTAAGGACATTTAAGCGTTTCCCCCCTGATATACGCCCTTTAAAGCACTGGGCGCACGTCATGTAGGATATATCATTTTTATCGGTCTATGTTTTTTTTGGTGTAAAGCTCTCGAGGACTTTCGTGACTGTTTACACAACTTGGGACGTTGACGGCCTCTATTCTGCCAGACCAGCAATGATTCGAGTTCACTGCGGCGTTCTACGAATATAGCTAAAGTTGAATTTTAGCTATTACAGTTTTCTTTGCAAAAAATCTTAGATTAAATTTTTTGGAAAGTTCCATATGTCTTTGCCACCATGTTCAAGTATACTCAAATTTAGTTATGTGCGAGAGTTTGCCCATTACTTACGGAAGGATTGTGAGTAGATTGTGCGGTATTTAACAGTTCACGAGTAAGTACACATCCGTTGATATACAGAAATGTAGCGGAATAATACAAGTTACATGACACAAATTCTTGATATAGAGGATTACATTTCATTATAATAGAGATATATAGTGTAATTAAGTCACTGATTATAACTAAACATATATCTGTAGTAATTACCCTGGCAACACTGTCACATATTCCCATTTTCAATAAATATCACAGTACATAGCTGATGGTTTTGCTACTAAGAAGTATTTCGCATATTAAAATCTGCAAATGTGTATTCACGAAAGTGGTGTTAGACATGGATACATGTACAAAATGACCGTACTGCGTCCTGAAAAATTCGATGACGGGGTCAAAATGGAAAAAATGTGCAATTTTCAAAGTTATAATTTATTTATCAGTTCATACATTTTGTTAGAGTAGCCATTTTTGCAAAAGTCCTAAGGGTATATTACTTAGTTTCCACAACTGATTGTAGATTCTCTTATATGGCAAAGTTGTCCGGTTATTTATAGTCACTGTTCTTCATGTAGATGGTGTTTTCCAATGGAAATCTTTGCACATGCCAGTCTGCTGCCGTTGCACAACCATGGGTGACTTCCATGGGGTGTTGGTGGTATTACGATAGTTTCCGTGACCGCCATTAAAGTCAGATCAACAACTTGAACACGTTGTACAACAGAAGTTTGTTTCGTGTAGTTTGTGGATGCTGTGGTAATGTACAGTTTGCCTCTGAATTGTACAACACCAAATTTGTGTCCGTTGGCAAAGCCATACACTTTACCTACAATTTCTTGTTCATTTTCACCCGTAACTGTTGAAACTAACCCGTCTGCTGCAATGATGTAAACAGTTCTGTCACAGGTGACCATGCGATAACCATTCCCTGGAGACGCTGCCGTTTGCATAAGTGTAACTTGTTTGTTCAGTGTGTCGAAAACTTGGACAGAGTCGCAGCAGCTACTGCAGTTTTCTGTGTGGTTGCAGCCGACAATTATTATAGTATGGTTCAACACTTCGGCAGACGCGTGTGGCACGTGATTTAAAAGTTCACTTGATTTTTCCCATATTCCAGTCTGGATTTGGTACTCATCGATTGTATCGGTAGTTTCGCCACCAATGGCGTAGATCACGTCTGTCGTTGCAACCATGGCATGCTGATACCGTCCGGTCATCATCTTTGGCATGAGTAACCATGAACAGGTAGACGCCTGGAATTTGTGAAAGACTTCCTTGTGGTATTGACCACCTGATACAAAAATATCATCCCCGTAAGTACACATTGCAAAGTGCGGTCCTACATTTTCCGGAAGTTTGGAAAGTGAAAACCACTTATTTCTCAGGAAGCTATAACAGCGCATGCCCGCGCCTGCGTACTCGGAGTTGTCGGTACCGCCAATTATCACCATGACATCATCCTGTCGACTTGAAGCTCTGTGTGTCGTCTCTAAAGAAGCTGAATTTTGTTTTTGTGACAAACAAATTCGATACTTAAATGCTTTTTGGATAGCATCATTGACTGCTGATATTGCTCTAAAGAAATCTACTTCACTGAAACGCTTGATTATATATTCTGGAGAACAAAGAGGAAGTCTTAGTGATGTGATTAATTTTGACACAGTTTCCTCTCTATTTTCCACGTTCGTGGTTAGCCATTTAATGGCGGCATCACATACATTGTCTTCATTCTTGACATTAAGGCTATCGTCCCTAAGAAGAGACCACATTGTCTCAATCGGTAACAGCGAAATATCGTCCGTGTCCATTAGACTTGAGAAATGTTCAAGCATAAACGACCAGACCACTTTTTCTAACCGTTTACAGTTATATTTCTTTGCCATGTACCAGATATCTATAAAATTGTCAATATTTAATTTTTCAGCGAAAAAGCTCTCGCACCTGTCTATAATTATATCTATCTGCATCAAAGATGCAATTTCCAGAACGTCCTGTGCAGTTTTGTCGTTTACAATATCTCTTCCGTTGTAAATGCAATCTAGTAGAAGCTCGAATGATCCTGGTTGTGTGTCGTGAAGTACCACCGCTGAGTCCCGCGACTCTTCCATATCGTGCGAAAACATGGCTGTGAAATATGGGGATGATGCACATAGTACTGCTTTGTGGCACTTGTAAGATACGTCATTGACGGTTACAGTCACATCGCAATAGAGACCGGAGCGTTGGAGGTTCCTTAATCCGTTTCCGAGGCCAGTTAGAAGTTTGACATTCCAATCTTCAGAAATTTCTGAAATATTTTGAAAATATTTGCATCAGGTTATTCCTAATATGACACCGAAATGATTTAAACATGTCATAAACTATTTACATTAGGCTCTCATATCGACATATATTGGTGATTTTACTCTTATCAAAGAGAAACAGAGCTTAATGTGTTATGAAATGTCACCTGGCATCTGTCCGTCCGTAAACGTTTGTTAGTGAGAGATGTTTCTCCGAAACTACGGGTTGGGTTTGCTGAGATGTTGTACTTAATGTCTAGTTTGCCTAGTAGAAATTTCAGATTTGACTGAGGACCAAGATGGTCGCCACAGCTGAAAACTGAGATCGCAACTTCTGGATAAACTAGTATAATACCTAACAAATTGCAATGTTTTGTGTTATTGTACGTAATTCTTCAAATTGAAGTGTCATGCCCCAGAGCCGTTGGGTTATCATCTTAAACGAGATTTACAAGAGATCATATGCTTTTGAAATTCACGAAACCTTAATATTATGTGTATCAATTTCTTTTAAACCATTCTGCTTTATAATATATAAATCATAAGTGAACGTAAGATAATTGACCTTTCCTTGAAATATTTCGCTGGTTTGAAAGTGCATTGTATCAAATGACTTGTTATAAAAATGTGTTTATTTTCTTTGACATAGCGTTCTTATTTAGAATGTTGTGTGTATACTAGTAAGTTACATGCCAATATTGAAATGAAAATTAAAGTGAGATTTAAGTGTAGTTATGGATTTACATTATCTGTATCACGCTACGTTATCAAAATAATGGAGAAAAACATGACCATGTTATATTCCGTTTTGGTTTTTTTTACGAAGGAACTATACTCTTTGTTTTTATTTTCATTAGTTTAGTTTAAACATAATTAATAAAAAAAAATAAAATGGGATTGAGCCTGGTATATATGTAGTTTTCTCATAAAACAATTTTTAAAATGAAAATTATTTCAAACGGCATTTTTAGGCATAATTATTCGAAATTATTTATTGAACAATATCTATGCATGATTATACACGCAAAAGAAATGCAATCTTACCTTTGTCCATTGTCAAACCGTCCACTGTTACACTTCAAATGCTATACCTGCAAATATGTTTACTCTTCCAAGGACAAAGTACATTATAAACAGTGAATGGTAACCGACTAACAAATAAATGCCAACCAAACCATTAAAGTGACACTAGCGACACAGTTGAACTTTTACTCATGTTCGCCTATCACAAGTAATGCAATTAATTGTTTTATCGTAGTAAGTATTTATAACCATATAAAACTTGATATTTACGAAAGTAATTTACGAAAGTTTATCTATATAGTGATGCAACGCTAGTTTTTAAAACATGAGTAGAACCTTTAAAGTACAAATTGATATTTCGTTGACCCGGGTTGATTTATCTTATACAATACCGATAAAACTTATGACTTTAAAACAGTTTCGTTCATTGATGACTACAAATCGGCGAAAATGAATGTTATTCAACCATTCCACAGAGTTACGCCCCTTTCCAAAATAGATGCGCGATTAAGCGTCTGCATATATACTGGGACATTTATTTTATATCGGTACCATATACGAGATATCGTAGATATATAAACTGAACGACACAGCTAACCCGCCACTTTTGTTTTGCCAATGTCTTCGTCAAAATATGGAGCAGCGCTATAAACAGTGTTTATGACATTAACAGAAAACTAAGTCTGTGTTTACATAACGTAAAGACCGCGGCGTGGTCTAGTGGTAGAGCGTCCGCCTCGCATGCGGAAGGTCTTGGGTTCGATCCCCGGCCGGGTCATACCAAAGACTTTTAAAATGGTACTAGAAGCTTCCTCGCTTGACGCTCAGCATTTAGAGGAGAGTTCTAGGTCTGGTCGGCCCGGTGTCAGTATAATGTGACTGGGTGGGATATCATACCATGTGTCTGCGGCATGATACTCCAGTGTGACAGCGCTCAGAATACTGTCTCAAGTAGACACCGTCGCGATATGGCTGAAAAATTGTTGAAAGCGACGCTAAACACCATACAACAACAACATAACGTTGTTCGTTCTTACTCAAGTCCAAATTTCAAGGAGATTGCTTTCATATTTTTTGAGATTATACATAAAATGTCAGGTACATAAAATGTCAGGTGGGGGGTAGCTGTTCCGTTCAGTATGTATTTTTTATAAAAAGTGTTATATAAAACAGACTGAATTTAATTCTGTATTCGAGTTTTGTCTTTCGATATTCAACTTAGAACTTACCCTAACCTAATTTACCTCCAAATTTGAAGAATTTCCTCCTTAAATATCAAAATATGTAAAATTAACTTATATCTACTAGTGAAAGACTATTATTATAGATTGTCAAGTGTCTCTTTAAAACGTAATACGAGTAACAACTTAATATACTTTTTAATTAGCCCGTGCTTGACCTAATCTTTTGACGGACAAGCAGCGTAACCGGGTTAATCGATTAACGCTTTGTCTAATCTGCCTTTCTTTTTAAGATATGTGTAATTAATACCGTGTAGTAAAGATTGATTACCAAAGACACATGCATTTATACAACCTTACGTGTTACAGTCGGTATTGTAAAACGAAAATCTATAATCGATCCATGATCGATAGAGTTATTTGCCATCTAGTTTGTAGTTTGTAATGTATGACAATGGAGCTGCCATTCTGACTCTCCAACCATGAACCGGGAACATCTGTAATCTTATTCTAGAGCTAACCGTTTTTTGGCCATGTTTTCTTATCAAAACATCAATAAATAGTGAAAAGAGATAGCCCGGGTAACAGCCCCCTCTCATCTCGGTGATGTTTGTATAGTGGGCGATGTTCGTTCTATTGTTCCATTGTCAGAATCAGTGAAAATCTTTATTAGGCCATTCTGCTAGTCGATGACGCACTCAGGTAAACTCTTACGGGTCCTCCGCGACCGAGTGGTCTAAGGCGCCGTCTCAAGATCACTTAACTCTCACCGCTAAGGTCGTAGGTTCAAGTCCCGCTCGCTCAGAAAAAAATATGTAAACAAGTTGGCCAGTTACTTGCGGAAGGACGGTGGTTCTACTCAGATCCATTGTGAGATACCTTTTTACCAATAAAACTGGATATGCCATATATAACGTGAAATGTGTTGAGAAAGTCGTTAATCCAGATGATTAATAACAACTAATCATTTTCTCTCATGTCTATTCAAGCATAATTATTGGTTCATAATTGGCCCCGCCCCAGGGACTTGTCAGTTAAGTTGTATTTTAAAACTCTTCTTCTCAAGACCAAACCATTTCATATTTGGTATAATAATCCCTATAGTAAGGGTTTCAAGTTTATTTAAATAAAGGGGCTAGGGTCCATTTTGGGGTCCAAAATGAGGATTTTTTTACATTGAAATAGTATAGGGGAAAAGGTAACTATCGTTTTCTCTCGTCTGTTTTAGGTATTATTTTAATCATCTTGATGTCTGAAGCATTGTTTAGTCATAACAGATAAGACTGTGTTCTTTAGGATGGGGTTTAATATCTTAAATGACCAGCAGTGGTCAAAAATAAGAGATACAATTGTGATATTTCAAAACAAGACTAGATAAGCCAAATGAGTAAAAACGATCAAAAATGGTCTTATTTGGTTTAAATGATCTCTTTGAATGGGAATGTTCAAGTTTAATCAAATAAAAAAGAAAGGGGACTTTAATGTTGCCATGAGAATGCTAATTCTCTTATTTCTCATCTACACATTCTCCGTAAAGCTTAGTTCTTCCGGCATATGAGCCTTTTCATTTATATATTATTATAAAAAAGTACCTGTTTGCAATTACAATATACAATGTATAAATAACTGCAGTTTGAAGTCAGATAACTCTTTCTAATTTGTTTTTATGCTGAACTTGAGTTATATCCCTTGAATCAAGATATAGAGAGAGAGAGAGAGAGAGAGAGAGAGAGAGAGAGAGAGGGGGGGGGAGAAGAGAGAAGTGTGTGGGGGAGAGAAAGAGTGGGAGAGAGAGAGAGAGAGAGAGAGAGAGGGAGAGAGAGAGAGAGAGAGAGAGAGAGAGAGAGAGAGAGAGAGAGAGAGAGAGAGAGAGAGCCATACAGGTGGACGGAAAGACATACAGATACAGACAGACAAGCATTGGAACACACGTTAAGTCTGTTATAATTCCATTATTGAGTGAAGTCAATGATTAAAATGCAGGAAGATTTTATTTTAGAATATGTGGTTGCCTGGGTCCATTTCGATATTTATTACATTTAAACATCTATAAATTATGCATTTGTCGGCCTTGGTCATGTGTGTTTATTTTTTTATAGTGTTTTTTATTTATTTCTCAAATTTCTCTCAAGCTCACAGCACACTTTAAATCATACATGGAATACGTTTAATTATTTAATTATTTTTGATATCCATTCTTAAGTTATATTTATTGTATTGGGTAAAACTTTTAAAAGCAATTCACGAAAACTTATTTCTTCCGAAACTTGATAGCGCTAGACACGTGTAGTTGACAGCCGCAAACCGCCCTGCACGTGCCTGGGAAATAGTTCAATCAAATTCTAATTGGCGTAAAACTAACGGTTCTTTTAATGTCCGCGATAACTATTCCAAACATTCAATATGCAGACTCATTAGGAACGGACCCAATACATGCAGTCAGTATCCGGAAAAGTTGGCATGCTTTAATTTCGATAAGTCTGTAACCTCAATATGATTTTGTATACAAGTGCAGCTTTGGTTCGCAAAAGAATGAACCGAAATATTATCAAACTCACAGATAGTTGTGGATTGTGACCACGTCTTCATGGCAGATATATACTTTGTATTGTACAGGTGTAACACCACAATTGATTTTTTTTCTTTATTCTATTGCTGATAATAAAAGTTTGAAGGCTTGTCATTTATAAAGGGACCCAAAGAAAGAAGTGAAACTTACATTTTATTGTTTGTCAACCTCTGCACTACCAAAATATGATGAGAAAAGTAGGGGTCATGTGTCATATAAGATTTTTTTTGTTCAGTGTGTACACTGTTGACAAAGTGAAAGTAAACTTCCAAAATCGTTTATTCGTTCACCAAGCATCATTTTGTTCTATATTCACAATTCAAACATGATAATGCTTTCAAAATGTTCAAAATATAATGCCCTTTAAAAAAAAAGATAATTAAAATAAGGAAAATGCATCTTTAAAGAAGAAGAAACAAAGATTATTTATAACAGCCATTATGCGACTACCCCACGGCAGTATTTCCTGTTTCCAATGGTGGTACCATGCCTATACTCCAGAGAATGTAGCAATACGTGTACAAGCCTCTATTACAGCAATAAAAGAGACACACGGTCCAATTAAATCATACTTCTGATTGAAAATGAATAAAACATAATGATAGAAATGATAGTTTTCAATAAATATTTTTTGAAAATGAGATAGCTACATGGTGCAAATATAAAAATTCCAATACCCCATTATGAATGTCGTTAGACGACCGCGTCATGGGCGACGGAGAACCCACCAGTATTGTTGAAAAAATCCAATTGTAGTTCTCTTATTTCTGTAACTATCGTAAAAGCACATGTTTAATATAAAACAAAATAAAAACAAAACAATTAATACTAATTAAATATGAGTTTTAAGATAGTAATACTCGTAGATTAACACAGTGCTCCAGATCAGCACTATTAGGGGTGGGGATAATACTAAAGCATTGACATTTCTGAATATAGCATTTAAATATAAAGAGGTAAAACAACTTTGGATACTTTCAATTTCTGTTTTGACTGGTTTATTTTAAACAGAAATCTGATTCAAATGTTCACTTTCCCCATAACTTCTTGAAAATAAGCATTTTATATTAAATTAAGGAGTAAAATACTCATTTGAACAAAATCTTATCTATGGGACTGTTAATATATCCACAAGCTCGCACGTTTATGACATTGCTTTTTGTCCGTTTACGACTTTTTGTCCGCAACGTTTTTTTTGTCCACAGACAAACTAGAAATACGTTTACATTTGTCCGTATGTGGACAAAAGTTTTCATTGTACTAAATTTGCGGACAAAATGCGTATTCTTTTTTTCTAAATTTTCCGTGAACAAAAGTCGGCGTATTTTTTTCTGCGGACAAAAAAGTGTTGCGGACAAAAATCATTAAGCAGACTAAAAGCGTCTACAGACACGCTTAACGGTAAATTAGTTTAGTCTATTATTAGCATATTTTAACTCGATTGTAAAGTAAGCTCAGAAGTCAATTGAATCATTCTCGTGTTCGTTTCCAGGGTAGAACTAATACTGAGTGTTGTTTTCGACAGATCGAATTCAGGATCGAACACGCGACCAATACTTTACCTACAGCAATACTGTACGTACGTTCATATGATACGTAAATATAAATTAAATTGACTTAAACATCACTGACTGTCCTTTGACCTCCCATCGTTAGCTACTCCAGACTTTACCATATATACAAAATACATTAAAAACCACGCCCCTTCATTACACAGCAACTAGCGGTGTTCGCGTTAATCATGTTTCTACTTAGAACGTAGTTGTGAATTCTGACCATGTCGAATGACGATCCTAAATAACGTCGCTATTTTGCGACTTTCAAACCCATACCGATTTTAATATTCTGAGCGTAATCATTATACATTTGTTCGCGCATATAAATCACGACGAAATACGTATCTCAAAATCACACGAAATTGCTCTCATTGTGTGCGTGGAAATTTATGTTTTTATAATAAATGTGTTTTCTCTCTCCATTAGAATTCGCCTGTCATTTTTAAACAATCTTCTTTCAATTACATCTATATTCTAGATCGCAATCAATGTTGATAAAATGATTTTAAACGGTTCATGAACGAATTAAACTAAATATGTTTGCGGCCGCGGAGATATAATGGATTTTGAAATACTGAAGTTGTATTACAAGACGTGTCGTTTATTCAGATAAGGGGGTGATACCATCGCAGAAGTAGCACATTTCTTTATTCATGGACAAAATTAGCATCGTTTTTTGTACTTGATTGTTTTCATCCTCGGAAATGTGTTCTGAAATCGCAAACAAAGTACACCTTTGATGAGAATGTTAATTGCGACCATTTTCCTTAAAGACATATTACTCAATTATTGTGTTTCATTTTGATGTGAAAAGGAAGGCTATGTCACAAAAAAGACATTGAATGAGTTTATAATTATGATTTTGTAATTAATAATTTATAACATCCGCGTCAATGCAATTATAATAAATGTGACATTAGTCTTGCCCGTTCCCTGTATAAATTCATGGACAACAACATTCCTAAAAGCTTGTGTCACATCTAAAAAGCACTAAACGTGAATTAAGAAATAAAAAATATAAAACTCAAAGTCAGATGTGAGCAAAAAACAGCTTTAGAATTTGCAGTTTCATGTTTTTAATTTGCTTTATGAATTACATGTATTTCTCAACGAAAATTTTAAATAATATATGAAACTATTCTTTACAGCACAGGTCTAGAAAAAAAGTTTAGAACTAGTACGAAAGGTTTATGCTGTGACATATACAAATCCGGCAAAGATATATACAGATATATATAATCCCTCAATAGATATATGTCATATATAAATATATAAGTCTGGCACAGATATATAAGCCCTGTATAGATATAAGGCAGGTACATATATATATGTCAGGTACAGATATATCAGTCCGGCACATATATACATATATATATATGCCATGTATAGATATATAAATCCAGTTAATAAATGTATAGATATATACTGAATAAAACAAGAAACTTTCTATGTTCATACATATATTTTTAATGTTATGAAAAGAAATACACACTTGTAAAACGACCTTAACGGTTAAAGTGTCAGAAAAGGCAATTGTAACTAGCATTTGCGCATAAGACAAAATTGACATTTTATAAACTTTATTGTCAGAAAGAAAAAAAAAAAAACGTTTAAAACATTGAAATTTGTTCAAGTTTTTATTATGCCTAAAATACGTGAACGTGCTATTACTGAACAAAAAAAGAAACTTCCTTTATGTTTAAGTGCAGCTATTATTTTGTTTGCCCTATCCACCCGCATCGGGGAGGATTGCAACTTATGCTGTTAAAACTTGTAACCTGGCCCTATAGTAAATATTTTTATGAACTATAAATTGATGTTTTGCACAATTTGCAATAACAAAACAATTATATTCCAGTCACTGTCATCGGCCGATTCAGGTCTGTTATACCCAAGTGTAAAATCTTGGAATCTCCTGTCTGTCAAGCAACATAGTACTCTAGGTTCGTTTACCAAACTGTAATGTGTGTTCAACTTCCGTTGAAGCAACTGACCAATCAGCGAGCTCGTGTGTCCCTGCTATGTAACGGTCCATAGCTGAAGCTACAATCATTTCTATAATATAAACATTGTTATATTGAATTATGCCTATCTGAAGTTTGGATATAACGATGATAGATATATCTCAGACGATATACGTTCTCAACATGCTTCCTTGGAACCGAGTGTGTTGTGGCTATAGAGACCCTGTGCCCTGAGCTGCAACGCCAGCGGATTATTGTATCCGCCACTTGTCTTTTTAATTTTTGCTCGTTTGTTTTGATACCAGATTTTAATCTGAGCCTCCGAGAGATGAAGAGTCTGTGCTAGTTCCCGGCGCCGATTTTCTGTCAGATATTTACTGGATTCGAACTCGGACCTCAATATTTTTAATTGCTCGTTGCTGAACGCCGTTCTTGGACGTTTTTCGTCTGGAATTTTGACTTGTCGTCGGTTCTTTCTTGACCTTGGTCCTGAAATTATTTATATAAGTAGTATTATTTGAGCTGTTAGTTAAGTAGCCATATTATCACGGCAGTTATACTAAGCATAAGAAAGACCGTGTTTTGGAATTGACATAGACATACATGTAGGTTGTTTCAAAAACTTTACATGTTCTCACCATTACGCAGGCTGAAGACATGTGACAGGTTGGTCTCTAATCTAGATTTTCAGAATGATGTAGATAGCTGGATCATCCATGGTCTTAAGCCATGTCGTCTTACGACCTTGTCCACATCACCGCTGAGGTCGTAGGTTCGAATGATGGTGGTTCTACTTAGATTCATTCTAAAGTCTTCCTCCACCAATAACACTGAATATGCTTGTCATGTGTTGATAATTGCGTAAAATCCCATTCAGTCAGTGTGGCGATTGTCGAATGAGTCGTCACAAAATTACTTCACCTCGCTAAGTTCCTGGATTCGAGCCCAGCTCGGACCAAAAACTTAATGTGAAATCAAAACGCTCAGTTTCTTGCACTATTCCTGCAAGACAAAGGGAGCACTATTTCTTCAAGACAATTGATGCATTATTCCTACAAGACAATGGATGCAATATTCCTACAAGACAATGGATGCACTATTCCTCCACACAATGAATGCACTATTTCTAAAAGACACTGGATGTATTATTCCTACAAGACAATGAATGTGCTATTCCTACAAGACAATGAATGCGTTATTCCTACTAGACAATGAATGCACTATTCCTTCAAGACAATGGATATACTATTACAACAAGACACTGGATGTATTATTCTTACAAGATTATAAATGCACTATTCCTATAAGACAATGTGTGCACTATTTCTTCAAGACAATTGATGCATTATTCATACAAGACAATGGATGCACTATTTCTACAAGACAGTGGATGCACTTTTCCTCCAAGACAATGAATGCACTATTTCTTAAAGACACTGGATGTATTATTCCTACAAGATAATGAATGTACTATTCCTACAAGACAATAAATGCGTTATTCCTACAAGACAATGAATGCACTATTCCTAGAAGACAATGTATGCACTATTCCTACAAGACAGTTGATGCACTATTCCTACAAGAAATGGATGCACTTTTCCTACAAGACAATGGATGCGTTATTCCTACAAGACAATGAATGCACTATTCCTACTAGGCAATGGATGCGTTATTCCTACAAGACAATGAATGCACTATTCCTACAAGACAATTGATGCACTATTCCTTCAAGACAATGGATGCGTTATTCCTACAAGAAAATGAATGCACTATTCCTACAAGACAATGGATGCACTATTCCTACAAGACAAATGATGCACTATTCCTACAAGACAATGGATGCACTATTCCTACAAGACAATAGATGCACTATTCCTATAAGACAATGAATGAAGACAAAATACTTTTTTCACTCTTTACTCATTTGTTCTTGTATTGTAAATAATCATTATACACGGTCAACACAAAATATACACAGAATATAACAAATTAACAACAAATAACCATGCTATTCTATATAGAGTTACAAGAGACTATTTACTTTGTTTTTCAAACATATTTTTGTATGTACATTGATCACATTATCCATATCTTCTATTTAACAAACTTGAGAGGATTTATCACATTTAGATGTTGTGTAAGTATAAACAATATAAGAATGTGTGTGGGTTTTTGCTGAACAAAATATTTATTGAATTCATTGTTCACGAATCAAACTTTGATTACTATTTATACGCATGTGTGTATAATAAGGAGATGTTAATATATACGTTTTATTATCTGAAGCTTTATATTAAAGGAAAAATTAACAGTTTTTATAAAAACAGTGTCATGCTAGTTTTGAACATATTACAAAATATCTTCAAAAGTATAAGTTAATAAGGTTTAATTTTCTTGCATTTGTCTACTTTTACAATAAATATTTATAAAAAAAAAAATTACATTTTGCGCTATTTGTCACGAAAGAACACACATGTGAAAACTGATGCCGAGTTACGATTTACTAGAGTTACTTCCCTTTCAAAAGAAATAAGAAACAATCTAAATCAAGAGTCTGCATTCATTCTATAGGTATTTTAAATTCATATTTGTTTTATTTAATATCTATTTACAGAAGTAATGTAAATTAAATCAATATCAAAGTTTCCGTGTCTGCCTTTAAATGTCAACGTGTGTTTGAATCAATTTCAAATAAATATGAAAATCTACGTTTTGATATCACCGAAGCAAATCCCACGCGTTGTAGTGTTACCAAGATTGTGTAACTTTAACATAAACCCATATTGCCAACAAACGCTCTTTTTTCAGCAAGTCATTTTTTTTTTAAAAAAAACATATAATACCGTCTCTTGCTTTACGAAAATCATCATTTGAACCATTTCAACAGTAGACAGTTTGGTCGTTAAAAAGGGTGTGGTAAATATTACTTTTATAACTGAAAGGCAAACCATTTCAAGAAGAAGAAGAAGAAGAAGAAGAAGAAGAAGAAGAAGAAGAAAAAGAAGAAGAAGAAGGAAGGAAGGAAGGAAGGAGGAAGGAAGGAAGGAAGAAAGGAAAGAAGGAAGGAAGGAAGGAAGAAGAAGAAGAAGAAGAAGAAGAAGAACAACAACAACAACAACAACAACAGCAGCAAGGTGAACGATTAAAAAAAGAATAAGATAAGTGGATGAGTGCTCCTTCTCTATATTTATAAAATATGACGTGGTATTTCGCGGTTTTGCGGAATGCGATATGCGAAGGTAATGCATGATATCAAAAGATTTTAAATATATAGTTTTTACATATAAAACACTGCAGGTGTTACAGTTTTCCTATTTATCGGTAGCTCTATTTCCTCGTTCACCATCTACTAGTGGTATAAGGTTTGAGAACAGACTATAAATTGATTGATTGATTGATTGATTTATTGAATATTAAGCGTCATTTTTTATGCCATTGAGGGCTAACAGATGATCAGTTTGCTTAACCACTGTTTCCTGAGATCCTAAACGGTTAACCACCACTAGAGCACACCTTATCTCCGCAAGTAACTGATAACTACCTCACTTGAATCAGTGGTGAGAGAATGCTAATGAGACGCAATGTCGTATATCAATCATCACGGAGACTGTAGCCATGCGGGGATTCGAACTCACGACCCCTGGATTGATAGTCAAACGCGCTATCGACTGAGCTAATCGGTCCCAACACGAATATAACGAAGTTGCGGATATAAGGATTTTCAAACAATATTCAAAATAAAGTCCGTTTCTTAGCAACCGTTTACCAAAACTATATTTGTCAACATTTTGAAATTCTAAATCTAAAATTCAGAATGTTGCTAAAATGAGATATCTCGTCAAATAAAGTTGTAGAAGCGTATATGTGAGTGTGTCCAACGGTTTGTTATACAAAAAACGCAGGATTGCATCTTTTATGTAATTATTTATGATTCAAATCAGAGAGCTCTGGTTTTATTTTTATAGTTACCACAGCACTCTTGATTTGAAAAGCATATAGAACATGTACTGTTGACCTTGGTGGACGCACGGATAAGATATTTTTATTTGTAAACGAGGATAAATTGAGCGGTAAAGATGGCATGAACGATGAAATACTCGCATGTCAAATTCATTAAAAACGTTGGACAGTATGGCCAATTAACGTCAAAGCATGATAAGCTAAGCGCTGAACTTCCTGTAACAAGTTTAAGTAATGCTCGAGCTAGAAGACGTATCAATCAGCAGTGATTGATAACTGGTCGATATTTAAGTGATTTTGTTTACATACACGAGTGACATTTAAACAAGTTTTTATGCTTCAAAATGTCACGCTCTTAATAGTGTGCTGATGTTAGTAACGAGTTCAAGTTTTGAACTATATATTTTATGTTGAAAGATTTTTTGATGTTTGCACATAATCATAAAATATACATAAGCAGATATTATACATATATCTATATCGGGGATAAAACTAGAAAAACTAAAATGATATATGACAATATCATAATAAGTATATCATATGTTTTATATTTTAACACAATCCACGCTAATAGTCTATATCTAACGCAATAAGAACTCAATTTAGTTTGTTATTACACCTTTTTCAGATGCTTTTATATATATATATGATGTAATGTAATTTATAAGTTGGCTGCAAGAACTTATTTAGATATGAATGCAAACATTATCAATTCATAAACCAAAGCTCTATTGCAAACTGTACTTAAATAAACTGGCTCAGGTCATATACCTAAGCTCTATTGCAAAGTGTTCTTAACTAAACTTGCTTATTCAATTGATGTTCTGCCAGGCCCCAGTTAAACATCTCAACTTTTCCTCATCTCAAATTTTTGAAATTTTGTTGATTCATTTGCATTGATCATTTTACATGTTATCATTTTCTTACGAGTTAAGATTTGCTTCCACTTCAAATCTGTGGTGTCCTAGAGCACATAATGAGTTGAGGGAAATCTCAGCTAGTTAAACTTGGGCTTGGCAGAATATCAACTGAATAAACAAGTTGAATTAAGAACACTTTGCAGTACCTTAAATGTATTTCTAACATAACAATGTACCAAGGAATTACACATTAACTTTATTGCAAACACTACCCGCAACTGGACGTGATCAACCCATAAAACTTGACTTCACACAAACTGTAAACTGTTCTTTAGCGGACTTTTAACGTATCCATTCATCTTATTTCTACTTTAGCAGGCCAGTGACGTTTATTTGAACATATTATAACTTCACAACTCAGCCATCACGCTCGGCCCCAGGGTACGGAAAAAACGACATATTGGTCATGGCGCGGCGTTAATAAATATGTATCAATCTGTATATGTGCTGTCTTCATTTTAATGTGCTATCTAAATGTGTTTGATTTTTCAGTTATGTATATTTGATATATCTATATTCTTTATTTCCATCGCATTATAATATACAATAAAATCAATGTACACACGAATTGATAAATTTTGTCATGCCATTCATAATAGGACATATGAAGATTAATTATCCTTACATGCGCACAAATACTGTCCTTTTTAAAGAGACGTTAAAACATACCACATACTCACAAAAAATATGACCAGTTATTGTTAATTGTACCACAGTATTTGTGATCGACAGAAATGCCTAAAAGTGAATTAAACGGAATGTATTATGTTCATTCATAATTGTGTCACGATAGTATGAAGATCTAGGCAAAGATATCGCCCACGAAACGAAACGACACATTTGTTCGTCCGTCTGTTCGTCCGCTCACGAATGGATAATTACATGTTTAGGGTTATTTTTTTTGTACGATTGAAAAACAGTGGCTGTTTCTAGACACTTAAAACAGCTTTTAAGTGTTTTTTTTTCTTTTGTGTGGCTTAAATTTGCACAAGTTATAAGCTGAGCGCAAAGAAGACAACTAAATACCCATTCATGAGAACGTCCGTCCGTACTTCCGTTAGTTCGTTCGTTCCTTTTCTTCCCAATTAAAGTCTTAATAAAAATCAATTAAAACACTATGGGTGCAGAAATACATAAAAATATATGTTTACAATAACAAACTGTTAAGTTATACGGTGCCTGTGGGTAGGCATGCAACTTACAGATGTTATAAGTAAAATAAAAGTCGGCTGTTTTAAAAATATCCGACATGCTCGCTTAGTTTTGACTTTCTCTCCAGAACTTATTTTAAAATGTGTTTCTTTCAAACTTCTGGGATTCTCTTCGAATTAAATTGGTCAAATACCATTAGTTATTAACATATTAGGAACAGTTATCTTTAATAAGCAGTGTTACTATAACATTTTGCTATGCCTACTTTAATAAAAACAACATGCGAAGTATCTAAGTATTACCAGCAGACGGGCGATCGGAGTACCGTGTACAGTAGACCCAGGCTGGCCAATCCATCGGCGGTTTTGTTTCTGTCAGACCGGAACCGGAAGTCGATGCCACGAGTGATGTTACTGGCTCCTGTGATTCATTCCGTTTGGTCATTCCGGTTTTTGAATGGTCTAGGTGTTTAATAGTATTGTGGGGTTTTGCACTATCGTTATTTGATATTTCTCCTTTGTTATTTGTTTTCTCGCCATTGTTGGTTTTAATGCTGCTGATTGTTTTCGCCAGATATGTGTCGGTTTGTTGCGTCATCATTGCATCAGTGCAATGTACCTTTCCGGTCCCAGAACCATGTGCACGTGTTACACATTCGTGTAGTCGAGTTTCCCATCTGTGGTCGATATAACTCAGATGTAAGATACCATTGTTGCCTAAATGCTGAATATAGTTCGCAAAATAATCAAATTTAAACAATAAACTTGGATTGTGTTTTGCTGACCTTTCCTCGGAAGATAGATAATCCGTATCCTTTAGAGTAGCCACTCCCTTTGATGACACACTTAGACCGTGAAGCCCTGTTTTAAAACAGTTTGAGTGCTCTAGAGTATGTTGAATGTTATCGGAGTCACCCGCGGTATTCCTTATAGCTGTCGCAAATTTCGGTTTTAATATTTCCTGAATTGAAAAATTAGTAAAAGAGCTAGTCATAATTTGTTTTTGCTGGAGAAAAGGAGATGCTTCCAGTATTTCCGCTGCTTCTTGATCATTCTGGGTAAGTGACATTTGTGATTCGTCAGGTTTGCTTTGTATTTTTTCACTTTCTTCACCTAACACTTCATCAGCCTTACCAGTGTCTCCAATCATCTCTGTTACCTCCATACTAGTGTTACCTGAGTATGTGACACAGTCCATCTTTGATAGGTGTTACAAAGTTTGAATTATTAATAACTACAAGTTCTATATTTTTAATAAAGAGTCAATGTGATATATTATAAATATTACGTATAGTGCATCACGGGTGTTTATATCCATTAAAATGATCATCTAGCATTTGTAAAAAAAATAAAAACAATTAAATACCTATGTTATTAAAATGCATATTTTTTTCTGAGTATATTTTTTTATTTTATAGCAGCAATTATTCCGTAACTGGTCTTTATAAAGATTGCAAATCACGTCTGTTGTTATGAAGTTGCGCAGCTTTTCGTTTTAATGTGAAATAGGAGACCGTGTTTTCAAATGAACTGAAATTGGTACATTACACTACAAGTAAAAACGTTCTCCAAACATTTCAATTTGCACAATTACACAAAGTTTCAATTTCTTCAATACACACCGAAAGAACGCGCACAGGACGGAACCAGTTATTAGCAAACTTATTTACGCCTTGAAACATATATTAGATGTAATTACTACAAGTGGGTTGTGCCCTGGGGCGGAGCTTATCTGGAGGCTGAACCAATGACTGCGTCGCCTTAATGAGAGCGAGAATTCACAGTTCTCTTCTGTGGCGTTTTGATTGTATTATCAAATATTTTATTCAAAACAATTAACTTTTATTCATTTTAGTGCGTAATTGAGAAACACCATATCAAATTGTAGGCAGTCTGCTGTTTGATTAAACATTATGTTTTGTTTGCAGTAGAGACGGGTAAACATTACCTTTTCGCGCAACTCTATTTGAAAATCATTTGTATATTCAATCTTTAGCTTGACATTGGGGTGTGGATAATTTATTGGTATTGTTTTATACTGCTTTTCATTTATTTATCGAGTTTAATTTAATTATTGATCACTTTAGAGTGTTTGATATAGATGATGAATGTTATTTGATAATTTAGTTCAGTCAAGGAATTATATAGAAATCCTTGTTTAGTTAAGATATTTTTTATTTGAAATATTTTGAAATGTAGTTGGGCCATGGCTGGGCCATAAGTTCTTCCAACTTAGATTCGGCCCTGCTCCTACATGTAACAAGTTTATGTGTATAAAAGTATAAATTATAAGTTTTATGTAAATACGACCAATTTTAGTTGATGGCGTGATGCAATACGAATGGTACTCATGATACAGTGAATATATCTATATTATTTAATATTTCGGCATAAAACTTATTTTTCACAGTAAACAGAATTATGATTATTTCTACATTTTGTCTCTCATTTACCAACGTCATTTTGAAAAATGTCGTTAACGAATATAAAATTTTAGTTTAGAGTAATACTTATTTTTTATTACTTCGCCTTTAAATACCAAACCAAAGAAATAAATTCGTTTAACTCAACAAATACCAAAGTTCAAATAAGAAAACTAGACTTTTTGAACTGAAAAAAAAAAATTTAGATATCATTTTGAAAAAAAAATCATTAACTGTACTTCCAATGCATAAGTAAATATAAAATGGTAATTAATCAGAAACGTCAAATACCTTATCCATAATTCAGTATTAGGTGCATAGCAAACAAAATATTAAAAATGATTTTTTTAAAAAAAATATTTTTAGAAATTAACTGTTCTTTCCAGTTTCTCCGCCTTTTTTTTACCGGGCACGAACAGTAATGTTTTATGTGCACATGTGTGTCACGTGTAAGTTTACCGGCACTTGTCACGTGTTCAGGAATGAAATGTAAATAGAATTAATATTTCAATTAAACAATTCTTCTCATTCTGTAATTTTGAATTACAAAATAACTTTATTTCAATTGCACCGTTTGAAAAAGTAAACTTATAAATTAATTGAAAAATTCTTACACTCTACAGTTACTCCATAAGTAAATAAATACCAAAGTTTAAAATGGAAGATTATAAACTATTATAAATCTCATTACAATTGACCTCTATATTATAAATGTGATCTCTATATACAACCGAAGCTCTTCTATCCCCCCCCCCCCCCCCCCCCCACTAACTTCTGATGTAAAATATACATAAATACATTATCTTAATATCTTAAAACACACCTGCTTTTTAAACGGATATAGAATAATTTATATGCAAAAGAATGAATGTACAATTGCATGGTAGGTTTTATTTCTACCGGAAACCATCAATACTTTTCTGTTAATTAAACAGAGAACCAGACAACGTCTACAAGTTTTAAAGGTACATATATATGTCCTAAAGAGATTACTGTTAAGATAATTAAAGTAATTTTAAAATAATAATAAAAAAGTAATAGAATATAAAAAAGATAAACTAACAAACAACCACCGATGCAAGTGTGTCCAGGTGTACAAGAACCAAGACAGCATATACACTTAACATGACGTCACATGAAGTGGGGGTGTAGTGCAGTGACTAGTGCTGGCCGCTCAAGTCGTCAGAGGTTGCGGGTTCGAATCCCAGCTTGTCCCGATGCATCTAAAACGACAACACTCACTACTGATTCTGCCCAAGAAGCCGACTCGAAGAGCAGTTCATATAAGCTTTGAACTTTCTTCGCAATCGAACGAATTAGTATAATCTAAGGTTCATGCGTCCTGAATAAGATTTATTATATAAGTAACATCTTCATTTACGCGGCAATTCAACATAATGCCTCACTTTTCTGCTTGCTTATCCTTTTAAAACAAATCCAAAAACCAACAGTCAAAGATTGATTTATAAATAGAAGACATTTTGTAATACAGATTTCTCCGTACTAGTCGAATTGTACAAGATTCTTATCATCGTAAAAAAAAACTTCTTCCATCTGTAACGATGCAATCGTAGAATAAATCATCCGCAAAAACATGTTTTCTTAACATGTGCAAACTTATGTAACAAGTGTATTTCCGCATTTTACAAATGAACCTGAATAGTCGGTGTTTTCTTTACATATATTTTCACCGGAAGGCGCGATCAACGGTAGAAATTAGATGAAATTCGCAGCCGCTGTAATACGCCTGTCAAGGAAGTTAAATTTCGTCACTTCGTAGTTAACGATCCGCAACGCGCAGACTCCAAGTGCCGCTGTGCTCAATGAGACGTGAAATACTGCAACCTTGTTTACATATTCTCGTATGTAATGATGCGGATTAGCGTGCTGCTGTGAGCTTGTATTGTTTGACTTGATTACAAACGAAGACTGAAAAACGACAAATGAAATGATTATACGAAGAAAGGGCACTCCAATATTTTGGATTTAGAATTAGGCCTATATAATCTAGTGCCCTTAATACAATACAATACAATAGAATAGACTGTTTTATAACCTTCATCCACAGCCCCTTAACCCAAACTGTTTATTCAGACGAACGGTCAAGTTAGAATAAACGGATGGATGGTTGGAAGAGTCCGGCTGACAGATGGGAAGTCAGATATACAAACGGACAGATGGGCTAACAAACAGGCAGACAAGCAAGCATGCAGACTGACAAGCAGCACATATACAAGAAGTATGAGTGTCGTAACATGTTTTTGATTCCAACCTGAATCCGATCACTTCAAAAAATTACGAATATCGCGGACCTGTATTTCAACCTCCTACGCAAATGCCAATATATAAATCAGTATCCACGTGGTCATTGAATGCTATGAAACATATAAAAATGTTAAATCTTATTGGGGTGGGGTGGGGTGGGGTGGGGTGGGGGTGGGATGACAACCTGAGGAGAGAGTGTATGAAGGATGTACTTCCAGGCCCCAAAATATATGCTGAACCTGGATATTGGTTTGGTATGCCCAAATCCACCAAAACATGACAAAACTGATATTTAAATTGGAGTGGTAAACTTGAAACGAAATCTCCATCCGATAAAAATAGACAGCACTTAAATACTGCTTGACGACTTTCACATCGTCATATGGACTCTTTCTAAGTTCAATAGCTTATAGTGGCATTTTTAGATAGATATCTTGTTGGCAAACGGGGTCAGCCTGAGTATATATAGACATGACGTATTGGGAAAAAAATGTTTTAGCCTATATAAAATTTTGAAAAATCCTAGATAAATTCCCTTTAAATGAATTGACATTGTAGTAAAATAATTCCATTGAGCAATATTCACGCAGATGAAAAGTAAGTGCAGTTTTTATCTATTTTCATTTATTTGCACTTCTACGGCCTCGTGCCATTTTGTTTTGACACATTACGTCATCCAGTTCATGCGATCGAAATCTGGTGACGCCATTGTGTTGGAAGTATATTCCGTTAATCGTGATCTGACATGAATGGTGAAGGCATGAGACTTTCGGGTAGAAAATTATTATTTTATAGTTATTTAAACGTTATAAACAAATATTTCGCGTCAATATCCAGTTTTACATTGAAATATTTAACGGCGATTCTTAAGCGATCGAAAACCGGTAACACCATTATCTACTAGTATTTGGATTTAAATGAGAACTACTCACTTGAACCAGCCGATCGTCAATATAGGCCTCAAACATAAATTTATATTTACATCAACATTTTGGCTGATTTTTTAGTTATTTCATCAATACACGTGACACGACTCCATTCTTTGTTTCAGCCGAAACCACGACGATGTGACAAGAAACACGTATTCGATATTCCAACGGAATGTGTCATACTGCGCTATTACTGAAACATATAAAGTCATGATAGAGTGATATAGTGATTGAGTTAAGTCATTAATGTTTTAAACTTATTATTTTACATCGACTGTGAAACACGTTCTCTCACCTTAGACAAATCATCCGTACTAGCCGTATGGGGATATAGCGCCTTGCCCAGGGACACTTCACATAGCCGTGGGGAAGGATCGAACACATGGCCTTCCGATCATTGGATCCAATGCTCTTACACTGTACCATGCACTCCACACTAGGTGCAGTTTATTTGTGACATTGATGTGAAACTTGAGAAATATGCACATGTACTTTTATGGGAATTACTTTAGATGCATTAAATGTGGTCGCTTCCATGCAATAACACAACAGTTAATAACCAATAACGACAACATGCGGTTGCTTAACAGATGGACGCTTAATGTAATTTTGAAATAGGAAACCATTAAAAAATAAGGAAGAGAAAAAAATACGAATAAACATTTGAGTCAAACATGATAACACTGTAACCGTGCTCTAAAATGTATTTTAAACATAAAAAATAAACAGTTTCAGAGACGGAGAGACACTCGCAAATACCTGTACAGAAGAGAGAGAGAGAGATACAGACAGAGGGAGAGGAGAAAGAAAGAGAGAGAGAGGGGTGGGGGTAGGGAGAGGGGATAGAGAGAAAGAAAGAGACGGACGAACGGGCGGGCGGGCGGTGGCCTTTCTCTTACAAGGTCAAGTCGGAGATGCACCGTTGAAAACGAGCGGGTTAATAGAACAGCTCAGAATTATGGTTATCATTTACTTAAATGTACATTATTGAATGATTTTACAAACTTCCGGTGTCACACGAGCTTTACACCCCCACCATTTTTATCGTAAAACACGAAGGCTCCGTGTGGAACCAGCATCTGATATTATTTTTCAGAACTTGATCTCCGAAATAAATGGATGCATCCAAGGCATCCGAGGCACGTGGTTCCAGGTTACAAAAATGTACCGAGTACTGGATTAACACGTGGTAAATATACGCGTTTAGACTCGGTGTTAATTTGTTGAAACGTAAGTGAATAAAGAAGTGATTATGCTATTAACTAGAAATATTTCAAATTCACAAGTTAATTCACGAGACGTGATTTGCCGGTCCTGATTAGAATATCAGACTTGTTTCGTCCTCAGTCTATTATTTTTCTTTCTTTTGCTCTTTACCAGCGAGATCATATGGTTCCAGAAAAAGTGTGCCGAGGAAGAGTTCAAAACACGTAAAATGCTGTTATTGATTAATTTTCTTAATTCCTACGATGATTTTATTTAACAATCAGTCAGTCTTCTATACAGTTTAAAAGTAAATATCTTCAATGGGGCAGGTCATACCATACCAGCAATATATATATATATATATATATATATATATATATATATATATATATATATATATATATATAATCCTTGAAAATAAGTATATTTGATATTGTTTGATTTTAGCCCAATTAAGTCCAAATGAGTTTTCTCATAAAATAAAATCATTGTTATTGTTATTGTTATTTTGTCATTGTCATTGTCATTGTCTTTGTCATTGTCATTGTCATTGTCATTGTCATTACCATTACCATTATCATTTTCATAATCATTATCATAATCATAATCATTATCGTTATCGTTATCGTTATCGTTATCGTTATCGTTATCGTTATCGTTATCGTTATCGTTGTCGTTGTCATTGTCATTGTCATTGTTTAAAAGAACACATATTGCATTTAAATAGCGTTCACATTTTTAATGTATATACAAACTGTTTGTTTTGTTTTTAAGAAATAAAATTAAATATGACTATTGATAGTGCGGTTATTATCACGTGTACATCAGCGTGGTGATTTGGAGTGCGTGCGTGCGTATTTAATCGTGTTATTTGCTATGGAGTGTAAGTTTGAAATAATTTATAAGCATGTGGTTACCAAACCTGGCTTAGTGACGCCATATTGTCAAATCAATACGTGCTTTGTGAAACAAAAACATTGTTAATGTTCGCGGGTATGAATTATGCGGGATCACCAACGGGAACAACAACTCGCGTTCAAAATACAATCATGCCTACTCGGCCAATTCCGTTGTCCTTCGGTACAAGAGAAATCGACGATATGTTCCGAATGCTTTGAAAAAGAGTGATGTTCCTATTGCCGGACATCTGTTTGGGAAAAAAAAGTCAGTCATTCCGATTTTGTTCCTCCAACCAAGGACTTGTATATGCCGAATAACGAAAAACAAAAACTAAAAATGTTATTTTTCTTTTATTTAATAATATATATCTTTGGCGAGACAAATTGGGACAAAAGCGATTACCGGTAAAACATGTAAGATTTTTTAAAGATGCGTTACAGAAGATACATTTTACAATACAGGCAATAAATAGAAACGACATTGTATAATTTTAACATGTTAAAGGCAAAAAACAAATTACAATTATGGCACGAAAACAGCAATAACACGTTACAGTAAGGACACGATATAGCCATGCACGTTACAGTAAGGACATGTTACAGTGAAGACACGTTACAGTAAATAAAAATTACAGGAAGGCACGTTACAGTAAGGACATGTAAAGAAAGGCACGTTACAGTAAGAACGCGATATAGCAAGTTACGTTACAATAACGACATGTTACAGTAAGGACATGTTACAGTAAGGACATGTTACAGTAAGGACATGTTTAAGCAAGGACATGTTACAGAATGGCACGTTACAGGAAGGCAAGTTACAGTACATTTTACATTACAGACAGTTACAGTAATAACGAACGACAGTAAGTGCATGTACACATCACAATAAGGCAGGTTGCATATAAGATATGTTGTAGAAAGACAAACATTCGGAAAAGAGAAGTTACAGTAAGAAATGCTTTAATAAGCAGCACAACACAACAAAAAATAGTAGTATTTAAAACTCAATGGAATATACTCAAACACATTAATGAAACTAGAATAAATGTTTTCTTGGAATCACACATACACATATGGATATATACACATACACACATACATGTTATATACACATAAAACATAGCTGAAATACAGTATATTCAGACAGTTGTATCACGTGTAAGTCTCATATAAATAAAATAATATATTATGCAAATTACAGTTTCAAACGAATGTAATACATATGTTATCGTAAGAAACTCAAATTAATGTTCATAGTTGTATTATTATCCTTATATAATATTGACGTGGATGTATTATATAAACATATGATCAATTTTATTTCCAGACGTGACTAATCTGTCTAATATAAACAATGGAATTCTATTTAAATAAATAAATTAATATGTAATATAGTACATGACTACAGACATACAGACGTATGAACATATTCTATGACAGTGTAAACTGTTGTAAAAAGCAACACGGTGGATCATGATGGAACGACACGCTCTAATGCACTTAATCGATATTCTGTAAGATTTTTTTCTGCATCTTGATGAATAAGGCCGTCCCTAAAATAGTATTTGTTTTGTCATTCCCCTACTTTCCCGGTCCAAGTGCATCGACTTAATCATTTGTAACTGACTTTCAAAGGGTTTGATTTGTGTGTATATGATTTATATGCATTTTTGTTAAAAGCAAGGACTTACATAGAAGGAAAAGAAACTTGAATCTCTCTAGTTAAATGTTGATAAAATAGTATGCGAAGAATGAATAATTTGGCAAATTAATTAATTCAAATTTCACAGGCAACAGATTTCTTTTACATAAAATGTAACGTGTATGTAACCTTAGATGTTTACAATGTCTTAAATACGCAAAATGATTTTCATGAATACGCGAGCGTTCATAACATCTCAACCACTTGTGTTTCCTTCTGTATATAAGTCCTTGTTAAAAGCCACTATGAAAAACTAAAGGTCTGATCAATCCCGCCATCCCCTTGCCAGAAACAGGTATTTACTTCCCTATATCAAGGAATTATATATCTATACAGGCCCTTGCCTATATAAAAAGTTCTTGACACACACACACACACAAGAGACAACATGCTTTAAGGTTGGCTTAGAATGTATTGTTTCGCATTGATCGATATTAAAACATTTCTAAACATATGAAAATAATAAAAAATAAAAAAAATATAGTGATTTTATAGTGATTTTTCCCAACACCGTGCCTTTAAGACCCGTCTTGTGTGATCTTTAATGCACATGGAGATTTTGACAAAAGTTTATGCTGGATTTCTCAAAAATGAGCAAAGGATATCAACTGCATTTAAAAATAACACACATTAAAATTATAAAAGAAGACAGAAAATAAATAAACATATATAGCAATGTGTTATCTAAATGACAAATATGAAAATAAAAAGATAGTTTTTAATTATTATTTGTGTTGATGGTATAAAACACTTGACTGGTGTTAACTAGTTTATGCTTGATTTTAACTAGTAGTTTCATTCTTGTTTTTTTATACAGATGGAGAATTTTTCTTTACACAAACGTTATAAAAATGTATCATCTATAGAAAATGACTGGGATTTCGATAATTTCATAATTAAATTTTTTTCTTTTATGTTCTGAAGCTATTTTTCTAGCCCAGTATCTGTTTGGTAGTCACTGGCCTAATGACCGCCGTCGTCCTTGGTAACCAATTTATGATTGTACAATCCTTCTTCTTTCAGTTGAACAGCCAGCGGATGTGGAATGGCTTCCTTTTTCAATTTTGCGCGTTTATTTTGGAACCAAATCTTAACGTTCGCTTCGTTTAAATCGAGTTCGTCTGCCAACTTGTGTCGTCTGTCTTCTGAAAGATACTGCTCCTTCTCAAATTCTATATTTAGTTGTCGTAATTGAATATCGTTAAAAGCAATTCGGGATCTCTTCTCTCTAACCGCCATCGGATTCTTTCGCTTTCTTGGGCGTCGTCCTTAAAACGGAAATACAAAAAAATTAAATTAATATAAACCATGTTTTGTTGCAATAAAATTGATTACGTCAAATACGTGAGCAGACGACTATGTCAGCTGCTCAAAAAATTCCCAATAAATTCATGACGTAAATTCGGTTAGCATGACACGAGTTAATCTTTTGGGGGGCGACTCTTAATTAGAAGAGAAGATCACTAAGTGTCACTGACGTTATCTTAACCCCAATTTTGTATGCACATAATTGGTGTCCTTTCTCACGCATGCGCATAACTTGTTTACCGCAAAGTCGTTATTAATTCATAAATATGACAAAACATCCTATTATCTTTACCATATTTGGAAATTAAAAACCGCTTAATTAGTTTTGTTGTTTGCTAAAGAGTAAGTTGTCACGCTTGAGTAACGCCATCAGATGTCACGTTGAGTATGATGTAAATTATGAATGAACGTAAACGTGCACAAAAATATGGTGTCATTTTCTGTAACATTACGTAAAAAATGTGTTGTTTGAATGGCACATGTGTTACAAGTTATTTTGTTTATTATTATTATGTTGTTTGTCGTGTATCATATCAAAAATATGACCGTAGTAATTGTTTTTCATCGACGTGTGAACAGGGAGGCGTTCAGGTATATATTTGAAGCTGTTAAAGGGATTATATCAGGAAAAATACAAATATTTTTAAAAAGGATAAAAAGCACACCGTTATCATTAATAATTAAATCCCAATGAAATACAACGAACCATGACAATTGATATTTAAATAGGTGTGGTAAACTTGAAACGAAATCCCCTTTCTAAAAATAGAAAGCACTGAAATACTGCTTGACGACCGTTACATCGTCATTCGGACTCTTTCTAAGACGAAACATTTTTACTACGTATCAACTTGTATAACCGATCAAATTGAAATGAAATCACGTCACTCACTTAGCATATACATATACATATACATTGCAATTTTTAAGCGAAAAATCTATTTTAGTATAACGTAGGCGCGAAGTCAAGGTTAGGAAACCTCTTTTCAATATATTATTTTGGCATGTTTCAATGGATATCATTGAAAATGTTAAACTTTAACAGTGTGTTTTGAAGGGGGTGTAGGGGTGGGGTGGGGGGGGGGGGGTGTAGGCGGGCAAATCTTGTCAGAATTTGTTGCCTAACCCCATTTCACATGTATATATGAAGTAAAATATGTTTAAACTAATGGATATCATTTTGGCAATGCAGGGTCAGTGAGTGTATAAAGGCATGTTATATTGAGAAAAACATGTTTTTAGCAAATTTTAAAACTTTGAAAACTCCTGTTCTAGTCCCTTTAACACATATTCCAAAATCCAAACACTTTACAAATATAAACATATACATCGGTGTCTGAATAAGGGATGGTGACGATTTTAAGAGAAAAACATATTTTTTTCTAAAAGCAATTTTGTATTTTTTCTTTCATTTTTCACCCGTAACTTTTTGAAAACAATTTTGAAAACTAAGATAATTTATTCTGAAGACTTAAACATGCAGGCTTTTGTTTCGCAAAAATATCTAAACATATTCAATGTATTTAACTATTTATAAACTCAATCTGATAAAAACATCCAGGTGCTAGACTGGTTCTAGTACAACTGCACAACTAAAATACAATGTTGAATTCCCATTTTACTGTAACAATGGTTAAGTAATTTCAATATTTTCCACAAAACATTACTTTATATTATCAGTATATCCAAATTAACATGTTGCAAATTGTGTGTGTTTTGTCATATGTTATGTTATGCAGAGAGATGTCGAATATGTGTACGTCTGCCGGGTTCGTTAATTGTTAGCTTTCCCATAAAAAATTTAGTTATTTCTTTTAAATCCTAATTTTAAGTAGTTATTTATTAATTTGGTCACTGACAATTCACATACTTTTTTAATAGTAGTTGTACAACAAAATTCAACAATTTTGCTTCTTTAATAATGACATGGCACAAGAAACATGTTCGGTTTACTTACCAGCAGACGGCCGATCTGAATATCTCGTGCAGAATACCCACGCCGGAAGTTGCTTTGTTAGTTTCGGCGGTGTCTTTTTCCTTGCAATCCGTAAATCAAGCGCTGACTCGGAATCTGAGGACGAGTAGCCGTCTTCTTCAAACTGTTGTTTGAATCTCTGAAAAATGCTGAAAGGGCGCGCAATGTCGTCTGTTGAATTCGTTTTCACCGGCGTCGGAAATACCGGTCCCTCGTAATAATAACTGCAGGCACTTCCACAACGGCCTTCGTCATTGTCGTGAGACTCGTCTCCACTGGAATTCCAGCCGCTGCCGGATTCTGAGTGATACGTGCCGTCAGAATCTGAATCGCAGTTTACTAGGCGACCGCCAAAGTTCGGCTTCATAATTTCATGAACGGTGAAGTTGGTATAACCGAGTTTTCTGGATTTCACATCTTTTAATTTTAAACAGTCTTTTTCGCAGCACATATCCCGGAATGTATTAACCAATGTGTTTATTTTGCTTATCGAACTTTCCTCTTCAAAATCCATTTTAACTGTGTCTTTCCCCACGTGTTCAAGGTGTTGCACTGCTATATATCCCAAGCCGTCTTGATCACTGTCGTGTCAGTTGTTAAATGTTTCATTTACATATTAATTAGCATCCACAAACAATTGTCTTATATACTTACAAGAAATCAACGGCCCACGACGCATCACGTCATTTGCTTCGCACCTCAAAAACAATGCGCTCGTAATCTATATTAATAAACATATTTACCTAGTGATGTCGGTACATTCCCTTAAAACTTGTAAGGCAATCAATTTTACGCAAATTGGGTTGAGAAGAAACGTGATTAGCCGTTTGTTTTAATCGGTTTATGGTTAATAGGTGTATACTCACTGATGAAATATCCTTTTACACTGCCACTGTAGAAGGACCGCAATATGGGGTTAGTAAGGGCAGGTAAACAAATAAACAAATCACCGACGAGTCATTATATAGTATTGTCCTTAATAGTAAAACTGACATAGGCTTGAACAACCACAACTCGACGTTTGATTGGATTGATCTTTAGCATGTACCTGTGTAATTAGTGATTAAGCATATTTTAGATATACCGTGATGGTACATGTTGCCCGACATTTTATATATATGCAATGTATCATGTATCAATGTAGCTTCGTGGATCATTTTATTTAAGGTGGTTTCATATATTATTTTAATTACACTTTTGATGGTTGTTTTGCATTTCCCTGTACATGTAATATATAGCTGTCGACATACAGTTGTCTTAGATACAGTTGTCTTAGATACGGATGTCTTAGATACAGTTGTCTTAGATACGGTTGTCTTAGATACAGTTGTCTTAGACACAGTTGCCTTAGATACAGTTGTCTTAGACACGGTTGTCTTAGACACAGTTGCCTTAGATATAATTGTCTTAGATACGGTTGTCTTAGATACAACGGCTATCCGGATAAGCCAGACCATGTGCTCATAAAACTAACCAACGTAAGCATATCCTCATGCTTATATTTGATCGTTTATCTAAGATTATTATTTCTGAATAGTTTCCACGCCAGCGTCTTTTATTGTATTGTCGTGCTCTACCTTTTCTTTTAGAATACTATAAATGTAGACCATCAATATTTACAAGTTTTCAACTTAATCAGTTTTAAAATTCCAGCCTGAGTGACTATGTTTTGTGAATACGTGGTTTGGGAGGTACAGTAGTGTCGAGGTTCGACCGTCATGCATATACATCCGTCGAGATAGAATTGTCGATAAATAGCAGTCGGGATACAGCCGTTTTAATATTAATCCTTAGATTCATTCATCTACATCCGTCGAGATTCATCTACATCTGTCCAGATAAATCTACATCCGTCGAGATTCATCTACATCCATCAAGATACATCTACATCCGTCCAGATACACCGACATCCGCCGAGATACAATTACATCCGTCGAGATTCATCTGCATCCGTCGAGATTCAACTACATCCGTCGATAAACATCTACATCCATCCAGATACATCTACATCCGTCGAGCTTCATTTACATCCGCCAAGATAAATCTACATCCGTCGAGATTCATCTACATCCATCGAGATACATCTACATCCGTCCAGATACATCGACATCCGCCTAGATACAACTACATCCGTCGAGATTCATCTGCATCCGTCGAGATTCATCTACATCCGTCGAGAAACATCTACATCCGTCCAGATACATCTACATTCGTCAAGATTCATGTACATCCGTCGAGATACATTTACATCCGTCCAGATACATCGACATCCGTCGAGATTCATCTACATCCGTCGAGATACATCTACATCCGTCGAGATACATCTACATCCGTCCAGATTCATTGACATCCGTTGAGATTCATCTACATCCGCCGAGATACATCTACATCCGCCGAGATACATCTACATCCGTCCAGATTCGTTGACATCCGTCATGATGCATCTACATCCGTCGAGAGTCATCTACATCCGCAGAGATACATCTACATCCGTCCAGATACATCTACATCCGTCCAGATACATCTACATCCGTCCAGATACATCTACATCCGTCGAGATTCATCTACATCCGTCGGTCGAGATACATCTACATCCGCCGGTCGAGATGCATCTACATCCGTCGGTCGAAATACATCTACATCCGCCGAAATACAGCTACATCTGTCGAGATTCATCTACATCCGTCGAGATTCATCTACATCCGTCCGAATACATGTACATCCGTCGAGATTCATCTACATTCGTCGAGATACATCTATATCTGTCCAGATTCATCTATATCCGTCCGAATACATGTACATCCGTCGAGATTCATCTACATCTGTCGAGATGCATCTACATCCGTCGAGATTCATCTACATCCGTCCGAATACATGTACATCCGTCGAGATTCATCTACATCCGTCGAGATGCATCTACATCCGTCGAGATACACCAACATCTGTCCAGATTCATCTACATCCGTCGAGATGCATCTACAGCCGTCCAGATAAATCTACTTCCGTCGAGATGCATCTACAACCGTCCAGATATATTTACATACATCCAGATACATCTACATCCGTCGAGCTTCATTTACATCCGCCAAGATAAATCTACATCCGTTGAGATTCATCTACATCCATCGAGAAACATCTACATCCGTCCAGATATATCGACATCCGCCTAGATACAACTACATCCGTCGAGATTCATCTGCATCCGTCGAGATTCATCTACATCCGTCGAGAAACATCTACATCCGTCCAGATACATCTACATTCGTCAAGATTCATGTACATCCGTCGAGATACATTTACATCCGTCCAGATACATCGACATCCGTCGAGATTCATCTAGATCCGTCGAGATACATCTACATCCGTCGAGATACATCTACATCCGTCGAGATACATCTACATCCTCCGAGATACATCTACATCCGTCCAGATTCATTGACATCCGTCAAGATGCATCTACATCCGTCGAGATTCATCTACATCCGCAGAGATACATCTACATCCGTCAAGATACATCTACATCCGTCCAGATACATCTACATCCGTCGAGATTCATCTACATCCGTCGGTCGAGATACATCTACATCCGCCGATCGAGATGCATCTACATCCGTCGGTCGAGATACATTTACATCCGCCGAAATACAGCTACATCTGTCGAGATTCATCTACATCCGTCGAGATTCATCTACATCCGTCCGAATACATGTACATCCGTCGAGATTCATCTACATTCGTCGAGATACATCTACATCTGTCCAGATTCATCTACATCCGTCCGAATTCATGTACATCCGTCGAGATTCATCTACATCTGTCGAGATGCATCTACATCCGTCGAGATTCATCTACATCCGTCCAAATACATGTACATCCGTCGAGATTCATTTACATCCGTCGAGATACATCAACATCTGTCTAGATGCATCTACATCCGTCGAGATGCATCTACATCCGTCGAGATGCATCTACATCCGCCGAGATTCATCCACAGCCGTCCAGATAAATCTACTTCCGTCGAGATGCATCTACAACCGTCCAGATATATTTACATCCGTCGAGATACATCTACATCCGTCCAGATATATCAACATCCGTCGAGATACATCTACATCCGTCGAGATGCATCTACAACCGTCCAGATATATCAACATCCGTCGAGATACATCTACATTTGTCGGGATGTCGTGCTGGAGACAATAGTTACAGTGCACATTAAAGGCAGTAAATTTCGTGTGCGTGCTCAGCAGTACACAACAAAGAAATGAGTTGGTATGGTTATTGTCGCTTTGTGTTTGTATGGAATATTTACACACATGTCTCATTCTGAAGAAAGATTTCGTTGTTCCCGGAAATGGATTTGTTCTTGTTGAAATGCTAGGTATTTTTAAATGTCACAAAAAGAAAGAATCCAGCTAGTGTTACGATTTTACAGTTAGAAATGACGAAGTGAAGCGTCAGGCAGTATTAATATGGTATTCAGTTTTAGAATAGGAAATTCGTGTAAATTAAACCACGTAATCTTTGCTAATTACATGTAAGTTGATTCCTCACGAGATTTCAACAAGATAAGACCATTCCTTATATTTACTCAATTAACACGACCAAATTAACAGTAGCATGTCGTGTTTCCCAATACGCATGTAAGCTATATGCTACATCCTTTAGATGAAGACGATGAATGGAACGGCAAAAGTTACATATTTTGGTTATTACCCGTGACTTCATGACGTCAGACATCGTTAATAATTATGACGTTTTTTTACGTTATAATCAATCGCAAATCTCGAATATGGTTTGTTTTACCCAAAATTATGCTTAAATCCAAAATGAAGGTTCATGGGTATGCATGCATTTAAGAGAAAACGGATGGCAAAATTCTATATAGGTGTATGAAAGCATATAAACAATAGGTTACATGTATATATATAGAATCGGCGACATTTTGCTGAAGTCAATCCGGAAGCTTGCTCAAACTTATCCAGCAATTGTTGGTTAACAATTTAGCTCTCTTCTTATTTTCTCAATAAAAGACTGTGCGAATAGATCTTTATACCTTTTTAAATTAAGTTGAGTTTGAAGATCTATGTGTGAAAGTGTTTGAAACTCTGTCTTTCACCTAACGTCATAACAACAAAAGACAAGTCTGTCCATATCCTGGAACGAAACAAAGAACGTTCGGAGGGAAGCTGAAATAGAGTTGGATGCCTGAATCGGCTCAATCACCACCGTGTGCAATCGGAAATCGCTTACAGCAATGCTAAAACATTTCTGATCGCTTACAACAACGGTAAAGCCATTAGTCGTAACGCTCGGCCAATAATGAGTTTCACGTGTTGCCGTTTTGTCAGAAATAAATTACAGCTTGTTCCTACTGCTATGGAGGAATAATGTTATTCGAGTTCACCTTTTAAAATTAGATTGACATCCAGCTCGGTGTGATTGTATGTCAACACATCAATCTATACAATATGCTAAATCTATCAATTTCATCGGTTTTCGCGGATATGTTTCTCAAACCGGTAGGGTGCAAAACCAGCGTTAGTTATGATCCGATGAGTGTTCACGATGAGTCTGTATCAGAGTTATGGACGAGAACACCCAATGATAATAGAAACAATACAGGAATGTACCAAACACAAAAACTAGTCTAGTTGTTATAGATCGTAAATACTCGGCATAGTTCGTCAGTATTCGGTTTTGTATCTGTGTAGGCTAAAATATGGAGCAGTACGCTTTTGGTTGACATACTAGTTGAGTATTAACTTATTCAGACAGTTTCAAACTGGAAAGCGGTTTTCATCTATGTACGTTTTGTTATCCTGAGAATAATGATAATCTCATTCGGAGAGAAAAATACCGTTTTATTTTTTAACGTCCCTCGTACACACAATTTTCGAAACATTTATCTAGTTTAGTTCTCGATAAAATAGGATAACGGTGTTATGAATTAATTATTAATTATATCATTTAAATATTTTCAATGGAACAGTTTACCTTAGAATTTTGTCGAAGTCAATATCATTTTCAATTGCCACTGTTTATTTTAAAATTGATTCGGATACTCTTGGCTTTCTTTTTCGGGACGCAGCTTCATAAACATGGTCTATCGTGGAACATCGTAGTAAATTATAGTGGTATGTGCAAACAAAACAACAGAATATTACATTGAACAGTCACTGACATTTTGTTCCACAATAAAAATGTCGAGACTATTCTTACAGCGGTCCATCAAATTTCCGAAGTTATCAGCATATCGGTGAAAAAGATACGTCAAACCAATGTGTTTTAGAAGCACGCAACTGTGTTCCTCGCTAATACAGTAAAACCTGTGTGAATGGTCACCTTTATTAAGAAACCACTTATCTTAATCATGCACATTTTCTATTTACCGTTTTTAGAATTTTTAGCCAACCTGTATTAAGCAACCATCTGCCTTAAGGGGTCATCTTTGCTACTTCCCTTGAATGGCTGCGTAAAACAAGTTTTATTTTAAACTAAATGAAACAATATAGCAGCAATGTGAATATTTTTCATTTTTAGGAGATCAACTTTTGTCGTTCTTAACGAGTATGTATATGGTAATATAATTATGTTTTAATGCATAGTTATGATTGTTGTATGGTGTTTAGCGTCGCTTTCAACAATTTTTCAGTCATCTACTTGAGACAGTTTTCTAAGCGCTGTCACACTGGAGTATCATGCCGCAGACACATGGTATGATACTCCACCCAGTCACATTATACTGACAACGCGCCGACCAGACCTAGAACTCTCCTCTAAATGCTGAGCGTCAAGCGAGGAAGCTTCTAGTACCATTTTAAAATTCTTTGGTATGACCCGGCCGGGGATTGAACCCACGACCTTCTGCATGCGGCATAGTTATGAAAAGACAACATTATATTAATAACTGTTTGTTTTTTTTTGCTGCAGAATGAAATTTTATTCTGCTCCACGTTATTGAATGTAACGAAGCGTAACGTTTATCACATATTCATACGTCTTTTAGCTGTGCCCGGTCAGCTCAGTCGGTAGCACGCATCATCAAGGGATGGTAAAATTGTGTATACTTGTGTTAATGTTAATGACAATGATAACACTTTAAAATATTTCTTCTTTTTAAAATAACAAATAATGATGCTGTTAAATTTTGTCTTTATTTTCGGAGGATTTTATGCTGAGTAACGGAAGTTCTATATGGATTAGTGTACACAAACCAAATGTAATGCTGACCCAAGAGACGTGTCATTGTGTTCCGCACTATACGAAATAACACCACGTGGTCCTCCCAGTTTTATGAATGGGTGGCCAGTTTTATATATCCAAATAATACAATTCCCATGCAGGCCAAGTTATAAATCTTTAATGACTGTGAAGTGATTTTTAAAGATCAAATAATTAAAAAGATCGTCTGTCAAAACAGCTTAATAAATTGACCGTTTTTTCCACATTGGTGTTAAAATCGACATTAGTTCTTCAAACACAAAATATCATTAGATGTATTAAACCGCCGAAAACTTTTATCTCCGTTCAAATATAATTTAAGACCTAAATGTGTTGATAAAACTAACAAATGAAAATTTCTTCAAATTATAGACACGTTTTAAAACTGCCGTAAACTCGACGACAACAATGACTTCCGACACAAGCTATTAATAAGTGTATCTTAACTACGGGTGGAAATCTCGCCCCGAGTTTGAGATAAGACCTCCGAGATTTTGAAATTTTGATAATACTATTAAAATTGTAATTGATACCTTGGGTATACTTTTTATGGCACTAAATTGCAAGGAGGGACATTTAAGCTCTCTAATTAATCTCGTTTATTCTCATTTATAAAACGATATCTCTCAATTGGCCACGGTGTCCTGTTTTATGGCTACCATGACCGCTTTCTGGCCATTAGCTACGTTCATTCATGAAAAATGACATTTTTGACACTGAATATTTTCTTTCAATATAAAATATGGAAATTTCAATTCATTCACAAAGTGTATATCTTTAGAGGCAAAATGGTTTCTGTTTCACGGTACATTTGGTACATAGGAGAAATGTAAAAGAAAAAAATATTTAAGTTATTAAATATATGATGTAGCAAATTTCCATAGAAACAAAATACAGTAGATCTATTAATAAGATAATCCCCACTCTGTGAAACAGCATCGAATAATTGGAAGCATTTACACCTGCTTTATAACGTAAAAACATCAAAATGTGTGTAACACGTATGTTTCTCATTAAACACAGGTCACGAAACTTTAGTCTCTCAAATTATTAGTCGCCATTTCAAAAGGTTGAGGTTGTTGTACACTTTCCCCCATTTGATGGATTCACACTTCCACACCCCACCGCCCGCTCTTTAAACCTCTCTATGCAGGGAACCTCATGATATCACGTTTTATACGAGCAGAGTGAATGAAGTAAATTGAATTAATTGAGTATCATTGGAAAACTTGCAATTTTCCAGAAATTCAGGTGTACATTAATTTATGTAACTTTACAAAGTATTACCCTCATTTGTTCTATGTATGTTTATATGTATGCACATTTCGTTATGTATACGTTATATTTTCTCTTTTTTTACTTTACACATTTTTGTAATATAAGATACAGTATGTGTTACGTCATGTATGTAAATGTATTCCTGTTTTGTGTGTGTGTGTGTTTCCTCGTGACATGATCTAAATATATTTGTTAACAAATGTATAGTTATGACGATGTAATATGTATAAGTCAAATAAAATATATGTTCTGTTCTGTATATTTTCACACGGGCCTACGGCCTATTCAATTGCAAATAAATTTGTTGTTTTTTTCTTTGAAACTATTCGAAATATTTATCACCAGAAATATACAAAGGAAAAGAGCAACATTATAACCATTTTACCAAAAATAAATACTTTAATCATGGTCATCATGCCAAGAAAGTAAACGATCATTTTATTTCTTCAGTCACGCTCTCCATAAGGGCTATTTAACGGTCATATAATTTGAAGCCTGCGAAAATTGGTCCCCGGAGACAGCGTGACACTGATGCTATCACGGAAACTACCGAAGGGTACCGAAGCATGTAGCAAAATGTCAATGGGCCATTTTATGGTCATTTGGACTACATCAATTATTTTTCAGTGTTTTATACCCCTCGTTGACATGCAATGTTGTCATTACCGTGTTTTGTTTGTGTAGATTTACCTCGTTTTAATAAATAAAGAAGTGTTTTTTTTTTCGAATACCGATTCCAGTCGAACTGACGATTTGTTTCACAGTCAAATGAAGTTGTTTTATAAGTTGCCAATCTGCTTACTTTGCCGTCTGTCCTCATCAAACAGAATGTAGGCTATGTGTTTAGAAAAAGTACATCAGGCCTAAATTGAATTGTATATTTTATTTCACATTAACATCAGCTACTGTTTCACTCTCCTTCATATCTAAAGACAGACATGTCTTATTTTTACAATGTCGTCTGCGTTTACCATCACACGTGGGCGCGTGCTGCGTTTAACTCATTTCACGTTTTGCAAATTAATTACTTATTTCCTGAAAACCTGAAAACGAAACACTAACAAATTGCCTCATATAAATTTGAACGGTGTTTTCATTTTAGCGTGAAACAAGTTTTCTTCGTCAAAATAAACATTTGTTTAGGTACAACAATGATGAATAGTAAGACGCCGTTTGTGTTTTTTTTCTTTCTCTCACAACAGTAATTAAACACAACATGCTGTTTAGTTTTACAAGTAAGAAACTATTTTATTGGTGTTTGATGTTTTCTGCAAACAATGTTTATACGCTTGCGAATAAATATTGCTAAAGAAGTAAACACATCTAACGTCATAATTACAACATAAAAACTTTCCTATAGATCATTATTATGAGCATGCGTGCGCATACGAAAGCGTTTCATCGTAATGCACGTGCATGTATATGTTTAACAATTCAAAAGCATATTATTTACTGAGAAGATCACCAAACTCAAAGAAAAGGACAGGCTTAGATGTATATTTCGTTATTGCTGCCGGGTCCTCTGTAGCCGAGTACTTACACCGTTCATCGTTTTGTGTCCTAAGTCCATGTTCTTCCCACCGCTGAGGTCGCGGATCCGAGCCTAACCCGGCATACTGTATTATGTGAGAAAGGTTGCCAGTTGTTTGAAGGAAGGGAGGTATACTCAGGTTTATTCTGAAGTTTTTATTTCACCAATCACAAAACGGTGAAATCTGTACGGTGTTGAGCATGAACGTTGTTCCCACATATACTTTTGATTAAAAACTTGTAAATTAACGGTGTAGCTGCAAGAGGCATATAAACAGGCACATTAATTATTCTTGACTTCGCGGTGAGCCTGTGTATGAATGAATTACAGACCGTGGCAAATATTCGTTAACTGTAATGTTTTTGACAGGGTAACGTATTTTAAATTCATGGTATATCCATATAATGAGATTTTAATCAAAATTTTGTGCAAGTTAAATTCGGTTTTAAATTCATCGTGTTTGTTGTGTTACTATATTTAAATAATAATACCTAAAAGTTGCAAAAAGGCGTAAATGAACAACCATATTTCCTAAGAAATGAGTAATGCAGCAGTTGTTTAAGATACTAAGCCTTTTCTAGGGTGGTTCCCCTTACCCCCGTCAGCGGAAGATGGGCAACATTCCCACACACCAATACGAAGTTACATCTCCCAAAATAACTTACACCCATTGAAGTATCGTATATCTACAAAAAAACTTGTAGTTACGCCAGGTTACCCAACAAGGCAAGCCGGTCCTTTTCAATGGTAACTTTATATTGAATAGAATTATTTTGGGAAGCCTGGAAATAAACGGACATGTCTGGCGTGGTAGTTATGGATACGGCATTTAAACGACGGTTTCAACAATCTTGGTTGCAATTTGCAAAATGATTATATTTATATATACTGTTCGTGTTCAATCAATTTTATATTTCAAATTTTATTTTAATAAAAAAGACGTAATTATTACAGACTGGCCTCTACAATTGTAATAACTGAAGTTAAAGTTCCTGGTTAACAACTTCAGTCTTCGTTAATATAAATCAACCGCCGGTGGTCTGGTGGTAGAGCAAACGCCCGCCTCGCAATATGGAGACAATAGGCTCGATCCCCGGTCAGGTCGTAACAAAATCGTTAAAACACGTGGTTTGCTGTTAAGCGCCGTGGTAGTGTTAGTGGATAAAGTGTTGACCGCTCACAGTCAGAGGCTGCAATAAATGATTTTCAGATACATAGTTATGACAATTTTTGAAAATAACGCTCGATTCGAAGTCCTCTAAAACAACACTCAGTACTGGTTCTCTATTTCTCCCCCCCCCTCTCTCTCTCTCTCTCTTCTCTCTCTCTCACTCTCTCTCTCTCTCTCTCTCTCTCTCTCTCCTTCTCTCTCTGTTTCTGGCTATCTTCCTCTCGGTGAAATAAATCAGTAAACTTTATTTCAATCTTATTATCTATAAATCCATTTTGTTTTTCGTAACATTTCCGTTTCTATTAACACTATGGATACAAAATAACAATAGGCGTGCTCATAATGCGGAATCTCCATAAACTCATTTAAAATGTCAGTAATTGCATCCCAGAATTCCCTCGTAATTCAAATATTGCCTATCCGTCAGTAGCTAATCGGTTAATTTGAAATGATGAATATGGTGGAGTCTGCTTTTAGAAACACTTGAGTGTTATAATCCGGAGGTAAGCCCGTTATTAACGCCGTGCCGGTGGTGGCCACCGGGAGTGAAATTGACATGACTTGTAACTGCCAGAGATGGAGAAATTACTTACAGATTAATCACACGCTGTGACATTTGCACAAATACTGATTGTTATAAATGGTGAATCTGAAATTACATATCATTACTGGAGACTAGAATGAAAAATTGGATCATCTTTGAGGGCAATTTATAGTTTTACTGGACATTATTACAATCTGATGGTGTAGCAAGCATTAGACCGCCTTCAATACCCGGATGTAGAGTTGGGTTCAAGCATCTGCATTCCTTTTTTTAAAATGACAAAGTTTCAATTAATACGTTGATTAGGTATGATTAATACTATTGCGTGTTCGACTATCCATAAAATATAAACAGTTATAATGTTCAAACCCGATTGACGAAATGTCTTTTTGCTGATATCCGTAATATATCATTATCATTATCGTTATCATTATTTATGCAAGTTGAGAACAAGTTGAATAAATTTATTCAATGATTAATACTTATATTTCATAAGTTTTTTCCCTTAATTATCATCAATGCAAATTTAAATATCGGATATATGCTTAAATTTGCCATTTTAATGTTATAGGAATGTCTTTCTATTTACGGGAATTACTGGTGAAAATTACAAGACCATCTGCACCTATCTAGGAATCGAATTCAAGTGTTGACGGAAATGGCCGAGTATTATCCCGACTGTATCAAAGCTTGCTGTATTGAGCCAGTGACTTAGACAAGTTTGTTTGTCTCTGGTTGAGCACGAGTATGTCTTAATGCGCCAACATTTTATACTTCCACCAATACACTGGTATTCAACAGACTGCCTGATTTGACCTTGTTAAGTTAATGACACACATTTACTTAATATCTTTCTTCCTATTTTTTTCTTTGAGCTCACGTTTAACCATGCTGGGAGAAAAACGACTTTGCCGTCTGCATCTGTGTGTCAATTTTAGTCAGCACTCGCGAGCACTATTAGCATCATTATCATTATCATCATCATCATCATCATCATCATCATCATCATCATCATCATCATCATCATCATCATCATCATCATCATCATCATCATCATCATTATCATTATCATTATTGTATAGTGATGTTATTAAGTGATTTGGTAAGTTATTGGTCTAAGGATTTAAGATAATTAACACTGATTTTCATTAATATTAACTAATTTAGACGGAAATAACCGGATAAAGCTGAACAGTCATCAATGATATTCGCGGTTGTTTTGTTTTTTGTTCTCTCGTTCACTCTCAAAGTAATTAATGTTTCGGGGCGTGTTTGATTGGAGATAAGGGCAGTGCTTCAATCTCGCCTGATTGATTGGAACATGTTCCGTGTTCTATTCCACAGATCATAAAATTTTAACGTGATCGCGCAGCAACAAATAGGAGATGAATGCGTTTAATGGGCGATAATTAGAGATATTAGCCCTTCATCTGTGCTTAATCAAATAAATTAATTCAAAGATATTAGACGATTCAGAATATCAGAGAATTAACAACAGAAATGCGACAGGAGCTTGATCAAAAAGTCAAGATCAGCCCGCAGGCACGAGCAACAAGTCGTTTCCAGTAATTTACTTTGTTTGCAACAAATGCCAAAATGCAACACACATTGAGACTGGTAATTAGTTAGAGATTTATGATGCTCTAAGGTTGATAATGGAGGAAAAACGAAAAAATAAGACAGAACGTATAAAAACTGAAACAATTTGGTGAAAAAGTATCGTTTATCACCAAAACGATAACATGACAACTGACTATTAGATGGAAATGAAATACATGTATTTATAATGAATAAGAAAGATGGCAAATGGAGCAAAAAGTAGTTAAAGGGACAGTACACATAACGATGTTGATGTTACGTATGTTCACACATCGTATAATCTCATAAACGAAACTTTAGCGTAGTGGAGAGTGTTGGCCGCTCACACAAAAGGTTGCGATCTTTAGCTCGATCAAATGCCTCTCAAAAGTCAACGCTCAGTATTGGTTCTACCCAGGAAGCGAACTCGAGAGTGAGTCCGTAGTCAGTACTGTTCTATCCAAGAAGCGGACTCGAGAGTGGTACGTACTCAGTACTGGTTCTACCCAGGAAGCCGACTCGAGAGTGGTACGTATTCAGTACTGGTTCTATCCAGGAAGCCGACTCGAGAGTGGTACATACTCAGTACTGGTTCTACACAGGAAGCCGATTCGAGAGTGGTACGTACTCAGTACTGATTCTATCCAGGAAACGGACTCGAGAGTGGTACGTACTCAGTATTGGTTCTACCCAGGAAGCGAACTCGAGAGTGAGTCCGTAGTCAGTACTGTTCTATCCAAGAAGCGGACTCGAGAGTGGTACGTACTCAGTACTGGTTCTACCCAGGAAGCCGACTCGAGAGTGGTACGTACTCAGTACTGGTTCTATCCAAAAAGCCGACTCGAGAGTGGTACTTACTCAGTACTGGTTCTACCCAGGAAGCCGATTCGAGAGTGGTACGTACTCAGTACTGGTTCTATCCAAGAAACGGACTCGAGAGTGGTACGTACTCAGTTCTGGTTCTACCCAGGAAGCCGACTCGAGAGTGGTACGTACTCAGTACTGGTTCTATCTAGGAAACGGACTCGAGAGTGGTACCTACTCAGTACTGGTTCTATCCAAGAAGCGGATTCGAGAGTGGTACGTACTCAGTACTGGTTCTATCCAGGAAGCTGACTCGAAAGCTGTCTGCATAAGCTCATAGCCGTCGAACTAATATAAGTAATCTTGACAAATATGAACGTTTTTAAAAGTCCATATGGAAATATTGACGTCAAGGTATTCGTATCTAAATAATTATTAACCTTTTTGATAATAACGTTTGTTTTTAGAATATAAATTAAAACAGTTTTACATGATAATGATAATGATAATAGTTATAATAATAATAATAATAATTATTATTATTATTATTATTATTATTATTATTATTATTATTATTATTATTATTATTATTATGATTATGATTATGAATATTATTATTATTATTATTATTATTATTATTATTATTATTATTATTATTATTATTATTATTATTATTATTATTTATTATTATTATTATTATTATTATTCAGTGAATTATCATTTCTATTTCTATTTATGAGTGAAATTACCAATTATGGTCCATTGAAACATCTTTATTATTCAACAAACATTATTAAATAATGGTATCCTTAAATAGTTACAAAAGACAATTTTATAATGCAATTATGTCCACCCGTCCGTTCGTTTGTTCTTTCGGACGGCCGGACGACGTTTAACCATCTATCCATCCAATCTGCACAATACGGTAGGTGAAAAAAAAATAAGTACATGTTTAATGGAAAACCTACGTTCCAGATCCTCTTGAGACGCCCACTATTTCTGCCCATCTTTGCCGAACTTCACACAAATGCAATTCATTAACTTTGAATAAAACGCACCGTTTTTTTTCTCTCTCTCTGCTTATTACGTTATGATATGGGGTGCGCAGGTGTTCCAAGTTTGATTATTCAATTTATGAAACGTTAATGAAACATTTTACAATGATATTTCCCTTATCAATTCGATCTAAAACAAGTAATGTGCCGTACAATTTGACATCTTTATGATATATCGACGCCGTACGAGCATTCATAAATCATGACCTCTCAACTTACTAAAGTGGGGAACAATTTTATGCAATTATTAAATCAATTTGAAGTTTCAACATATCCATCCAGGTGAGTTTTCTTTCTTTTGTTGTGATACTTTCACCAGAGTGATACTATAGATGTGGTATTTAAAAACCGTGATCCAATGGTAGAACGTCGTGGGTTCAATCCCCGCTACGGCCATGTGTCAATCGACACGTTATCTGCAAATACTTAGCACATACTTCAAGTATGGTTGTCTAAGTTGTAAGAACAGCAGTTAGTTGACTGTTCCGGCTTGTTCAAGTATGTAACTCTTCAATATTGGAGGTAATTAATATTAGTGTTAGTGTTAGCTTCTAAAGACGATTAACGACCCAGCTGCAGTATGTCTGTAAGAAATTATATCACATTTGAAAACACGTCTCTGCAAGTCACCGAATTCTTCCCCACCTATGAACAAATTCCATGGTAATTTTAATAGAGACTGGCCGGTGGGGATTCGAATTCCCGACCTCTGGGTTGACAGCCAGGCGTGTTTCCGATTAAGCTAAACAGGCGCGTCAAAACCTCATCTGAGAATGGGGTCCTTTTAAAGAGATTGTTAGGGATAAAAAACAGGGGCGGGTGGTAGATTCAAGGAGACGTTTTTCACAGCGGCTTGCCTGAAAATGATGCTTTAAAATATATAACTTGTAATATCATGGCCGTAAGTATGGATCCGTTGTTCCCCGCGCTAGATCCGCAAGTATACATAAGTATGGTTCCCTTCTGGCTTTCAGGTTCCCTTTTGGCTTTCAAACATTAATTTGTGCCTGTTTGGCATTCGCAATGGCCTACACGTTTGCATTTATTACCGACTTAAAGCACTCATATCATATTAAAGCGCGTTTACAAATTTCTGCGTAATTAAATCACACGCACAATATTGGGTTATATCATTGTATTGAAGGCATATTTGAGAAAGTCTTGAATATTTCATGGGTTTGCGAATCAGATTTCATCCAAATGTATGACTGTTTTACAGGAACCGTGATGACAGAACTCAAACAAACTGACATGAAATATTCCCTGGAGCGATAAAAGGAAAAATATGATCATAAAATGTGTAAATTACGAATATTTGGATAGTGCCTATTTGTTTGATATGTTTCTATTTTTTCGTTCGTGCAACCTGTCGAATTCAAGGGACAATGTTGATGATGGTGTTGACGATTCAGTATTACAACAACAACAACAACAACAACAACAACAACAACAACAACAACAACAACAACAACAACAACAACAACAACACCACCACCACCACCACCACCACCACCACCACCACCACCACCACCACCACCACCACCACCACCACCACCACCACCACCACCAGTATAACAACAACAACAACAACAACAACAACAACAACAACAACACCACCACCACCACCACCACCACCACCACCACCACCACCACCACCACCACCACCACCACCACCACCAGTATAACAACAACAACAACAACAACAAAATCAAAAACAACAGCAGCAGCAGCAGCAGCAACAACAACAGTTATAATCAGTTAAACAATGATAATAACATAAACAAACACGACGACGACGACGACGACGACGACAGTAACAAAGACTTTGTTGACTATTATATCCCTTGAATATTCCGGAACTAAAGATAAAAGAGGCAGAAAAAAAAAGTTTTTTTTTCTTCTATTTAGGGCTTTATATTGCAGTGAATTGCTTATTCTTACCATTAGTTAAATGGTCAGTATTTTGGTAATCACTACTGAAAAAGTTGATGCTTATACCAGATTTCTAGCAAATTTTGTGTCATTTTAGAATTGACGAATCGTATCGTTGGCGAATTGTTGACATATTGTTACTTTGGAGATGATAGTTATCACGAATCTATTGACTTTTAGAAAAAAAATAATCAAGAGATGTACACATGGACTGATGGAGTGACAGATATACAAATGGACATATGGAGTGACAGATATACAAATGGACCGATGAAGTGACAGATATACAAATGGATATATGGATAGACGGATATACAAATGGATATATAGAGTGACAGATATACAAATGGACAGACGGATATACAAATGGACAGATGGATGAACAGATGTACAATTTGTCAAATGGACAGATGTACTAATGGACCGATGGAGTGACATATATACAAATGGACAAATGAAGAGACAGATATACAAATGGACAGACGGATAGACGGATATACAAATGGACAGATGGATGGACAGGTGTACAAATGGACAAGGAGAGACAGATGTACAAATGGACAGATGGAGTGACAGATATACAAATGGACAGATCGAGTGACAGATATATATGGACATATGGAGTGACAGAGTGACAGATATACAAATAGACAGACGTGTAGACGGATATACAAATGGACAGATGGAGAGACAGATGTACAGATGGACAGACGGACGGGCAGATGTATAAATGGATAGACAGATGTACAAAGAGACAAATGGATGAGCAGATGTTCAAATAATCAGATGAATGGGCAGATGCACAAATGGACAGATGGATGAGCAGATGTACAATTTGTCAAATGGACAGATGTACTAATGGACAGATGGAGTGACAGATGTTTAAATGGACCCATGGAGTGACATATATACAATTGGACAGATGGAGTGACAGATATACAAATGGACAGACGGATAGACGAATGTACAAATGGACAGATGGAGAGACAGATGTACAAATGGAGAGACAGATGGATAAACAGATGTACAATGGACAGATGGATAGATAGATGTTCAAATGGATGTGGACTATGCACACATGGACAGATGGATGGACATATGTACACATAGACAGAGGGACAGATGTACACATGGACTGATGGAGAGACAGACGTACACATGGACAGATGGACGGACCTATGTACACATGGACAGATGGATGGACAGATGTACAAATATATAGAGAGACAGATGTACAAATGGACAGATGGAGAGACAAATGTATAAATGGACATATGGATGAACAACTGTACTAAAGGACAGATGGATGGACAGATGTAAAAATGGACAGATGGATGGACAGGTGTACAACTGGACAGAGGGACAGATGTACACATGGACAGATAGAGAGACAGACGTACAAATGGAGAGATGGATGGACCTATGTACTCATGGACCGATGGATGGACATATGTACAAATAGATAGAGAGACAGATGTACAAATAGACAGATGGAGAGACAGATATACAAAAAGATAGAGAGACAGATGTACAAATGGACATATGGATGAACAGATGTACAAATAGACAGCTAGATAGACAGATGTACAAATGAACATATGGATGGACAGGTGTACAAATGGACAGAGGGACAGATGTACAGATAGAGAGACAGACGTACAAATGGAGAAATGGATGGACATGGTTAGATAAAATTGTATACTAGATACATGACCGTATTTAAAAAGCAATAATATTGATTCAGGATATGTCATTAGCCAGGTCCTGATCTAATTCCTGTTGTTATTCATTGTTGTGCTAAACATAAACAAACTGACAATCACATCTGGATATGGAAGAGTCAGCTTCCAGCTGCTGTTAAGCATTGAACTACATTGCATGTGTGCAGCATGGTAAACAATTAAAGGCACTGATATCTGCAATAACATAGTTACAATCAATGCATTGTCTAAACTTATTACATAAATGTAACTCGGACACGTTTTTTTTGTTTATTCATAAATATAACCATACAAGCAGGGCAGTAGCGTAGTGGATAGCGTTGGTCACTCACAGCAGAGGTTGCGGGTTCGATCCCCGGCTTGACCTTTGCCTCTTAAAAAAACAATACGCAATACTGGTTCTACCCAGGAAGCGGACAAGCTAAAATAAATTAGTATAACCATATTACTAATATACCCAAATCCAGTGTGACGAACTACTCTTTCCTGGGATCCTGGAGGATTAACCAGTACTTAAGCACACCCATCTTTGCAACCAGAGTCTCCAAATAATTCTTTAAGCCGATAAGTAATTACTCATCAAAATCAGAGTAGATTAGTTTTCTTAAGTTTTCTTTTTCAGAATAATAATGAGTATCATGTATATGATATACATACAACCAGTGCAGAGATGACACTTCAATGTTAAATTAATATTAAATTATTGTTTTTATCAATGGCTAGCCAGGTAAACTGCAATTGCCATTGCTTAATTATTTTGGAACTATTTTGTTGTTGTTGTTTTTTTAATGCCGTTTACATGATGACAAATTCATTCAATATACTCCTGATCTAGCCTGATTAAATAAAGCTTGAATGGACAGCTTTTTTATTATTTGGATATCTAATCTGCTGTCCATGGAGACGCAAAATAAAAAATCTTAAAAAGGCTCCATAGAGACATATGTCACACTAACTCCTGACCATGACCTCAGCAGTAACATCATCTCTTTTTGTGAAAAATGAACTTAATTTAGTTTGCTTTTTTCTCTGTAATTGCAGATCTTGAGCCAGTGAAGAATTTGAGCAGAGATGCATGCTGATTTTTTTTCACTGTGTTACTATGGAAACCTATGTGAAATGTTATACTAGTGTGAGACATTAACGGCAACAGCATCAACAATAACAATAACAGTAATAGTAATAATAGTAATACATTTTTTAAAATGAAAATGGTTATAACAATATTAATTTTGATATAACCACGACATTTAAGGTTTCCATCAGCGGATGTTTTTTTTTATTTTTATTATAACGCTATAGTTGCCAAGTGATAGAACGCCCACCTCTAATGTGGCAGTATGTGTGTGTGTGTGTGTGTATGTGTGCGGGGGGGGGGGGGGGGGGGGGGTGTTCGATCCACGGTTGTGTTATACCAAATACTAAACATGAATTGATTGTATAGAACTTCTTCATATGGCGTTGATTATTAAGAAGGTAGTTATTATAATTAACTAATTATTTAATTACTCTATATGTCTATCAATGTATATCAAATGACAGAAGGGAGATAACTAGTATAAAATACCATTTTTATACAGAGTTATTCGTTTTAACGCATTCCGGCTTCCAGCTGTGACGAATTCAGGACAAAAGTGCTTTCACTTACAATTCAACCTCAAAATATACAATTATTATTAATACTAAAAATATTAATCGACACATAAATTGGCAATTTTACACATTTATGAACCGTGAGTTAGATTTATGGGCTCTTGATAGTTTTATATCGATGGGTTATTGTGAAGGTATGAAAACCCACCCAATTTGTTCTTATTTACGATCGAGTTTTGATATTCGAAATAAACTCTGGTTCCAGTTGGTGAATCCAGGCTTTGTGTTGCCAGTGAAACGGCCGGGTAATTGTTTTTAATATAGACGTCCGCGTGAATAAGCAACGCAATTAAACGATGATGTTTTATTCATTCATTATCATGTAACAGATACATTTCAGCGATGATTTTTAATCGGTGCGTATAACATATGGACAAAAGTTTACATTACGCAATGACGGTGTTTATCCATTCGCAGTTTAATGTAGGCTAGAATAAATATTTCAATCTGGATTCAGGAAAACTTTGCGTTGAAGTCAATGCCGATCATAAATAATTCAAATTTTATTCATGTCTTGTATAACATAATGTTAATGATTTCCATATTTTAAAAACCTGATAATGGCTGTCTTCCACTTAATTTGTGAAAAGCAGGGTAATTGAATATGAATTAATGATGTCGTTTTGTTCATTATGGCTCTGTGACAGGTCGTGTTATCATTTTTGTTACAAATATGATTTATAATTCATTTAAATATTACGTGAGTATAATATATAATTACACGGTGTATCTGACGGACGAATCAGTAAAATGGCATCCGAGCTCATGATAGAACAGGAAAACATCATGTGCACTCTTCCGCCTAAAGACTGAAACCATCTTTTGCGACATGCATCAGTCACCACAGATAAACACAAAATTTAATTGCATATAACCTAGATACGATCTGCATTTTAAAGAAGATGAAATGATCATGTCCGGAACAACTTTCAGATTCTGATAAAATCGAGGGATATATCAATCAAAAAAAGCATTTGGCCGGAAATACCACAATCACGACGACCGCAAATGGGCTCATGACTGCTTTACGGCAGCATATTCTCACAAAGTGACAATACAGTGTCACGATTGGTTGAACCAGAATACTTCTGCAGAAAATAATAATTTTGAAGATGGACTGATAACAAAATGTTTATTACAATTTGCCCAGATTATCCGAAACGACTTCATCATCAGTGAATATATTAAACATTTATGGCGTAAAATGGTTTGTGATTTTGTATAGCGATGTCTATTAAAGTTTGTCATAACCAATATTGTTTTCCACAAAAGATGAACACAGTAATGTCAATAATTAAGTACAGTTTGTCGGGGAAACGCTTTTAAAATGCTTCAACAATGCATGTGCAAAACACTTAATTATAAAAATGACGTCATTATCATTAAACATTTAATTTGAAACTGTGTGGCTATTTATTATTTTACAATGAAATTATTCGAAAGGCATCAAACTGTGTCTTGTTGTTAACAACATGTTTAATACTTAATCATCTGTGATGTTTTTCCTGTTGCACGGGCGAACTTAAGTATATATGTCGATTTGAAAGTCTATTATCAATATGTTTATCCTTATTATCATCATCATCATCATCATCATCATCATCATCATCATCATCATCATCATCATTATTATTGTTAATGCAAGTTTAGAACAAGTTGAATAAATTTATTATTGATACTTATATTTCCTTTTTTTTTTTTGCTCTAAATTGCTATGTCAGAAAGGACCACATGTTGTTCTACCAAATGACGACGTCATGGCATATGTTTAAATTACTATCAGGTATAATTTACTTTCAATAAAATAAATAAAAACATACTAAATTTAAATATCGGATATATGCTTGTTATTGGAATGTCGTACTATTTACGGGAATAACTGGTGAAAATTACAAGACCATCTGCATGTATCTAGGAATCCATTGTAAATGGCCAAGTATTGTCCCGACTGTATCAAAGCTTGCGCAAGTGACTTAGTTACGTGTTTGTATGTTTCTGGTTGAGCACAAGTATGTCTTAATGCGCCAACATTTTATACTTCCACCAATACACTGGTATTCGACAGACTGCGTGATTTGATCTTAGTAAGTTACTGGCACACATTTAATAAACATTTTCCTTTCTATTTTTGGTTAGGTCGCATGAGCGACCGAACCCTATATAAGGGCCAGTTAAGAAATTGACTCTGGGCGCTGCCATATTGAAACGTCATGATCACGTGTTAAAAACACAGCATTCGCCGCATAGAGGTCGCCATTGTTTTTCTAAACAGCGCATCATGGGAATATACAAACCGCTATCGATATTAAAACCTGGTCACGACTAAAAGGAACATTCAAATGCGGCGTGTGTAATAGTTGATTGTGACGTTTTAACGCACTAATTGAGATCACTATGAATTGTTCTTTGTATATTTAATCAGGGAAAAAAATGACAATGCCTTCAATCAAGGAATTTTCTAAACTCCTTGCTTTAATAAGGTCTTGAAAATTATCTTTTTTGACAATTAATCGCCGTTTCTGACAGATTCCTACCGAGTTAATGTAAATACTTTTCAATTAACGATGTATCTACTCAATTATTATAATATGCTGAACCCATAACAAATGGAAATAATAACAAAATTAAACAGCTACAGTTGTTTATTTACTCGATACAACAGAACTATAATGATAGTTTACCGGTGTGACATATTTTCAGCACGTCGTCAGAATCAGATATATCGCCGAACATACACAAATTTTGGAAACTGTTGTTTTTAAAAATAATATATCCACAAATTAATTTAAAATATGGATACGAATTATTTTAAAATATATTATGATCACAGTGGTAAATTCTATAGAACATAGCAGTAAGTACGTTAGACAATATTACAAGGTAAGTTTCTTTTTAAGAAATGGCAAATGGCAATACATATTGATTGAGATCAGTACATCTTAACATCAAAGTTACAAGCAGACAGGCACACCCGCAGCCGGGAATTAACTGTGTCAGCCGGAACCTTGTCGGGATTTGGTATCACCCGTGTATTTAGTACCCAGTACAAGGAACCAAACTTACACATTCATTCACTTTAATTGCCATATCGTTTTATAAGACCTAACCATTGGATGCTTTTTTAAAAGCAGCCAACTTGTCTTCTTTGAGCCCACGTTTGCCTATGCTGAGAGAAAAACGTGCGCATGCGCAGTTAAAACAATAAAAATGACTTTGCCGTCTGCGTCTGTGTGTCAACTTTACCGTCTGCACTCGAGAGCACTAGTAGCATTTCTTGCTTATTTTATTTTTTAATTGTGCAATTTTAGCCTAGAACGATTAGGAAGATACAGTAGTTTATTACATACCTATCAACTAGATCGACACAGCCATTCGTGACTATTCGATTCTTTCCGGGTATCTCCGCCTAAAAAAGAGACAATCGCGGAAAAGCTCCGTGTGTGATATCCCGTGTCCTTAACCTTTCACCTTATCAGCACTGCTGTCACTGACCGTATCATCGGCCGTTGAAAGAGATTAGTACTCTTAATTAGTTATCTAATGATGTAACAGATTATCGACAATTACCGCTCAAATATTCAGCGACCGCCATGAATCTGTAACGACTATTTGATGTCTTGTTGAACCATTTTATCTCCCGCCGTTTAAGCTCTAACGATTCCAAATCAAAGTCCGCACCAATGGCGTTCTTGCAATGAGTAACATTCCGCAGTATTGAATAACACATTCTAAAGTTGATGGAAATCGTCAGTGAACATAATCAACTTGCTGGTAATATTTAAAAGGCAGTGTATCAGATTATCTTTCATTGATTTTAGAATTGGCAACAACAAAAAACAACAACAACAAAACATAATATTATTTTGCAATATATTATGTCTATATATCCTCACTGGGTCACTAATTTTGATGGTGGAGGAAGATTTATGATGCATCGGATAGAACCACCAGCACTTCGAAAGTAACTGGCAAACTTTATCACAAACAGTTTTTGGAGCGGACGGGACTCGAACCTACGACCTTAACGGTGAGCTGTAGGTGATCATGAGACGGCGCCTCAGACCACTGGGCCACTAATGATTCAAGTGAATTCGTTTTTTGTTAAATTTGATTCATCTTAGAAAGAGCCTGAATGACAAGTTGAATGTCAACAAGCGGCGGGTGTGTCAGTTATTTTCGGACTGGGAATTCCGTTTCTATTTCACCACTCCAACTTCTCACGTTTTTGGCAGATTTGAAATTACAGACAATTCGTATTTCAGAAATAAATGTTAATCATTATTATGTTTTTTTATTCATTTGTAACTTAATTATTACTGGTTCATTGTTCTGTTTCACTGAACCGCAGCGGTCTAGTGGTAGAATGTCCGTCTAGTATGCGGAAGGTCATTGGTTCAGTCGGTTCGCCTAGTCATACCAAATGCTTGAATTATGGTACTAAAAGCTTCATCGCGTCTAGGCCTGGTCGACCCGGTGTTAGTATGATGTGACTGGATTGGGTACCGTACCATGTGTCTGTGACATGATACTCTATCTTTACGAAAGAAAAATAGTACACGAATAACTTATCATCGCCCATCACTAGCTGGTGTAAAGAGGAACAAAAGTTGCCATCGAACCTTTCTTAAACAACCACTCAAGGAAAATAGCGAGAGTGCCACCTCAAGACATGTGGCTGCTTAATACGGGTTGATTAAACTAAAATTATAATAAGGGTCAATACCGTTGAAATGTGCCTGTTTAAGACAAGTGTTTGCTTAATAGAGGTGACAACTAACACAGGTTTGGCTGTATTTTAATGTATTTCGTCTAACATGTTTGTCCATAGTCTATGCTTAATTCAGACACACCATGGGTGTATATATGTATCTGATCTGATTTTTGGTAGTTTGTAGCCTAGGTAGTACGATAAGCCTCAACAGCGCACCGGTCTCGATATCAGTCGCTTAATAGAAGGGTTCTATCCCTTTACCGTAGCGCATCCAGAAAATGTCGGTGTATATTCAGACGTTATCATTCTTATTTGAATGGTTCGTGTTTTCCCTCTCATATCTGATTTCCAAGTGTGAGTATTTATGGCCTATGATATATAATTGCAAAGAATATGTCCCATCCTAAAATGGTCAAAAAGGAAAAAGATAATTTTGTTCTGTGTCATACAATGCAAAATTGTATGTGCATTTTTTGTTAACCATAAACAAGTTCTTTTTTATGGTGCGATTTCTATTTAATGGTGTATTAACATTTTTAATTAATGGAACAAACACCTTGATATATGACTCAACAAGAGAACATTGCCTTTGAGGTGAGGTTACAAAGAAATGAAGAGAAATTGTCAAATAAAGGAGATTTATTTTGCTAGAAAAAGTATGATTTATTTAAAATGTTTCCATTTTATGTTAATCTTCAATTGATGATTTATAAGTGTGATCAAATGCGAGCTATAAACAATTTACAAAGCACGAAACCCAACATCGATGCCATAATAGATGTTATAAATATATTATGATATTCAATTTTCAATTCAACGTTTCGCATCTCATCAAACGCGTACATGCGTTTAGTTACAGTGTCTGGTTGCGATAACAGGACCTTTTTTTATGCAGTTAATGTTTTGTGGATATATTTTAATTACCGTATATTGGCTATCATGACGTGCAGCTATTTAGATTGCATAATGATTAAAAGCAATGATCGACAAACCATGCATTCTAATTGAGTAATAGTGGATGTTCACGTGTTACGCATTTGTCGACTCTAATAAGAACTTTAAAGGGACTTGAATCAAGTTAAATAAACGCAAAAATTAGTTGAATTTATTAGTAATTTTGGGTCGGGACCGATTAGCTCAGTCGGTAGCTCATGTATCAATATATGGATCGTAAGTTCGATTCTCCGCCTCAAAATTATTTCCTTTCCAGGAAAAAGAAGTTAGGTTAAAATATATATTAAAAAAAAAATTCTCGATGGTATAAAATGACGCAAAAATTCAAACAAATAAAATGAATTGTACAAATTTATTTTTGCACAGTTGTGAAAGAAAGCTCAGAGCTTCAACAAATAGCTCTCAAGTCTGTTTGGGAGACCACTGTGAAACGAATCTCAATCGGAATCGAATCTCAAGTCTGTTTGAGAGACCACTGGGAAACGAATCTCAATGGGAATCGAATCTCAATGGGAATCGAATCTCAAGTCTGTTTGAGAGACCACTGGGAAACTAATCTCAATGGGAATCGAATCTCAATGGGAATCGAATCTCAAGTCTGTTTGAGAGACCACTGGGAAACGAATCTCAATGGGAATCGAATCTCATGTCTGTTTGAGAGACCACTGGGAAGCAAATCGGCGACAAAATATGCTGCCCATTGTACTACCGCCCCACTTTATTATTTATTATTTATTATTCATGGGATTTAAATTAGTGAGTCAGTTTCTAGCTATAACACTTACAGCCTTTTAGCTGTATATAAATTTGCTTTTTAACGAAAAATTAAAAAACGTTAAATATTAGTCTTTTAAAGTCATTTGTCTTCTGAAGCTATACAGGCACTTCTCAGATTTTATGTCGTATCTAGCACTAAGTAGGACACCTTTCAATGTTTCAACAAAGTTATTTCCCTTTTTAAAACAAACACCATTGATTTTTATTCCTTATTCTATAGTAAATAATAAAAGTCTGAAGGCTTCTCATTCATAGAGAGACCCAAATGGAAATAAGTTAAACTTGCATTTTACTGTGTGTCAACCTCTGCACTACCAAAATATGATGAGAAAAGTAGGGGTCTTATGCCATATAATTTAAAAAAAATCTGCCCTGCGTGTACACTGATGACAAAGAGAAAGTAGACTTCCGAAATCATGTATCCATAACCCAATTTCCAAGCATCAATTTTGTTTCTAAATTCACAATATAAACATGACAATGTTTTTAAAATGTTCAAAATACATCAATAATGCCATTCAAAAAAAAAATGAGCATTAAAATAAGGACAGCGCACTTTTAAAAAAGAAGAAACAAAGATTCTCTATAACCGCCATTATGCGACTACCCCACGGAAGCCTTTCCTGTTCCCAATGGTAGTACTAAGCCTTAAACAGTGTACAGGCATACTGGAGTATATTATGTTCATGTTTGTATCATGCAGAATAATACTTTTCAGATAAATTGTTGAGTCAAAATCCGCAAAATTGATGTGCTTTCCTTTAACGAGAGTCACTATTATTAGAACCGCACATCCATATTCCAAAATGGAACTGTCTGTCCCGTCTACGAGTACAGATCCATAATTCAAAGTTATTTACTACAGACAGGTGGCGCTAGCGACATATTTATATACAAAGATCACTCCATAGATTAACATCGATTTAAATGGGTACGTGCCATTTTTATAAATTGACCAAACTTCATTTTGAAACTGTCTATGTTACCCCGTCATGTTGATTACATTGATAATATTGAGACCGGGGATCAACTAACGGCCGTATTTCTTATTGAAGCTATGATTAAGAACTATGATTAAGCACACTTGCGGATACAAATAACTTTCTGGAAGATTCATTTTATCACAATTAACTTTGACATTTATGTTTGCTTCCGTTTATGATGCAAAGAGTGTGTTACAAAGTAGACAAGATTTCTCGTTAATTTGTTTTGCCGTAATAGCGTTTAAACTGCGCATATGCGATTTAGCCGTTCACAGAAAAGAAAATTAATTGAAAAGAAAATACCAATTCTTCAGCAAATAGAGAACTTAACAAGTAAAATAAAATAAATCAATTTAGATATTACAGACAAAACAAAATAAATACATTAAAAATTCGACATTATATTTAATTTTGTAATTTAATTGATGTTTTCCTTTTTTAAAAACAGAAAATGTGTAAATTCTGACTATTTGTTTTACATGATTTACACATTTAAAATGAGAGGTCGAGCATGTGTAACATGAATAAGATTGGCTATTGACTATTTTTCTTATTTTAGAAAATAACTTAAATATACGACTATCAATAAAACAACAATGTTACCAAAGGGCATTGCATCTTTAATAGGAGTTAAATGTTTAATATAGACAATATTCAG